>CP139505.1:212441347-212488838 GCA_021014915.2 Artemisia tridentata subsp. tridentata
TTTTAAATGTATGTGTGGGGAGACACAGTCGGGGGTAGACACAATATTGCCCGAACGATTATGCCGAAAGGCATTAAGATATTTTTTAAAGTATTCCACCATCGATTCTTCAAACCGATTACTAAAATATGGGGGGACATGTTGGCGAAATGTGCCCGAGACGGTTTTTCGAAAGGCAAAAAGATATTATTTAAGTATTGCACCATCGGTCTTCAACCGATACTACAATACTGGGGGGCATGTTGATGTATGTGCCGGAAAGACACGTGCCGGACCGAAGAGTCTTACTAGCCCGAAGGGAATTAGGAAGGCGGATGCTACTCTTGTCCGAGGAAATGGACGAAGGCCCGTAAAGGTATACACCCCTTTTTTTTCAGGTCCCAGCCCGATGCAAGAACTACGCCACCTAACCGGATTTTACGGGATTGTGTCTCCCAGTGACCTGACACTACCTATCCCTAGACTGGGAGTAGCTCGAGTTTTCCCTTCCGGACAGAACGGGTTTATTGAGGCACCAATTTTGGTACTACCTCTTTCTCTTTCAATATAATATCCCTCATTTCATCATCTTATCTCATACAACACACACAATACACCAATAAACATAAATCCTTATATACGAGGAAATGACTTGATCGTTGGAGGGTGGTCCCGGGGCTTTGGGCCCTCGGGACCCTTCTAACAGGTTCTTTTATGTTTGTAGCACACTTCAAAGCTCGGGACAAGGGCGAACGGCACGTGAGAGCCGTTAAAACCCAAACCCCCCCCCCCCCGGCGGAAAAATGCTTCAACATTTCTCAAAAATAACTTTTAAAGGGGCATCCCGTGCAGTTTGTTATGTGCACGGTCATAGGAAATTTTGATATCCTATAATGATGCAAACTGCACTAGTCCTCACTTTATCCGAACGTTATACGTACAAAGAGTGGCTTAAGTTCTTGTGAATCTCTTTTGCGGAATTTAGTGTTTTTTCAATTGATGATAAGAAGAGAAGTTAGAAAAACATAAGATGTAGACTTAGAAGGTATAGAGAAACAAATTTAAAGAGAGAATGTTTGGCAAGAGATGAAAATGAACTAGACAAGAAGGGGAGTACAATCAAAGGTTTTGCAAAAGGAGAAAAAAGTACGCATTTTTGTCTTTTTGAGATTTGCAACAGGCTTAAAAGGTGCGTAATGGGCAGGCATGCAAGAAAGAGGTAAATAACACCCGAAATACGCCTATTTGATTGAGTATGAGGGTGTGCATTTACCTTATTACGGGTTGTAAAATTCATTTTAAATATAGTCCTTGTGATTGTATCTTGAGTCTATTGATGAAAGTCTAAGAACATGTGAAGGAGTTGTGCTTGATGGATTGATCATTATGGGACATGATATATAAAGTTCGGCAATTAATACAAACAAGATAAAAAAAACAAAAGATACTGAACATAAAATGATAAAAATATTGTTTTATACTTTACTATTTTTATTAACAATATAAGACAATATTTTAGCAATTTATGTTCAATGTTTAGTATTTTTTTATTTTATCTTGTTTGTATTAAGGGTTTTTCTAACTTGTGCCCTAGGGGCACAACAAGTTAAGCACAACCAAAATTACATAAGGACTCACATAAAAGTACACTTGTCTGTACTTTTATGTAATCTCTATGTACTTTTTCGTGAGCCCCTGTGTACTTATGATGTGCTTAACTTGTGCCTCTAGAGCACAAGTTAAAAAAAACCCCGTATTAATTGTTAAACTTTATATAATTATGTCTTATAATGATCAATCCATCGAGCACAACTCGTTCACATGTTCTTAGACTTTCATCAATAGACTCAAGATACAATCACAAGGACTTTCATGAATAGAACCAAATGAGTAAGTTAAGGTTAGTTGTTATAAGAGGGTTGTAAAAAAATATTTGTTAAAATGATGTGTCACGACACCTCTAACGCTTAACGAATAAGTAATTAGAACTTTTTTTTAATTGACTATCTTTGAAAGTTAGAAACTAGTAGATCTCATCTTCACATCACACCAATCAAAACCCCCTTTATCTTCTCTAGTTCCGATTTGATCATCATGTAAGTTTCTTAACTTCGTTCTTTTAATTATATTCAAACCCACTTTTAGATTAAACTAATTACGCAAATCACTCATCAATTTCGAATACTTTTCGAATAACCTCTTGATCACTATACATGGAACCCTGTTAGGTTTTATTTATATCCAAATTTTACTTGTTTATGAAAATGTATCAAATGGGCTATGTTTATTAAGGTTTTAGTGCGAGTAACTCATTGAGAATGTGGGAAGGGGAAGTAAAGGTATTGATGGGGTTTCAGTGGCGCGTGCCAAGTAAATATGTTGTTTAGTAATTGGGGTTTGAATTTAGACTATAAGAGGGAGGGTTTTGTTGCGGGTGGCACTATAACAAGTTATACAATGATTTTTTTAGTAATATTAGTACGTGGTTTATTTGTGTTATATATGGTAATTTAGATCATGGGAGTGTTATTGATGAGACTTGAGAGATTGACTATAAGTTTTTACAACCAACTTTTGTTCTGTTGAGGTATGAACAAATCTGCGTTTAAGTTAGTTTACTCGGAGACACCAAGTAACATTATGCATTTGACGCGTAAGATACTGAAGTTGCTTTAGCTGTTTAAATATGGTCTGAGTGCTCAAAATCAGGTCAATGAAGGCCCTCAGTATATAGTGTTAAACTAGTTGGGCACTTGGGCGATATGTGTGTTTCTCAGTGTCAGAATGGATCATACGGGTTAGGTTGCAACCATTTGTTGCCTAAGCTTCCAAAACAAACAAGTCTTAGACACTGCATTAAAATTAGCTTTTTCGTTAGACTAACATCTTCCTCGCTCACATCTCATATCTGATTTTCCTTGTCTGAGAATGAGGTGTCGTGGCAATGTTAATGCAGTGTCAAAGACTTATTTGTTTCAAGTGTTTATCGTATTTTTTAGCATGCCAATCTTAGTTTCTTACCCTAGAAGTTTCCTACACCTTATGTTTTTGAATGAGCAATGATGTTTCTCAATTGAAGATAATAAGTTCGTAGTAGAAAAATGACTTGGCTTATAGAATATGATGGCTGATGCCACACCAGAATGTATACCAACGTTTGGATGTAATTCCTCAATACATATCCTACTATCCTAGGACTTTGGATTGTAAGTTCAGAAGTGATCTAGGTTGTCTGGTACGCTCAATTAAGTATATATGTATGCCTGCATTTCTCATTATGGTTGTTTGCATATGTACTAGAGTACTAGACCTGACAATTGAACTCAGGTCAATTCGGGCATTTGTTGTGAATTTATTGAGTCTATTTTAGAGGTCAGGTTGCAAACTTACAATTCTATTTCGCGCAGGCCTCTAAAAAAACAGTCTTCTTCATCAATGCATTAGGCATTAGCATTCTTCATTAAATTGCATGTTCTTCTATGCTCAAATCTAATCTTTTACATCGAATAACCGTTGAGTGGATCAATCTGTGCTCTAATTCTATAGTCTGATCATAAGGTATCTTGGTGATCTGTTGCTATCAACTACTTATCGTCTTTTCATATAACTAGTTTTAAATACACCCGTAGTAACACTTCATCTACTAAATTTTCAATATGCAAAACAGTTGTCAAAGAAGAAGTGGATGATCAGACATTCAAAAGGTTTATGAATATGGAGATGGCATGATACGTATGAAGAGTGCAGATTACCAGTCGAGATTTAGGTTTTTGTCCTCTGTGGGAATCAATTGCAAAAACTAAGCAAACCTTTTATTAAGCTTTGATATTTACTTATGTAGTATGGTAATAATGTCTTGACTATATAATTTCTTCATCACTGTGGTTAACATACTGTTTTTGTTTTGAGTTGACAACTTCTTTTGTTTGACTGCTTTGTCTACATAAGAATAGTTGCTTTTACAACTTGAGTAAGCACAAACAAAAAAATAAAATAAAGTAATGGGTATAATGTTTGGGAGTACCCTTTTAATATATGTCAAATTGATTTTTTGCTGTTATATATTTTCTTCATGACTGTAGAAAAACATAATGTTTTTGCTTTGAGTTTTGTATATAGTAATGGGTATAATGCCTAATTTTGAAAAATATCTTATGTTGTAGCAGCATAATTATTTGTTCTCACAATTTCAGCATTTATATGCAGGCAATTTACAAAGTATCACCAAATTGCAGTCTGTATCTCAAAATAAATAATTCTGCATATGGGCTAACTCAACTTTAAAGTTCAAAGATCATGCCTGCCTATCAATTGAATTTACCCCTTTATATGATTAACACATTGATCTATCTTGATAAGGATCTAGCATGTAGTTGTACAATAATCATTTGTAAAAACTTTTTCATCTTAAACAGCAAAACACACGCAATGTCTTTTCTAAATGCCAAAACTACCCTTATCTCACATAAACGTCGAAATTTATTTGTAGATCTCGTAAAACACAAACAAACAAAAAAAGTCACGGACTTCACTTGTAGAATTTGCAGAGATATTACTTTATATAATTCACGAAGCATAACTAACAAGTACTTTTTTTTTTTATTATTTTTTTTAAAGTTTAATAATTAAATATAAAATGTTATATATAATTATTAATTACACAAAACAACTAACGACCGTTAAGTAATTAACGAAATTGACTATTGATGGTTGACGCTATTGATGAGTATGCAGTCGGGCAGTTGAAAGAATTTGAGGGCAAGAAGCTCGTATCTGCTATCAAGGAAGGTTTAAAACTCGATGAGAGTGAAGACGAGAAGAAAAAGAAGGAAGTTTTGAAGGAAAAATTTGAGGGTCTTTGCAAGGTGATCAAGGATGTGCTTGGCGACAAGGTGGAAAAGGTGATCGTTTCTGACCGTGTGGTGGATCCCCCCTGCTGTTTGGTGACAGGTGAATGTGGGTGGACTGCCAACATGGAAAGAATTATGAAGGCACAAGCTTTAAGAGACTCGAGCATGGCTGGCTACATGTCTAGCAAGAAGACTATGGAGATCAACCCTGAGAACTCGATTATGGAGGAACTTAGGAAGAGGGCTGATGCAGATAAGAATGATAAGTCTGTGAAAGACTTGGTGATGCTGCTGTTCGAGACTGCATTGCTTACATCTGGATTCAGTTTGGATGACCCGAATACATTTGGAAACAGGATTCACAGAATGTTGAAGCTTGGTTTGAGCATTGATGAGGACAGTACTGATGGTGATGTCGACATGCCTGCTCTTGAGGAAGCTGATGTTGATACAGAGAGCAAGATGGAGGAAGTTGATTAAGCACAGCGGTCTTGGTTCTCTTGCTTGATGTCTTATTTTTTTGATGAGTTAGCAAAGCAGTATTTTATTTTAGTAGGTTTTTATTTATCAAATGTGTCTATGATCATGTCAAATCGCTTCCGTTGTAGTTGGATTTGGAATTTCTGAAGTAAGGTTTGTATTACTTTTTGGTGCCTAGTCTGTTTTGTTAATTTTGTATGCTTAGAATTGCTATAACATGTGGAACATCATAAATTATGTGCCTAAAATCAGTCCTTCAGTAGATGTAATCTGCATCGCTTAACAGATGTGCAGAGATGGTTACACTGTGAGTTTGAAGTGCTGGTTACTATGGAGCTTTGTCTCGTCCTATTTTGTTATAGGAACAGTAGAAATATTGGGCTGACATGGTCAAAGTCATGTAACAGATGTTTGCCTGCGATCTACGTAGTACCTTTCTGTACCAAGCCTTGTGAGTAATGTCTAACATGACGGATGAAGCCTTTTTGTGTGAATTATCTCGTACCAAGTCTAGTGAGTAATGAAAGATGGACTACTTCACTTCCGTAAATGGGGGTTTTATATTTATTTATTTATTTATTTTTTATTTTTTATAACAGTCGATGGAAATGTAGTTCATTGTCGCTTAGTTTATCAATGGACTTGCTGATTCACTTAGTTGTAAAACGAAGTCATACTGTTAGTTTATGTCCTCTTTCTTGGTGTATAATTTCCTACTTCTGAACATTCTTGCATAAAGTGTATTTGAAACAAGTTAAACCAATTCAGGCACTGTGTTTGGTTGAATTGAATGGAATAGATATTGTAATAGAATGGGTGATTATTTTTTAGATTTATTAATGAGAATGAAGCATACTATAAATAAAGTGAAATGATCGAGGATAAAAAAACGTAATTTGTGTTCCTATTTATAAAACTATCTTTCATGTTGTCAGCCATAGTTGAAATGACGATAAAAAAAGTCAATTTTAAAAAGTATTTAAGTATAGCTGAAGTAAGTTTCAAAAAATCCTTTTAAAAAAGTGATACCTACATCCAATGGTTATCATCATTTTTTCGGGTGCAAGATTTGATCACTAGATCTATTGTGGATGTGGGTTGAATGGATTGAGTTAGATGTGAGTATGGAAATGTAGTCAAGAAAATATGGTCTTTGGTGCATTTGTTTAGGTGAATTTGAGCTGCAAAAACTCTTGTTAGCTTGTGTGCTATGTTAGCAGATTTCTGTCTAGTACTGTTTGAGATTTTCTTTGTATCAGAGTTGTATTTCTTGTTTTCAGTCATGTATTCTGTTGTTAGCATAAGATGAGAATAGGCATGTCTATTTCTCCGTCTCTTGATGTAATTTGTTTGTGATTTATATAAAATTCACCTTTTGCACAAAATAAGTAAATAAATAAATAAATAAAATTTGATCACTAGACCTCTTGAATGAGAAACTCAAGATGATAACCATAGAATCCAACCATCATCTTGTGTTACTTTTACTTTTTATATCATTTAAGATTTGATCTAACTTAAGAAATTTTTTAAGAGTGGAATAACCAAACCTTTTCTCTTGGAGGTAGTTGATTAACACATCAAATATGAGTGTCTTGACATTTATACTCTTACATCATTTTTACTTATTTTCACCCTATAAAGGTATAACTGTCAAAGCACTCATAATTTAAGCGTGCCAATCAATTGTAGGAGCACCTCCCTTTTCTTTTATAAACAAACCATTCTTGAGCAACTGTCTCAAGTTGGATTTAAATGAGAGTCATACGAGTACTCATAAGTCATAAATTTGTTTCCCTTTTCTCAGCTTCTTTAACCATCACATACATTAAGATAAATTGATTTCGTGATTATAGTTTTCTTGTTTGTTTGTACTTTCGAAATATTAGTAGTTTGTTTCATTAACTCTTGTTGGTTAAGACTTAAGACTACAAGCATGTATGAAAGTGTTGTTGAGCAATAGTAAGATACTTTACGTGTCTTTAAATAAGTGTTCACTTTTTTACTTTTGAAGTCTTTATTTTTTAACTTTTACTTTAAATATCTTTGCTTGTTATATAAAACATGATGAAATTATATCAATTAAAATACATTTAAAACTCAATTCATTTATATAATTTGCATCAAGTATTATAAAACATAAACAAAAATATTTAAGGTCAAAGTTGAAAAGAAATATTTCAAAAGTCAAAACTGTACACTTATTTAGGGAGGGATGGAGTATAACTTATGATCATTAGAGTTGAGTTCAATATATATCGAATATTCTTTATAGATCCAATGAACCAATCTTTCTCATCAATTTATCATCAAGATTAAAAACCATTTTCTATTTTAAAAAAAATAAAATATCTTGCAAACGATACATTGTTAAGCGACAAAAAATACACCATCGCGACGAGAATATTTTTATCTTTCAGTAGACGGGCACTTTGATATACTTTCGAGAAACTTTTTTTTCGAGTTTTGTTTTAGTGTTAAAATTTGCGTCTGGAAAAATCACGTGTGAATTGTATGTCAGGAATCACATGTGATTTCACAAATCACATGTGATTTTCCAGACATAAATTTTAACACTCACAAAAAAGTCAAAAAATAAGTTCGTCGAAAGTATATAGAAATGCCCCTGTATAGAAAGATGATTTAATTATTGTCTTGATGTATGATCCTTTTCGCGTAACGATTAACGGTTTGTGAGAAAATTAAATTTTTTTAAAGGATGCAAATGGGTTTTTTTTGTTTTGATCAAAAAATAAATAGCTAGGATTGGTTCATTGGGTATATAAAGAATTTGGGGTCTACATTGAACTTTTCTCATGATGAATAATACAGCCAATGTTACATGTCAGTGTTAGTCATGAATTTTTTCTTAAATTTTGAATTTCGATGATCACCTTATTATTTTTTGGTGTTTTGTCCTTTTTAGTAAGTTTTATGAAAGTTATGACATTATCCGGTTCTTGAGACATATTGAACGATCGAACCTATAATACAACCATGTTACTAATAAGAAATTGCGAATAAGGTATCGTATTAATTACATTGAAAAACCAACTCTTTGATAATTAAAAAGACAAAAAGTTAAGTTTAGGAGTTATATAGGTAGTTATTGCGGCTGATGCTATTTTTCAATAAACAACATCAACCACAACAAGCCAACAATATAATACAATTCTCAACTTGCATAGAAAATACACATCACAATATATAAATAAGCAAAATTTTCATCCTTTTAACCTATGTGGGACTACTTGTATACTTGAAATAAGTTGTTTCAGAAAAAATGGATCATATAAAAATTTGTTTCAAAGACGTAATGTAAGACTAAATTATTTTTTAAAATCTAATAATATTTCTACTTACGGTATTAATAGATAATAAATATCAACCATGCTAAACTCAATACAAACAAAGCCTTTCAGTAAAATAACTGGCTAACAACCCTTAATGTAATACTGAATTATTTCTCTTATATAACCTAAAAATAGTTCAAGTAACAGTATAAACGAGTCGGGCAGCCCGCGCGTTGCGCCGGGGTGATTGACATTAGTTTTTTGCAACCATGCTGGCCAAAACAATTTAGCGATATTTATATGTGAAAAAAGACTCGTTCTGCAAAGAGGCCACGACTTCAGGGGTATTTTGTGTCATTTTCCCAAACTTTCGAAATAGACTTTTTGGAAAAGGACTCCTTTTGCAATGGGGCGTCGAATTCAGGGGTATTTTTTGCCATTTTCCCATATTTTTCTATTGTTTTTGAGCTGGTCTTTTTGGGCTTATGCTTTGGGCTAATTTTTTTTTTTTTTTTTTTTTTTTTTTTTTTTTTTTTTTTTTTTATATAGAACCGACCATGGGAATGAGTATATATATAGAATACTAAATGGGCTAGCCCAATACATATAAACTTTTCTTAATATAGAATCTCGCTAACACAGTAACACTTAATACCTTTGTAGTCGTAGTCAAATGTATCTTTTTACTCATTTTTTTTTTCAAGCTATGTAAAATGTATCCAAATTTAAACACGGTTGTATAGTGAAAATGCACTCTGAGATCACATCATCATCATCATCATTAATGTGTTTTGTCCTTTTTAGTAAGTTTTATGCAAGTTATGACATTATCCGGTTCTTGAGACATATTGAACGATCGAACCCATAATACAACCATGTTACTAATAAGAAATTGCGAATAAGGTATCGTACTAATTACATTGAAAAACCAACTCTTTGATAATTACAAGGACAAAAAGTTAAGTTTGGGAGTTATATAGGTAGTTATTACGGCTGGTGCTATTTTTTCAATAAACAACATAAACCACAACAAGCCAACAATATAATACAATTCTCAACTTGCATAGAAAATACACATCACAATATATAAATAAGCAAAATTTCCATCCTTTAACCTATGTGGGACTACTTGTCTACTTGAAACAAGTTGTTTCAGAAAAAATGGATCATATAAAAATTTGTTTCAAAGACGGAATGTAAGACTAAATTATTTTTTTAAAAGTTAATAATATTTCTACTGACGGTATAAACAGATAATAAATATCAACCATGCTAAACTCAATACAAACAAAGCCTTTCAGTAAAATAACCTGCTAACAACCCTTAATGTAATAATGAATTATTTCTCTTATATAACCGAAAAAGTAGCGTTTGGTTTGATGAGCTAGGTATAGTTAAATAGTATGATTCTTAGCTGAGTGTGAATTTATGTGTTATGCGTTAGTAGGCATGTAGGTTCTTTATATGTTAAAAAAAATGTGGAGGTTAATCATGTAAATGTATAGGGATCGTGTTGGGATTGGTTACTAAAAGTAGCTTTTGTTTTGATTGCACAACTTATTCTATTCAGTAAAACGCAGATAAGCGGTTTGGATAAGCAAATATGAAACACTGTTTGACAGTAGTTTTGTTTGATTTTCGTTAGGTTATGTAGAAGTTCATGGTTTAGTAAACTTATAGTGATTGCATTGGGATTGGTTAATAATACGAGTAATAGCTTTTGTTGGAATATGTGAATCATACAAATCTATAAACACATAAACATCACAAGTAATGCGCAGCGGATTGGATCTACATTAACATATAATTAATTAACATAAAATTAAATAGACGCGTACCTTATTTGATTCCTAGCAAGAACAAGGAATCTGATCTCACAAGAACAAGTTATATAAACCCTAATAGGATTTATATGGATCGAATCACAAGGCAAACACACAAGCTAAAATAAGCTTGTCACTCGTTCTTGTACACACGAGATACTAGCGTTCTAATGGGAAAAGCTAGGTTCAAGAATCACAAAACAAACCACACACTTTAATGCAAGACTTGGATCGCCAATCCCTAGTGGGATTAAAAAGAGGGTCGATCGATTCATGCATGAGGGAGAAGAGAAGGAGAAGAATGGCTTGTTAGGGATTCAAGATTAGGGAAAAACTAAACACAAGTGAATTGTATTTTTAGGCTATCCCTATCTTGTTCCCAAAGAAACCAAAAACCGGCCCCCCTTCCTATGGAAAGTTTAGGCCGACTTTCTCCCCAAGTAGGGAATTCTAGATCCTTCTCTTCCACTTTGCACATTTAGTCCTTTAACGGCCGTTATCTCTAACTCCGTTAAGTACTAACTGTCGTTAAGTATTGTTTTGTGAAATGAATAAATATAAATATAAAATATAAAATATATTTAATTTATTCAAACCATTGGAACTCTCACGTATTGTGTGCAATCCCGAGTCTCGGGTTCGAAACCGGACATACTAATATTAATGTATATCCATAAACTCTAACAGCTCCCACTTGGATATTCATTAATATCGTAATGACATGGGCTAGTCTAGCTTAACAGATCCCAATGCCCCCAGCTCGAACCGAGTATGGTTTTCCTGGAAAAACCACGTGATGAATTTAATCATCATACTTATCCTTTTGTTACTAATACCGTGTTAATATGGATATGGATCTAGATCATTCCATAATTAACTATTATGTTTCTCGTTATTAATAATTGATCAAGATTACCAAAACATCTGAACGTCTTCCAGATAGACTTTGGGTAAGGCCTTACAAACATCTTGTCAATCCTACGAGGGGCCCAGCAGTATTATACTTCAAAACAAATTTGAAGGAACAAATCCTTTATTGACTACGAGCGTGACCCTCGAACTTTGTATCACCTCCGAAAATAGCCCTTATAACTACCTTTTACGGATAGCGTTAGACTACCTTACAGAAAATGAACTACATCCTTGGCAGTCACCTGGTATCTCAAGTCTGAGGATAAATATTCATGATTTACTTAATGACGACGATCCATAAAGTACAATCATGTGGTTGGGATAAGTCCTATATTCAATTTATCCAATATTGAATATCATGTGACATTGGTGTCTCAACCTTACAGTACATTCTACCAATCCTCACATTTGTCTTTATTTAATGATATTCCCATATCATTAATCGACAACGGACTATTTAGAATAACATAAGTTATTCACGGATTTAAACATGCAAATATAGGATACAATATTAATAAATGATAATAAAACGTTATCCACACTTTATTTCATTAAAACAATATTGCTTTAATATCCCTTATCCAAATACTAACTAGATCAATGCATGATATTTCTCATTAATGAATTATGCCACAAGTCATGTTCCACATACTTGTTGACAAGGCATAAATCAATTAATTTGATCTATCAGAATTTTGAGAATACTTATTTTAAGAATGAAATTCTTGTATGTGTGCATTCACTTACCCAGATATTGCCACATACGTTTTCATACTTTTTCATAAATTGTGTGACATCCTCATGCACAAATTTATGACAATTAAACTACCAAACCTTGTAGTTAAAGTATTCTAATTCTTTATGTATAATGCAACTATGCTCATTTTGAGCATAACTAGTACACATGGTCTCCTAATAAGGATGAGCTCCCACCATGACTAGTATTGAGTGTCATCTCAATCTTACTAGCATCATTGTATCAAACAACAATATGCTCTTTTAAAGTTCCGTAAACTTTTAACATTCATCGTGTAATGTTTGATATCTTCAAATCCTTCAAGATTTGACCACAATATCAATCAAGCAATAACTTGCCATATGGTTCGTATTTAGAATTTTGGAGCAAATCCAGGCTGAGGATGTAAATTCTAAACCATATCCATTACACTTAACTATCTAATAATTTTCATATTAGATGCCAATGTTGTCAATCATCTTTTATTCAAGCATGATACAACAAGCAACATGATGCACATGAATAATCCTTTCGTCACCATTAGATTTATTCATGTCATATCTTTTCAAAGATATGTTTCTATCTAGATCTTCTAATAGAATATCATGTTCTTTTAGAATCAGTTATTTTAACCGCTTATGTTTATGATCAAATAAACATATACTTCAAGGTTTTATTTTCTATGTGAAGTTTCATTCCTAACTAAGACTTAACATTTAATGTTAACGTCAATGGAATGTTACTTCCCATAAGAAAATAAATACATCACTCCCACTAGCTTTCAGGAATATCAAGAAATATCTTAATTTTAATTATAAATCAAAACCAGATTTAATAACTAAAAATAAGTATATCTTTTAGATGCATGCATTAATCCATTTACAAATGATTTGCATTTTGTATACTATTAAAGATTATTTCGAATTCAAACACTCCTTTCAATTACTTTTCGTCCTCGCTCAAGTAATTACACAAGAAAGAGTTTTGACATTCCATTATTAATTTCATATAAATGAAACTAATAATGACAATCATAATCTTTATATATTTAATGTGCTTAGAAAGAATTTCAATCACATTTAATTGCTTAATTGCGATTGATAATTTTCCATACATTAAATATGTATACAAATTTGTCCATTATGATTTCTACACAAGAATTTAAATCTCTAGGATTTTCATTTCCATTGTAGAAATTCATTTCCATTCTATAGTGTTACTATAAAGTCTAAGATTAACTACGTTTCCAAACTAGTTATCTTTTTGGACTGCATCTAATTATTCATAGTATGAGTAATTTGCCAAATAACATTTGCAATTTATTAACAGGCATATCACGATCCTGTAACTCATAACCCTCAACATATTCTAAATATTTGAGATATCCTTGCGGACCTATGAATAAGAATTCCATCATCTTGAGAATTAACACTGACATGTTAAATCCTCATTATGATTTTGCTAGTGTATTTAGAAGATTATGTATCTTGTAATTTTTTATCTTATGAAGATAAAACTCCCACTCGCCTTTTGCACTTTATAGATTACCTATAAATGCTTAGCAAATAGAGCAACACAAAACTTGTTCTCTTTTGGGACTTTGCAGATACAAATTGACAGTTCCTAACCTTAATTTGTTAATAACCTACTCAACAAGTAGTTTAACAAATTCTGAACTTCAATTTTTAAGACTTAATGTGATTCAACACATTCCATATTCAATGGTGTCTTATTAATCTTCTAGGTTGGAGTCTAATTGAGTATATCCAATTCATACTCAATTTTCTAACCTTGATATCTTTAGGAAGATTAGAAGATATAGTTATCTTTAATCAAACAATTTTTCAAGAGTTTGATTTTCCTAAATGAACATACCATAAACTTATGTATTTCATTAGGGTTAATATATTGTAAAGTTAATCTTACAATATGTGAGATAAATACATTTCGTTTTTGGCTTACCTATTTACCAACTAAATCAATTTAATGGTACAATAGATTTTCCAAGCCAATTGCATACTTTATAACATAAGTGCCTTATTGTCTAAGCCACTTAATATCTATGTCTTACCAAAAAGACATAAACCGTTATAATCCCAATCCACGTTATAAATCATTGATCAACTCAATGACTCATTGTACATGTCTTAATTAAAAAACATAACAAGTTAACGTCTTACTTTGTCTTAAGTCTTATAGCAATAAAAGACTTCATATTTATATCTAACAATATAAACATGTATAACTAAAGTAATTGTGAACACCACAACTTGGTTTCAATAGTATTTCAAGTTAATTTATTTCTTCATATATTTATGTCATTCCAACAATACATAAACATTTAAATATGAAGTAGTATAAAATTACTTCATTTATTTATGTCATTACAACAATACATAAATATTCACATTAGAAGTAGTCTTATTATCATATTGACACTTGTTCTAATAATTATCTAATTTTTAGAATCTTGTAAATTAACATAGTTTCATTATTTCAGTCGAGGTTGCAATGATGAAAGTATGTAATTTACCTTGTCATTAATATCTAGTAATGAAAGTAGATATTAACTCCAAGTGTTCTATAAATTAGAATGTGTATAAAACACATTAGAACATTGATCTCTTACCTTGCAGTCAAGAGAACCCTTTAAATCATATTCCTTTATGTTGTTGCTTGCACACAATAAGATTTCTCCCACTTGTGCATGGAACAACATCACGTATCAGATAAACAACACGTCAATAGTTTGCTTATGTGACCAATATGATTTGTGTCATAGGTATAAGTAGATATAGAATCACCTCGTCTAGTAAGGAAACGTACACGACTATCCTTAATACCACAAGTGTCTATAATTGGAAAGTAATCATCTCAAGAGATTCTAGAGATAATCCGGGTAACTACTAAGACTTGTAGCTCCCACTGAATTTAAGATCACTACATGAACTCATTATTCAGTTAATGACAACACAATGCTCCCACTGGATTTGACAACATTTTAAGTGTTGCATCACCAGTAAAAGCAAATAGCGTGCTGTTTACTTTCCTACATCTTTGAGTAATTCCTTACGTAATGCATACTAAGGTACTTCAAAGAATGTATTCTACTTTGTCAATGATGGAATATCCATCAATGCAATTAACTTGAAAGAATTGGGTATGCAATTTCTTCCTTAATTAGGTCTACCATCCCCATCATGGAATGTAGCACCTTTTAAATGGTTAAAGTATAACAACTAGATCAAACATTCTAGTTTTGCCTTTTACCAATTATGCGGTAATTAGTCTAGTTTCTAATTTGAATAAGTCTTAAACATACAATTTCTACAAAATTCGCCATGAGTTATTTCTTAGAATTTAGACAATTCTAATTTTCCTATTATACCTTTCTCACTCATGAAAAGGAATAGGATTAAGTCTTACTCTTCACACGGAAAGTAGACTCGGTTTATTCTTTTCAGTAAAAATTGACTCTATCCAAAACCCCTATGGGTGTAGACCAATTTACTACTAAAAGAATGCCCCACGTTTACGGTTTTAACGTTGCATTAAATACATTAAAAGAATTTTCAAAATTCAATTTAGTATTTGTGATAATAATCTTTTCAAGAAAATTAAACACCCACGGTAAATAAAATTTAACCATTTAATTTTCATTGAAAACTAGGATCCAAATTGACGTCGTTTCATCACATCAGCTGAGGCTGCTAGCAATGAAAGTACTCAATAAGGTAGAGCTACACTCAATTTGCCAATGTACGATTGCAATTCCTAGAATCATGGGACTTACATTATATTGCCAACATTAGTTGCAAAATGTAAGCATGTTTCATCCTCAAATCTTTATGCCTTGACGCCGTCCCATCACATCAGCTGAGGCTGCTAGTGATGAAAGTGCTCAATTAAGTTAACCAATTTAGAAATGTGTAAATTGACGCCGTTTCATCACATCAGCTGAGGCTGCTAGCAATGAAAGTGCTCAATTTACCCCTTTTGACTACCATCTTTGAACCATTACATCAGCTGAGGCTGCTAGCAATGGTAGATATCATCTTAGGTGTTTCCGTATTAATTGGTTGGCATATTACTTAAATTTAAGGGTATAAATTTTGATGTGTTAAATCAAAAAATATGTACAAAGATGTCATGCATTCATCTTTGTATCATATATGTTTGCAAAAACAAAACCGTTTACTCATTCGTAGCTCAAATCATCAAAGTTTTTTAATTGAGGCGTTGAGCAAATTACAACATTGCCTTAAGATGCTTCGTACTTTTTCATGGTGTACTTGGTAAGTCTATTATTGACGCACAGGCGAGCGGAGGGACGACAGCCGCCGAAGCTGGTTAAAACCGTGCCCCTCTAAGGTCACAATTTAATGTGAACCAACCTTAAACCCACTTTATAGTTTGTCAATAATAGGTCCGACGCTTCGACCACTTTTGTACAGTCGCAATCAATCAACTAAAAAAAATATGATTTTCTTGCTAAAACAATTTTATGTAATAATTTATTAATTGCTAGTCTCGCCTGGGAGCAAATTACCGTGCGAAGCGAACCACTATCGGCACATAAGACTTGGCAATAAATAAAATTACTACAAAGGTTTCATAGTTATTAGTCTTATTTATTTATTTTTATATGAAAATTACCCTCTTTTGTAGTTACAATCCATCATAATATTAAACACAAAAGATCAAGTAATTACAAAAAATAAATAAACACATAATAACAAATATATGATCATCCACGATATCATATAGCCACATGCAAACCTTTTTTCAATAAATCCTAATTAATAATTCTATGTGAAATTTTAAATGTATGTAATTAACAAAACTCCCATTGGTTTTCGAGCTCATTGTGCCCAATGGTCCACAGACGCCAAATAACTTGGCCGCGTAAGTTTTGGTTAATTAGATACCACATTGCACATAACTTATTAATTAATATATATTGAGGTCTTCCCCAATTTAAGATTTATTATACAAATCATGTAGCAATTTAAACAACAACTCATTCCATGACAAAATATGCAAGATTTTGTCATGGATCCCATATAGCACTTAAAATCATGTTGCACATATTTACAAGCCTATATAGTACGCAATCTAATTAATTAATTAATGACATCACATAAGGTATTCATTAATTAATCCCTAAAAATTGCATGCAATCCTAGGGTTTCTACAATTTTCTACAAAAACTAAAACCCTAAATTTTAAATTAGGTGTCGACCTAATTAATTACAAAATTAGGGTTTACTTAAACAAAACAAACCCTAGATCATTAATTGCATGTATCTAATTAAAGATTCAATTTTTAAGGTTTTATGTAATCAATTACATGTTAAAACGCGGCTCATGATGCCACTGTTGGAATATGTGAATCATACAAATCTATAAACACATAAACATCACAAGTATGCGCAGCGGATTGGATCTACATTAACATATAATTAATTAACATAAAATTAAATAGACACGTACCTTATTTGATTCCTAGCAAGAACAAGGAATCGGATCTCACAAGAACAAGTTATATAAACCCTAATAGGATTTATATGGATCGAATCACAAGGCAAACACACAAGCTAAAATAAGCTTGTCACTCGTTCTTGTACACACGAGATACTAGCGTTCCAATGGGAAAAGCTAGGTTCAAGAATCACAAAACAAACCACACACTTTAATGCAAGACTTGGATCGCCAATCCCTAGTGGGATTAAAAAGAGGGTCGATCGATTCATGCATGAGGGAGAAGAGAAGGAGAAGAATGGCTTGTTAGGGATTCAAGATTAGGGAAAAACTAAACACAAGTGAATTGTATTTATAGGCTATCCCTATCTTGTTCCCAAAGACACCAAAAACCGGCCCCCCTTCCTATGGAAAGTTTAGGCCGACTTTCTCCCCAAGTAGGGAATTCTAGATCCTTCTCTTCCACTTTGCACATTTAGTCCTTTAACGGCCGTTATCTCTAACTCCGTTAAGTACTAACTGTCGTTAAGTATTGTTTTGTAAAATGAATAAATATAAATATAAAATATATTTAATTTATTCAAACGATTGGAACTCTCACGTATTGTGTGCAATCCCGAGTCTCGGGTTCGAAACCGGACATACTAATATTAATGTATATACATAAACTCTAACAGCTTTTCTATTGAATTAACAGTGTAAAGTTGCTTATTCAGAGGTTGATTGGGATTGCTTAAGTAAGTGCTTATCTGCTAATTGTACACTGAAATAAGCACTTACAAATATGCAGGTTAGTACTTCCCTATATTTAACTAAGCAATTCCAACCGTTCCATCACTAATTTCACTCATATGATCAGATTAGCACTCATATACTACTTGTCTAATAAGCAATTGGAGAGAAGAAGACTCTCGAGGACTATTAACTTGATAGTGGATGCTAAATCTTTTCCTGCCATTAGAGTAGGAATGTGCTTGTGATGTATCTAGTAGGCTAGTAGCATATTATTGGTTGCATATTTTCATGTGTCGTGAGAATGCTTAAAGGAATAAATTCATCTAAACATAGTGGTATTTGTGGCTTTGCAGGAACATCAGCATGTCCTACTGGAAAGTTTTATTGCCGAAATGCGGGACATAGTCCCCTTATTGTGTTTTCTTCCCGGATAAATGATGGTATATGCGGTAAGTGATGCTTTTACTCACAAATTCTCATCATATTTCATGCAAGAGACTATACTCTGAACTCTCTAACATAGCAGGGGGTGATTTGAATTTTAGGTCTAGGAAATACTACGATGAACATATATCTACTGCAAAAACAATATCATGCTTTCTTGTTAATCTAAAATTTCATAATGTTATCACTAAACAGACTTGAGTATAAAATTGAGTTGATGTAAAAAGGATTTCATGGTACTTGCAGCATGTGCACACTGCACAGTCACATAAAATTAGTCAAATACATATGACATACATTGCGTAATGTAGAAGTTTGTTTCGTGTAAATATATAGTGATTGCTATTTAGAAATAGCGTTTGTTATGATGAGGCTGGTAGAAATGAAGCCATATCGTTATATTTGCGGAATGTAGAAGTTTGTTTCGTGTAAAATATGTAGTGATGGAGAATTACAAGTAGCTTTTGTTTTGATGAGCTAGGTTTAGCTATATAGTATTATTGTGCGTTAGTAGCTGTGTTTGATTCTGTATATGTAGTAGTGTAGAGGTTAGTCGTGTAGTAAACGTATAGGGATCACATCGGGATTCGTTAATAAAATAACTTCTTTTGCTCAGGAATAAGCAGATAAGTAGCTTAGAAAGCGATGCCAAACATTCCTTAAAAAACTTGAAATGAAGTTATAATTGCATAATGTAGAAGTTCGTTTTGCGTAAACATGTAGTGATGGAGGATTAAAATTTGCTTTTGTTTCGATGTGCCAGGTAGAAATGTAGTTATATCTATATTATTTGCGTAATGTAGAAGTTCGTTTTGCGTAAACGTTTAGTGATTGAGAATTAAAAATAGAGTTTGGGTTGACGAGCGTACCAGGTAGAAAACTTGTAATGAAGCTGTGTCGTTATATTCGCTTATGTAAGAGTTCATTGCGTAATGTAGAAGTTGGTTTCGTGTGTATGTATAGTGATGGAGAATTAAAATTAGCTTTTTGTTTTGATGAGTTAGAAAACTTTGTAATGAAGTTGTGTTTGTTAAATTCGCTTATGTAATAGTTCATTGCGCAATGTAGAAGTTTGTTTCGTGTAAATGTGTGATTGAGAATTAGAAGTAGTGTTTGGTTTGATGTGCTAGGTTTAGTTATATAGTGTGCTTGTTAGTTGAGTGTGAATGTATATATGTGTTATTGTGCGTTAGTAGGCGTGTTTCAGTGTTTGATTCTCTATAGGTGTAATGTAGAGGTTAATTGTGTAAACCTATAGGAATCGCGTTAGGAGTGGTTATTGAAAATAGCTTTTGTTTAGAATCCACAACTTATTTCGCTCACAAATAAGCAGATAAGTAGTTTGGATAAGCAAATATGAAACACTGTTTGTCTAATATTTGAGGACTGTTAAGTTGACAGTAGGCGTGTTTGGCTTTCTATAGGACAGGTAATGTAGAAGTTTGTTTCACGTAAATATGTAGTGATCGTGTATTAAAAGTAGCGTTTGGTTTGATGAGATAGGTTTAGTTATATAAGTAGTATGATTGTTAGTTAAGTGTGGTTGTTGTGTTATTGTGCGTTAGTAGGCGTGTTTGATTCTGTATTGGTAGTAATGTAGAGGTTAATCGTGTAAACGTATAGGAATCGCGTTGGGACTGCTTACCAAAAGTAGCTTTTGTTTTGAAAAAAACAACTTAGTTTGCTCATGAATAAGCAGATAAGTGGTTTGGATAAGCAAATATGAAACACTGCTTGTCTGATACTTGAGGACTGTAAAGTTGACAGTAGTTGTGTTTGATTTTCGTTAGGTTATGTAGAAGTTCATTGCGTAGTGAACGTATAGTGATCGCGTTGAGGTTGATTAATAATACGAGTAGTAGCTTTTCTTTTGAATAAACAGTGTTAACTTGCTTCTTCAGAGGTTGATTGGGATTGCTTAATTACGTGCTGATCTGCTAATTGTACACTGAAATAAGCACTTACAAATACGTAGGTCAGGAACTTCCCTGTACTTAAGCAGTTCTAGGATAGTAAGTACTTTAACTAAGCAATCCCAAACACTCCGTCACTTATTTCACTCAAATAGTCAGATTAGCAGCTTAGATAAGTCCTGGTAAACACTCCTTGTCTAATAAGCAATAGGACTATAAACTTGATAGTTGATACTAAATATTTTCCTGCCATTAGAGTAATAAATTCATCTAAACTTAGTGGTATTTGTGGCTTTGCAGGAACATCAGCATGTCCTACCGGAAAGTTTTATTGCCGAAATGCTGGACATAGTCCCCTTATTGTGTTTTCTTCCCGGATAAATGATGGTATATGCGGTAAGTGATGCTTTTACTCACAAATTCTCATCATATTTCATGCAAGGAACTATACTCTGATAGTCTGATCTCTCTAACATAGCAGCAGGGGGTGATTTGAATTTTAGGTCTAGGAAATACTAGGATGAAGATATATCTACTGCAAAAACAATATCATGCTTTCTTGTTGATGTAAAAAGGATTTCATGGTACTTGCAGCATGTGCACACTGCAGTCACATAAAATTAGTCAAATTCATATGACATAAATTGATTCCGTATGATGAAAAATATTTAAACCAACCTTTATGACCTACAATTCCCTTCTGTCGTTCCTGTAAGATGTAAACAGCATACTAGTTAATATGAGTTTTCTGCTGGATTCAATTTTCTTGCTAGTTCGTTTAACGTGAATGGCGGGTACAAATGTACCCCCCCCCCCCCCCCCCACACACACACACACCCCACCACCACCATACACACATTTAGTACCGTGTGTGATTGCCTAACACAATTTATTTGACCAATTATATAAGCATAACTTATCAATAAAAGGGGTTATATTCTTTAATTGGATATATCTATACTAGGGACTAAGAATGTAGGATTTTTGCATGTTTAATGTAACTTGGATTTTTTCAATAGATTGCTGTGATGGAAGTGATGAGTATGATGGCAAAACCAATTGCAAAAATACCTGTTGGGAAGCTGGAAAAGTGGCACGAGATATGTTAAAGGAAAAAATTGCAACATATCAAGAAGGTGTTACCATAAGAAAGCATGAAGTTGAAGAAGCAAAAATTTCGGCTGCAAAAGACGAGGCAGAGTTGTCAAAGTTGAAAAATGAGGAGAAAGTTCTCAAGGGAATTGTCGAACAGCTTAAAGGTATGTTCAACGTTTTTTTGCATGATCTTTTAACTATACTTGCTTTTCCTATCACAATATCACATTATACCAACATATATTGTTAGATTAGATGTATTTGATATGATTTTGTATCACTATTTCTGTAGAGCACAAGGAACAAATAGAAAAGGCGTTGGAGAAAGAACGGATCCAAAAAGAAAAAGAGGAGAAGCAGAAAAAGGAAGCCGAAGAATCTAAATTAAAGGAACAAAAGGTGAAGATAAAGTTGATGAACCTGTAAAAAGTGATGACGATATATTCTTGATAACTCTCTTGCGGGCCAGGTTGAACCACCTTTGCAAGTTTAAAGTTTTCGATAGTGAAAACCTATAAAATTTTGAAATTGCAAATCTATTTCATTGTGTATAGTATTGCATGAATTAATGTTTGTTAGTTAATCTTTGTCCCATTGATCTTAGTTCTCATACTCAGATTCTTCTTTCGTTAGGACCTAAAGGAACATGCCGAATCTCCTTTAGAAGTGGTACACAATGCTCATGCATCTCTTGACAATGGTGAAGAGGTGTGTGTTGTATACAAGTTATACTCCCATTGGAAACTTTTAACAGTGAGCTAATTACTTGACATTAATGTTATTCTCTCTCTTTACACAGTAAAGGAAGAGGATACATCAGAAGTTGCACATGTGTCCGACCCTGATACTCTGCTTGGAAGTAAGGTATACTAATTTTTTGGAGCAACCATAACAATTTCCAGATCCATCTATATTACATGGGAAGTATTTTATGTATATTTTACTTACCGGGTTTGATACATTGGATGTTTGTTCAGGGAGAAGATGCAACCAAAGACATAGATTCATTATCAAGGGAAGATTTGGGCCGTGAAATTGGTTCACGTTGGACTGGAAAGAAAACTGAGCAGAAAAATCATGATGTTGATGATGTTAAAAATGATGATAGAACATCTGTAGATGTGCAAGATGAAGAAAGTAATGGATACGACACAGAAACTGAAGAAGATCATCAAAATTATGACGAAGATGACACTGAGGAACGCATGGATGATGTTGCAGATGAAGCCAATGATGATTCCAGTTCTTCATACAACTACGAGCCTGATGAGGACGTGGACATGTCAGGTACGAAACAGGTTATTTTTTTGTATGGGTTGAAGCAGACTGGGTTGGGTGGGTTGACCCGCTAATACATTTTGTCTACTATAAAAATTTTTGATGTAAATAATGACGTGTTAATTATGATTGCAAATAAATATTTACTACAATAATAGTTTAAAATTTTGAATGAAAAGATGTATGCACTAGACATTGATTTTGACGACTTTCAACCATTTCGACTTTTTAGCTAAATCTTTTCATTTGACGCGTTTGAGATAAAACACAAGTCAGACGACCCAATCATAATTAGATGGATTTTTTTTTATCCTTTTGTGCACTTCTTGTGGAATATTTCGGTTGCTGATGTTGGATTTTCCAAATGGCGTGTTTAAGATATTGAAAGCGAAAGCAACCCATCATGGTTCGAGAAGATAAAAAAAACTGTACGGGATGTCTTACAGGCTATCAATCCCCTCCAGACTCCAGTGGATACATCTGGTAGAAGTTGGTTCTTTTAGTATGTAATGGGATGATACATCTTAAGTTTTCTGAATCAGTTATTTGTTTGCTGTTCTGTAGAAGCTGAAACTGTACGAAAGGAATATGATGAGGCCAACGGGAAGTTATTAAAATTAAGATCAAAGATCTCTCGGTTAACAAAGAAGTTAAAAAATGACTTCGGTATGTTTTGTTTTTTCAAAATAAAATTGGAAAATAGTGCAAGTTCATAGATTCTTCTTGTATGACCGATGTTTTACATTGCAGGACCAGAGAAAGAATTCTATTCGTTATATGGTCAGTGTTTTGAGAGCAAACAGAACAAGTAACAACCTTTTTCCACTTCCTGTTAATTCTCTTCTTAGTCCTATATTGATTTTTTTTTTTCCTTCTCGTATCCTAATTTACACTCTCGTTTTATTTTTATTAATCATATCAGGTATGTTTACAAAGTTTGCCCTTTTAAACAAGCCACTCAGGAGGAAGGCTATAGCACAACTCGCTTAGGGTATATTGATCTGATTTATCTTTCTAATTCGTGTATCTTAAACTAGTCTACAATTTGACTCTGTAAACCTTTTTGTTGATTGCTCAATTACTAATGTTTCTTCCTCCATTTGCTGTATAGAAATTGGAAGAATTTTGAGGAGTCGTACAATGTCATGCTCTTTGAGAATGGTGACAATTGCTGGAACGGACCTGATAGAAGTTTAAAGGTATCAAACCATCTGATTATCCAAAACTAAGAGAATAACTATTACTTTGTAAAATGTTTCTTATGTAATCTTATTAACAGGTCAGACTAAGATGCGGATTGAAAGTTGAGGTTGCTGATGTAAATGAACCAAGCCGTTGCGAGTAATATTTTTTCTTCTTCCAGCAATCATGAATATTTATGTGTGATTATCCTTCCAACAATATGAGTTTGTCTAAATCGGTATCATTATGGCAGATATGCAGCAACGCTAACCACCCCAGCTCTTTGTCTTGAAGGAAAACTCAAGGTATCCACCATTACTTCACCAATTAAGGCTCTACTATATTCGATCATCTATCTAGAGGTGTCATGCCAGTGGGTCGGGAGGGTTGCGTAACGGATCAATAAGGGTAGTTTTTTGTATCACTGGAATGGGCTAGGCTGGGTTGACCCAGGACAATTTTTCTCTATTTTTTGAAGCTCTTCATAAAAAACTTGTGTGTTAGTTACAACAAAAAAAGATGTACATTAATAATTTAACTTTTTTAATAAAGTGATTTAGTAGGTTGTATGCCTTTAGATTGCACTTTAGGCAACTTTCTACCCGTTGACTGTTTCTTTAATCAAATTTCTACCTGCTGACTGTTTCCTGTTTAACTAATTTCTTTTTCTTTACCTATTTGAACATTAGAAATAAAACATATCGTGAATCAACCTGTTATCATGAATCTACCTGTTCCTAAGTAAACGGGCATAAATTTCCATCAACGCGTCTAACTGTTTTCTGGTGGCTGACTGAATGTTACAGGAACTTAAAGATGAACTAGAAGTTTTAGACAAGCAGCAACCGCAAATTCATGATGAGTTGTAAAATCTTTTCGGCTATTTCTACATATTGCTTCCTTGAGAAATCGATAGAACCTACATGATGTTTGTCAAAGAGTTGAAAAGTCAAAAGTAAAGTAGTGTTTGGCAGGCCGTGTAGCGAAACGGAGCTTCGTAACAATGTGATGACTGAAAGATGGTTTGTCAGTGTTATTCATCCATTTTTGTACTAAGTTTATGCTAAAGAGGAGTTGAAACGTGGAAGTGAAGCTTGTAAGCAGGAATATTTGAGCTCTAATATTGCCATGTAGCTAGAGCTTATTCAAGCATATGGGCAAGTCTATTGCCATCATCATGCCTTTGTTGGCACGATCGATTTTTTATATAGAGAGCTACAATATGAGAAATTAAAAAGGTGCTTATCTGGTTTTAATACTGTTGGTTTTTATGTTGTGTGTGGTGCACCCAAACAGGGTAAAGATAATCAATCAAGGTACCGGATATTCACTTGAAGTCGTGGTATCACTTTCCAATAGAAACTATTCGACCCTATGCCTGGGTTGCACGAATATCTCTATGGGATAAAACCAAGTGATGTTCTTGTTCTAGGCACAGATCAAGAACCGATCGTATTTTAGTGTTTAGGGTTTTATGTCGTATCTTTCATGCCATGTGATGATCTCTATTTATAATAGAGTCTACTCAAAACCCTAGCCCATGGAATTATGAATAATTAACGGCCCATTAACTATCCATAATAGTTTCCATAATAGTAGGAGTCGGTGGTTATACCAGCAGCAGAGTCTGATGCCTAGCAGCACAATAAATTGTGCTAGCAGCAGAGTCTATTGCCCATCAGACCAGCAGCACCTTTATTGTTCTAGCAGCAGACACAATAAAGCTAGCAGCAGAGTTGATAACACTAGCAGCAGAATGATACTGCTTAGCAGCAGAGTTATTAAAGCTAGCAGCAGAGTGTTCTACTTAGCAATACCAGGATATTACTATCACTAATGCTAGCAGCAGAACAACATAACCACACAATATGAGTCAGGGTAAACATTGACCTGATGGGTGTACACTCCATACCTCCAAACCCATTACCAGGTGTAAACTTATCCCTCAAGTGCACTAAATTTTCCAACAATCCTCCCCAAATTTAGTTCACTTCCTTTGCATGAAAAATAAAACACAAAACAAAATATATGCATAAATGAAAATATCTTGAAGATTGAATTCTCATCTTAGTACCTTACAAGTTCAAATATTCGAGAATCAGGGTGTTCTAAGAATTGAACCCTTCAACCCATTTGAATACCTGAATATAAAATACACATACATTTTCAAACACTAAAATACTCCTGACACTATACAAGCCATGTGTCCATATCCAATTAATAAATGTTGTAAAAGTTAAAAGTCCAAAAGCTTCCTGAAGCGGCAAAACTTCAATATTCACATAGGTGGTTCATCTTTTAATCATGCTCCTGCTAAGCACTTTTTCAAAAAAAATTAACCATTAAGAAGTGAAGACTTCATCCTTGATAACGCCTAAATCTAACATGTTTTTGATAGCGTTATTGGTAGTTTTATATATGTTTTGTGGTTATATTTATATGCTTTTGTTACTAAATTGTACCAAAGTGTGTTTGCAAAGCATTTGTAGCCAAAGACAGGAAAATGGATGGAAAAGATACAAAAATGAGGAAAAAAGGAAATATTTGAGATTGCATGTGAATCTTGTGTCAAGTTCCGCTCCGTAAGGTACTTCAATGAGTTAAAGTCCAAGTAATCGAGTTAATAAGCTTAAGGATGAAGGGAAAGATCAAAGAATCAAGAGCTACGACCGAGAAACAAGTCATACGCAAAAGTCCAAGAAAAAGGTCCACCAGCAGCAGCCATCCGATCGGTCGCCGCCCGCAACCGATTCGGATGGAGTGAATTTGGATTTACCGAGAAGACCAACCGATCGGTAGACCATTCTATCCGATCGGTTGGAAGTCGCTGTTTGACCCAAGACTTCTTTATTAAGGATTGTGACTTTATAAATCCGGTTCTAGGTCCTTCTTTTCAGTATTCTAACCATTCAATACTACTTGGAGAGCAAGAGAAGCATTTATGCACTTAGACCCTTGGTTAGAGCAATTTATTGAACCATTTGTTGGGTATTTATTATACCAATCAATCTAGAGAGATATATGTGTGCTAGGAGAGTGCTTGCTTGTTAAAGAGAGAACCATTCACAGAAAATACTCAAGAAATTCGTCCATAAGTCCAGGAGAAGGGAGAAAGTCGAATATACCATTTTCATTGCTTGTGGAATCATTGTCTTTCACTTGTAATCTTATTTCCAATCATTGTAAGACTTTCAATCATGGTTTCTAATGTTCAAAGTATTGAGTTTACATTTATGTTTGCTATGAGCGGCTAGTGCCTTTGTGCACTTGCTTAGATGATGTGTATTATTCATTGATTGGCATATGATTGTGATAACATGTTTTAATTCAATTTCAAGTCGATTCTAAGAACCAATTGTGATAAAGTTTCATAGTGACATTTGGATAATCAAGTTTAACTAGTGCTAGTAATCTTAAGGGTCGAAAGAACTATTGTTATTCCACTAGTTATAATCATTTGTCTATGAATGATTGTTGTCTTCCACTATTCTTGATTAAACAAAGGAACTTAATTGTGATTGTAATGAAAATGCTTTTGTCTATCAAAACGGATTGATTGTAAACCACTTTAAAGGTCGAGAGATTAATAGTTTGCTTTCAATTGTGACCTTTTGTCTATAATCGGTTACCTTTCGTATTGACCATTTCCTAAGCTTGTTTGATTAGACAAAAGATTGTTTTTGTGTTTGAGGAACACCAACTCATGAACCTTGAATTGATCTTGAATTGATTGGTTAAACGTAATGCTTGTTTTTATAAACCAAAATCTTGACGAAGGTTTAATTTGTAGAAACAATAGATTAGTGTCAAAACTAATTATCACAACCAACATGTTATCCAAAGTTATCACAATCATATTAGTCAATTGTAGTACACTAGTCTAAGCAAGTGTAGTTTTTAATCATTTGAATTTTCATTATATCATTACTACTTGTTTGAGATAGTTGCTTTTAACTTACAATTCGATTCACTACACAAATCCCTGCGAACGATCCCGACTTACCATCAAAATCTTGCTACAACGGACGAGTATACTTGCTCGTATGTGTTGTCATTAGATTCGGTAATTCACCCCTTATAAATTTAAAACTTTTACCGAATCGGGCACATCAAGTTTTTGGCGCCGCTGCCGGGGATTTTGATCGTGTTTCTGTAAGTTTTAGTCCAATTCTCATATATTTAGTTTTCGTAAAAAAAAAAAAAAAGGTTTTACTGAGCTGCCCATCCGATCGGTTGTTCATCCATCCGATCGGTTTTCCAAAAATTTTCATTTACCGAGAGAACCATCCGATCGGCGGACACTTCCATCCGATCGGATCCTTCAAATCAAATTTACCGAGAGATCTATCCGATCGGTAGACTGTTCTATCCGATCGGTTGGACGATTCTGATCTTTTCAAATTGTTTTCCTTCTTTGTTCGTTTGTTTAGACATTGCCTCGATTCGTTGGGGAATTGTATGAACACTCGATCAACTGGAGTAGAACCAATTCCACCACTTTTCGATCCCGAAAGTTTGATTCGAACAAGATCTAGAAGAAAAAGAAGAACACCCTTTGTTCCATTATCCAATCGTGTACCAAGAGTACCAAACCCAACTTTTGATAACCTTTTTGAAGCCAAAGTCGTTTATAACCCATTCACTGATCAACCTTTTCCCATGGCTGACGATAGACCCATGTGGGAAGCAAACCGAGCCGTAGCACCCACCCCTGGAGCTGCTATTGTTGCTGTCAACTTAGGTGACAATTTCACCGTGAAAGGTCACCATCTTTCTATGATCAAAGACCGTCAATTCGATGGTCGTTCGAGGGCCGATCCTCACAAACACGTTGCCGAATTCATTGAAATTTGTGGCATGTTCCGATACGGTGATACAAATGTAGATGCCATTAAACTCAAACTTTTTCCGTCATCACTTGCTGGAGATGCAAAAGTGTGGTATAACGAATTAACACCAGGAATCATCACTACTTGGGAGGAGATGAGGCAAGCTTTTGTAAGCCGATTCTTTCCACCTGCAATGTTTGATCGACTCATGGGAGAAATTCGTGCTTTCACACAAAACCCTAACGAATCACTCTGTTGATATAAATAATGCCTAAACACGTTATTAATATTTTTCGATATCTCTACGTTTTGATAATCACAAAATGTAAAATCATTAATCGGAAAATTATGACGTAAACAAGTATTTAGTTGTAAATATCTATTTCTACAACTCAAATCACTTAAGGTATGAATGAACTAATGCTTAATGCATTATATGATCAAAGGAACATTTTCTTAATAACTAGATTTTTTATAAAACATCAAAAACATTTTATATATTTTTGAAAAACATTTTTGGCATTAAATAAAAATGTTTAATCTTTTATAAAAATATGAATTCAAAATTTTAACCAAAATCAGTTAAAATGTTCCAGAAAAACCTTCCCCACAAAAGGACAAAATTGGCCAACGGACAGAAGGGGCGGCCCCCTTAATTTTACTAGGCGGCCCCCTTAATTATTAAGGGGACCGCCCCCGCTCCAGTAGACTTCCAGCTGTCCAATTTTTCTCCTATAAATACCAGTCTTCTCCTGGACTTTTACTCACCTTTTGCACACTAAAACTTTCTGTTCTAAATTCATTCTAAACATTGTAAATCCTTTGATCATATTTTCTTAAGCATTGGTTTCTAAGTGATCCAAGCTTCCACCACCAAAAGTGCAAAAGAAGAACTCTACTTCAACTAGTGAAGAAGTGTTATTACTTACCTCATTCAATTGTGTTGTTGTATAAAGTGTTGTGTAGTTGTGATAAGTAGATCTAAGTGTAACTACGTAGTTGTGTTGTAAATTTGTTGTGAAGTAGTTGTGAATAAGTAGTCGTGAAGAAGAAGTCGTGAAGTAGTCGTGAAGAAGAAGTCGTGAAGCCGTTGTGAAGAAGTCGTGAAGAAGTTGTGATTAAGTCGTGTAGAAGTTGTGTATAAGTTGTGAGATTGGTTCTAGCTACGATTAGGACTCGACATCTAGCTTTGTGTCGTTAAGCCGGTGTAAGCTAAAGTTGTGTAAGGTTTCTCCGCCATAAGGGAGTTTGTTGACATAGTGAAGAAAACTCTTGAGTAGGTGACTCGAGGAGTGGAGTAGGGCAAGGAAGGTGTCCTTGTAGCCGAACCACTATAAATCTCCGTGTTGTGGTTTGATCTTTCCAACTCTATCTCTTATTTCATTACATTTACATTACTTGCATTACTTATCTATATTTGTTTATTTATGTTCATATTGATCAAGAGTTGAATTCACATAAGATAGAATCGAAGTTTTTAAAAAGTAAACAAAAGTTTTCATAAATTAAAAAGACGTAAAAACTATTCAACCCCCCTTCTAGTTTTCCACAATTGGTATCAAGAGCCACGTCAAACAAGATTTTTAAAATTAACTGTATTTTAAAACTTGAAACGATCTATGGAATCTGAAAAATATTTAGAAGGGCAATCTATGCAAAGACCACCACTATTTGAAAGTGATGGATTTTTATATTGGAAAAATCGATTCGAAACTTATGTGAAGTCAAAAGATCTAGATCTTTGGCATGTTATTACTAATGGTGATTTTTTACCTATTCAACATAATCTTGAAACTAAAAAGGATGAAATTGTACCTTTTGAAAAACAAAGTGATGATTTAAAAAGAAAACTTTCTAAAAATAATGAGGCTAAAATGGTTATTTATAATGCGCTACCACGTAAAGAATACGAAAGAATCTTTATGTGCGAAACCGCAAAAGAAATTTGGAATTCTTTAATAATAACTCACCAAGGTAATAATCAAGTCAAAGATAATAAAATAGATCTTCTTGTTCAACAATATGAACAATTCACTATTCCAGAAGAGGAATCAATTGATAATGCATTTGCTAAGTTTAACACAATCATCACAAGTTTAAAGGCACTTGATGAGAGTTTTTCTAGTAAGAATTTTGTTAGGAAATTTCTTAGGGCTCTTCATCCAAAATGGCGAGCTAAAGTTACGGTGATTGAAGAATCAAAGAACTTGTCAACTCTTCAACTTGACGAGTTGATTGGCAACTTGAAAGTCTACGAAGCAATAATCAAGAAAGACTTCGAGATGGTCAAAGGAAAGAAAGAGCAAAGCAAGTCAATTGCGTTGAAAGCTAGGAAAGCATCAAGTGACGAGGATAGCTCAACCTCCGAAAGTGATGATGAAGAGTATGCCATGGCCGTAAGAGACTTCAAGAAGTTTTTCAAAAGACGAGGAAGATTCGTTAGACAACCATATGACGAAAGGAAAACACTCCAAAGAAACAAAGACGACAAAGGTAGCAAGAGCGAGAGGAAGTGTTTCAAATGCGGTGATCCAAATCATCTCATTGGAAGATGCCCTATGATGTCAAAGGAGCAAAACCAAAAGGCGTTCATTGGAGGAGCATGGAGTGACAGTGAAGAAGACGAGAAAGAAACCACAAAAGAAGAGAAGTGTCTCATGGCTAAGACATCAAGTGAGGTACGTTCCGAAACCGAATACTTTGGTGATGAAAATTTATCATTAGATGAAAAAGACCTAGATAACGAATATAGTAGGTTATGTATATTAGGCCAAAAAGTAATGACTAAAAATAAATCACTAAAACACATTAATAATCAGTTAGAAAAAGAAATACTAGAATTAAAAATTAAACTACATAACTTAGAAAAGGGAAAAGAAATTCTTGAATGTAAAACATGTCTAGAAACAAAAAATGAAAATGAAATGCTTAAGGAGGAAATTTGTAGGCTTAACAAATTCGAAAATAGTAGTAATTCTCTTAGGGAAATAATAAGTATTCAAAGAGTATCAAGTGATAAAACCGGATTAGGATTTAATTCAACTAAGAATTCAAATAGTCAAACTAAAAATGTAAAGTTTGAATGTGAAACTAGTGAGCAAAAACCTTTAGAGTCAAAACCTAAGTATATACTTATAAAAGATAGAAAAATACCCATAGCTAGTGATGAGGAAGTAAAAACCTTTTATAAACCATCCTTAAAAAATGAAGTAAAATACTCTAAACCAAGGTTAAGGTCAAAAACACCTCCACCTAGAAGACCACCTAGTCCTCACCCTCGGCCTAAAACTCCTCAACCTAAAAGAAACCAAAATATACCAAACCGTCATAATAATAGTTACCCAATGTGGAATTACCCAAATCCACCAAGCTACAATCCTTGGGGAATACTTCCACCATATATGCATCCGAGTCAATTGCAAACCATGTTTGGGCCAAACAACTATGGACAAATGAGATCATGGGGACCAAGTGGCTAGATTGCATTCTCATCGGGAAAGGCGTTTTCTCTTTCGTAATTGACTTTTATAAGTTAATACGCTTTGAAGAACTTGAAGACCACTTGTTGAAGACCAAAAGGTACGCCTCTCTTTCATGCTCACCATTATATGCGTAGATAAATGAACTAGCCTATTGCATGCCCCATTAATCTTTTATGTTTAGTATGTTAGTTAGTAGATTTTTCCTTATACATATATATACCTATACTACTATTTATATATATATATATATATATACATATATACATATAAATATATACGCACATAACCTAGATACGTCATTTGTTGACTATCTAGAACTAAAAGAAATTGTTCGTCCTCGAACCTTTTCTTCCCCCTTTGCCTCTTTTGAACTTTAACGTTCAACACGAAAATCTTCCGTGTCCACTGTCACATAACTCATGGTGATGAAGAGAAGTGAGTTAAGTGGATTAACGTAGAAGTAGCATTTTGACCGTCGAGTCAAGAAAACTATGGATGAAACAAACTCCCGTCACCACCAGCACCTATTTCCGTCATTACCTCACCATTCCTCATAATCTACTTAACATCCCACACTACACATAATACTAATATATATATATATACACACACACATTTCTTCCCAATCCTTAAACCTCCTGTCGACTTGACGTCTTGAGCATTTTGTCCAAAATTATCAAGATTAAGTTTATTAACAAAATGTTAATAAAATGTGTCAAGTATTCCTTCTTCGTGCCAATAAACGTATTTTTGATATATTACAAATATATACATATAAATATTTTGCCGTCAGAAACAAAAATCAAGAAATTCAGAAATTTGGCAGGCAACCCCCTTAATGTTTAAGGGGACCGGCTAGTAAACGGGGGCGGTCCCCTTAATGTTTAAGGGGGCCGGCCTACTGTTGCTGCCAAAACGATTTTTCTCCTTGAAATCTTTGCCAAACACCCCATTTTTCAAACTCACTTCACTCCCACTCTGCTGTATACGAACTGCCATCACAAATCCATCATCAAATCACCTCTTCGAGTCAATTTCACAAAGGGCAAACATCTATACATCGATTAGCAACACGTTTAGTAAGTTTTTCTTTATACAATTCATCTAATTTCATTCAATTTTGAGTCTAATCTTAATTAGGTCTTTTGCTAAACTTTTCCAAACTTTAATTTTTATTGAAATTGAGTCTAAGAATGTTGTAATCAAATGCTCCCCATAGGATTAGAATGCTTAAACAACCTAGAAACTAAGTAATTAAAAAACCATTATGTCAAACTAATTACTCCTTTTCAAAACTAATCATATTGTTGAATTATGCCATAAACACATGTTAAAACTAATCACATTGGGTTGTTACAACTCACAAATCCTAAAAATATATTTTTCGAATCATAAAAAAAAAAAAAAAATGTTTTTGTTAAATATAAGAGAGTGTTTGGATTAGGAGCTAGAATAATCAAAATTTAATCAAATTAAGTTCATAACTACTTGTCAAGTTTACAAACATACAATTAGTTGTTTTAAGTCATCAAGATACATAATTCATATGTATATTGAAATTTTACTAGTTATTTTCTTATTTAAAGGAGCGTTTGGCACAACATTTTGAAAGAAGTTTTTGAGTCAAAATCTAAGTTACTTAACATAAACACTCGTAAGAAATAGCTAGATATACAATCCAATGTTTGTCTAGTCACATTTCAAAGTAGCTTATGACGTATAAAAGAACGTTCAGATACTTTTGATTCCTTATCATAATATCCCTATAACTATTCTTTAACATCATAATACACACTTTAAGCGAGTTAAAAATTAAAACTAAGGAACATTGTAAACTACTTCTTAGGATTTATGTTTTAGAGTCGAAGTATGTTTACGTTCCACACAAGAAGCATATATAATATATGCGTGTCATTTTCTTATTTTTTTTTGTTGCTATCTTGTATAGGTGAAAATGCCCAAAGTGACAGTTGGCGATGTCTCAAGATCAAAAGCATACATTCCTAAAGTCTCTTCCACTCCGGGCATGGCTCCCTCTGTTGCTTGTTTCTATCGTCCCATTGAGGATAGGAACATTCACGAAGGAAGAATTGTCCATCCTTCGTTCTATGAATCCGACTACATAGAACGTATGTTTTCCAACGTAAGTCTTGATTGTCTCTACAAAATTAATGAGCCAATCATTCCGCGCTTTGTCCTTGACTTCTATAGTCAAGTGGTATTGCAAACCGATCCCTTTGGCACCATCCTCATATCCTTCATGATTCAACACCAACTCATCACTCTTACTCTTGCTCAATTCGGGCAAATTCTAGGAATTCCCTCCTCCGGTCAAGCTGTCTTCTCAAATGAGTGGGACCTTTCCTCTCTTGAGCTTAATCGACCTCAAATGGGTCCTTACTACTCCGAGATTCCATCTCCTGAAGAGATTCGTCAATATCTTGGGCTAGTTCGTGGTACGACTAGTCGAAAGATCAAGTCAAAAGATGTTGAAATCTCTGAAAACCAAATCCTTCTCAAAGATCTACGTCGCGACATGAAGAGTTGGGAAGAACTTATTCGTGAGAATGCGTTCGGTACCAGTGGTCACCGTGATCATGTCGCGGCAAGCATAGTCCACATGTTATATTGTATTGTTGCTGAACAACCGTACAATTTGGCATATCTCTTTGTCTACCGTATCATGTCCGCCAAAAACACTCACAATGCAAATCTACCATATGGTATGTTTCTCACTCGTCTCTATAATCATGTCATGATACACTATCCACATCTTCAGAGTCCCATTTATGAGTCTGTGCAACCGACCCTCAATCCACTTGCTCAAATCCGTACCCGTCGCCCTCGTAGTGATAAGGGTAAATCTCGTAAGTCAGTCTCGTTTCCACCTCGTGGTTCCACGTCTCATCAAGGTGATGATGATGATGATGATGATGCGGAGGAAGGCACATCACGTGCTAGTACCCCATCACCAAGGACTTTCGTTGAAAATCTCCCGGATCTTGATTACACCGAATATCAAGTTCCTCCTCATGCCGACATGACAGACGAACTACTCTTCGAAAGGCAAACCGAGATGCTCAACTCACAACGGCAGATGCACCATGAAGTACGAGGCGGCTTCAAGTCCATCGGAAAGTCACTTGGAAAGTTATTTGGGAAAAAGAAGAAATAAACATATTTGATGATTGTTTAGTTGATTCTTATTAGACACTTATATGTTGTACTATTATATTGACACTTGCTTGCCATGCTTTTATCATGTTAGTTGATAAACTTATTAGAACCTAGCTACTAGTTTATTTAAAATTATATGACTATGTTTCTAATATAATTGTTTCATGATATTGTTTTAAATATGCAATTGATAATATTTAATCATTCTTGATGTACATGATCCAAATGGAACTTGCTGCAAAGACACCCTAAAAATAACCTTTTTCTGGAAATTTTTCAAATTTGGTCGCCTGGGAAATCACCAGATGGGCGGCCCCCTTAATTCCTTAGGCGGTCCCCTTAATTTTTAAGGGGGCCGCCCAACAATTAAGGGGACCGGCCATCTGGACAGTAAAATTTACTGTTTCCTTTTGCATCTTGTGACCACTTTTACCTAGCCCCAGCTACCATTACCCTTAATGCACGAACTGGACTTGGAATATTACCACAATATCTCCACAATTTGCCTAAATCAACCACTTTCTCACAATATAAAAACTCTCATTACAATTACCTTTCACTTCATCAACCATCACCTTCATCAAACACCCATTGTCATCCACAATGCTATCACCTAAATCCTCCATCTCTAAGCCTTCAAGGAAACAAAGACTTGTTATCATACCACCAAAACAACCTTTCATTGACCTAACCCAAGATGACACCAAAACTCCATCACCACCACCTCAAAATTCATCCCTAAGTGCACCTAATGCACCATCAAAAACACCATCCACCCATGGAGCTTCATCTTCCTCCATTCCATCCACCTCCTCCATAAATGACTACATCCACACTCACCTAACATCATCACCAAGAGCATCATCACCACCATCCACTCAAGAACCTTCATACACCCAACTTGCCATTTCCTTATCACCCATCACACCTCTTGATGCTCATTTTTCACCATCACCAACCCCACCACCATTCTTTCCTATACCTTGGGCAATGCTTGAAGCCCATGGTGATAATTGTCTTTGTTGCGTCCATAACCGGACCTTAATCTTTGGTCTTAGAGATGAGATACACTACATGTTTTCATCTCTTGAAAACATGATTGCCAATTACCCACAACCACCACCTCCTCCACCTCCTTCACCCACTACACTACCACCACCTCCATTTTCACCCAATTAAGCATATGCAATGCTTAAAAATATTTTTCAAACCCTTCTTGCAAGCAAGCTCCATGGAAGACCATGTACCTTTAAGATGATTATGTAGTTTAAATTAGTAGTTTTAATTTGTATGCTTGCATGCTTCATGTTGTAATATTTTGGTTGTGTATTTATACACAACACCTTTATTGAATGAATGATTTTATATGCTTGCTTATTGTTGTTATATATACTTGTGCTTCTAACAATTTTTTTTTGCAAGCGTTCCATAGCTCGTTTCCTTGGTGCCCCCAAACGAGGGGGAGTACACATCAAGGGGGAGTTTTCGTTCCGACAAATTTAGTTACTAAAACTTGTCGGCTTAACCTTTTTGATTCTACAAAAAGGGGGAGAAATAGATGTAAACTCACTAAATACTTGTCTAAAAACTAATTTTTAGATTTAATGAGTTTAGATTTTGTAATCATCAAAAAGGGGGAGATTGTTGATATAAATAATGCCTAAACACGTTATTAATATTTTTCGATATCTCTACGTTTTGATAATCACAAAATGTAAAATCATTAATCGGAAAATTATGACGTAAACAAGTATTTAGTTGTAAATATCTATTTCTACAACTCAAATCACTTAAGGTATGAATGAACTAATGCTTAATGCATTATATGATCAAAGGAACATTTTCTTAATAACTAGATTTTTTATAAAACATCAAAAACATTTTATATATTTTTGAAAAACATTTTTGGCATTAAATAAAAATGTTTAATCTTTTATAAAAATATGAATTCAAATTTTTAACCAAAATCAGTTAAAATGTTCCAGAAAAACCTTCCCCACAAAAGGACAAAATTGGCCAACGGACAGAAGGGGCGGCCCCCTTAATTTTACTAGGCGGCCCCCTTAATTATTAAGGGGACCGCCCCCGCTCCAGTAGACTTCCAGCTGTCCAATTTTTCTCCTATAAATACCAGTCTTCTCCTGGACTTTTACTCACCTTTTGCACACTAAAACTTTCTGTTCTAAATTCATTCTAAACATTGTAAATCCTTTGATCATATTTTCTTAAGCATTGGTTTCTAAGTGATCCAAGCTTCCACCACCAAAAGTGCAAAAGAAGAACTCTACTTCAACTAGTGAAGAAGTGTTATTACTTACCTCATTCAATTGTGTTGTTGTATAAAGTGTTGTGTAGTTGTGATAAGTAGATCTAAGTGTAACTACGTAGTTGTGTTGTAAATTTGTTGTGAAGTAGTTGTGAATAAGTAGTCGTGAAGAAGAAGTCGTGAAGTAGTCGTGAAGAAGAAGTCGTGAAGAAGTCGTGAAGCCGTTGTGAAGAAGTCATGAAGAAGTTGTGATTAAGTCGTGTAGAAGTTGTGTATAAGTTGTGAGATTGGTTCTAGCTACGATTAGGACTCGACATCTAGCTTTGTGTCGTTAAGCCGGTGTAAGCTAAAGTTGTGTAAGGTTTCTCCGCCATAAGGGAGTTTGTTGACATAGTGAAGAAAACTCTTGAGTAGGTGACTCGAGGAGTGGAGTAGGACAAGGAAGGTGTCCTTGTAGCCGAACCACTATAAATCTCCGTGTTGTGGTTTGATCTTTCCAACTCTATCTCTTATTTCATTACATTTACATTACTTGCATTACTTATCTATATTTGTTTATATATGTTCATATTGATCAAGAGTTGAATTCACATAAGATAGAATCGAAGTTTTTAAAAAGTAAACAAAAGTTTTCATAAATTAAAAAGACGTAAAAACTATTCAACCCCCCTTCTAGTTTTCCACACAAAACCCTAACGAATCACTCGTCGAAGCTTGGCTTCGTATGAAGGATTTACTTCGAAGTTGTCATGGACATGGTTTAGGACGAGGAACCATTATCCAAATCTTTTACCATGGACTTGATGAAACATCTCAAGGAATTCTTGATGCTGGAGGAATATTTCTTTATAAGACTCCTAACCAGGCATACCAATTGCTTGAAGACCGAGTTCTTCTCAAACTCGACTGGTCAAAAGATGCCAAGACAAAACCCTTAAGAAAAACCGTTGCCTTTGCCGAAAGTTCTGATTCATCTAAACTCATGGAGAAAATGGAAACCTTGGTTTCCAAAATCGATTCGCAATACAAAGATCTTAGAGGAGAGATGAAAGAAATGCGAGATGGTTGTAACAACTGTGGAGGTAACCATCCATCATCAGAATGCGATGATCAACCTATGGATCAACCAAAAGAAGGAGAAGCTAATTACATCCAAGGAGGATACCGAGGAGGAGGATATCGTGGAAATTATTACGGACGAAACTCTGCTAGTTGGCAAGATCGCCGAAAAAGGGATAACAACCATGAGTCCCAACCAAAAGTAGAGAACCAAACTTCACAAAATTCCGACAAGAAACCTGAAGAAACAGATTTTGAAAAAATGATGAGAGAATTCGTCACCGCTCAAAAATCAACCAACGAGTTCGTCAAGAATCAATTTTTCAATCTCAAGACCAAAGTTGAGCAAGGTCAGAAAAATCATCAAGCGTCTATCCAAGATCTTGAAAACAAATTTGGTAGACTTTCTGATCAAATTTCTTCCCGACCATCAGGTTCGTTGCCTAGTAACACCCAAACCAACCCAAAACCATCATCATCATCGAATGATAAGACTTATCGTCCACCACCAACCAGAAATGAGCATATCAATGCTGTATTCACAAGAAGTGGCCTGTCTTATGATCCACCACCCAACCCAAACAACACCACAACTATCAATTACGATAGTGAGGAGGAAGATGAAGAATCCAAGAAGGAAAATACACCAAAAACACCACCCAAACCCAAACCCAAACCCAAACCACCAGTTAAGGCTTACACTCCAAAAATTGCATATCCTCAGAGCCTTAAGAAAGAAAGAATGGAGGAGCATTATAAGAAGTTTGTTAAAATAATCAAAGAAGTTAGACTCAATGTACCTCTCATTGATGTTTTAGCCGGAATGCCCAATTACGGGAAATTTTTGAAAGAACTTCTTAACAACAAGAACAAGTTGGAGCAAATATCCGCTACCTTTCTCAATGAAGAATGTTCAGCTATTGTTCAAAACAAAATTCCACAAAAACTCGGAGATCCCGGAAGTTTTCTGATTCCATGCATATTAGGAAACAACATCACATGCGATGCTTTAGCCGACTTAGGTGCGAGTATCAATTTGATGCCCTATTCGCTGTATACGAAACTTTCAATCAATACCTTGAAACCCACAAGGATGAGTATCCGATTAGCTAATCATACTTACGAATATCCTGTTGGTATTGCTGAGAATATGCTTGTCCAAGTAGGTAAATTCATTTTTCCAGTGGATTTTGTGATTTTAGAAATGGAGGAAGATAGTAGAGTACCCCTTATTTTAGGAAGACCTTTTCTAAACACCGCTGATGCGATCATCAAAGTAAAAGGAAAAGAACTCAATCTTGGAGTTGGAGAAGATAGAATCGCCTTTTTAATCGATAAAGCAATGCAATATCCACATTCCAGTGATGACACTTTCTTTAACATTGATGTAATCGATGAAGTCACTGAGGAAGAATTGGATGCATTACTTGAAGATTCTGATCCATTCATGACTATTTCAGAGAAGATTAGTGAAACAACTTTTGATAAAGAATTCGCTGATTTTATGGAAGTTAAGATAGATGAAGAAGAAGAAGAAGAAGAAGAAGGAGAGATAATAGAAGAAGATTTTGAGGAAATCAGTTTTAATGATCAAATGAGGATCAAAACATCACTTCAAGAACCACCGACTGATCTTGAGTTGAAACCACTTCCCGAAAATCTTGAGTATGCTTACTTGGAAGACAATTCACTACTTTCAGTAGTCATATCTTCGTTGCTCAATGATTATGAGAAAGAATGTCTGATTTCAGTTCTTAAGAAGCATAAAGAAGCTTTTGCGTGGAAAACTTCTGACATCCCAGGAATCAGTCCTGATTTTTGCAAACACAAAATCAATTTCGAAGAAGATGCTAAACCCGTTGTAGAAAGACAACATCGACTCAACCCCAACATGAAAGAAGTTGTTAAAAAAGAAATCATCAAAATTCTTGATGCAGGTATCATTTACCCCATCGAGGATAGTCCTTGGGTGAGTCCTGTTCACTGTGTTCCGAAAAAAGGAGGAATGACTGTTGTGACCAACGAACGAAACGAATTAGTTCCTACTAGAACTGTCACCGGATGGCGAGTATGTATTGATTACAGAAGATTAAACAAAGCCACCAGAAAAGATCATTTTCCTTTGCCTTTCATGGATCAAATGCTTGAGAGATTAGCAGGAAACAAATACTTTTGTTTTCTCGATGGTTTTTCAGGATATTTTCAAATTCCTATTGATCCGGCTGATCAAGAAAAGACCACATTCACATGTCCCTTTGGAACTTACGCTTACCGGCGTATGCCTTTTGGATTATGTAATGCTCCCGCGACTTTTCAAAGATGTATGATTGCCATATTCCAAGATATGCTTGAAACGTCTATGGAAGTTTTCATGGATGACTTTTCAGTTTTCGGAAGCTCATTTGAAGATTGCCTTTCTAACCTCGATAAAATGCTTGAAAGATGTAAAGCTGCACATCTTGTTCTCAATTGGGAGAAGTGTCATTTCATGGTAACTGAAGGAATTGTGTTAGGACACAAAATTTCCAGCGCAGGAATGGAGGTTGACAAAGCAAAGATCGATGTCATTACCAAATTACCACCCCCAACTAACGTTAAAGCCGTTAGAAGTTTCCTAGGACATGCAGGTTTTTACCGTCGTTTCATTAAGGATTTTTCCAAAATATCTCGTCCAATGACGTAACTTCTTGAAAAAGATTCTGTTTTCGATTTTAATGCAGACTGTATGAAAGCATTCGAAGCATTGAAAACACAACTGACTAGTTCACCCATTATGGTTTCCCCTGATTGGTCACTACCATTCGAGCTTATGTGCGATGCAAGCGATTTTGCTGTTGGAGCCGTATTAGGACATCGAGAAGAGAAACATTTTCGTCCTATATATTTTGCCAGCAAAACACTCAACAATGCTCAACAGAATTACACAGTTACAGAGAAAGAATTGTTAGCCGTTGTTTTCGCTTTCGATAAATTCAGATCATACCTTGTACTTTCGAAAACAATCGTGTTCACCAATCATTCAGCGTTAAAATATCTGTTTAAGAAGCAAGATGCCAAACCGCGTCTCATCCGATGGATTTTACTACTCCAAGAATTCGATATCGAAATCAAAGATAAGAAAGGAGCAGAAAATCTAGCCGCTGATCATCTATCTCGTTTAGAAAATCCAAATCTGGAAGAGTTAAAAGAAGATGAGATTGACGATTATTTTCCGGATGAAACACTCATGACTGTTGATACAGATGATGAGAACGAAATTCCATGGTTTGCCAATTATGCAAATTATCTCGTTGGAGGAATTCTAAAGAAAGGATTAACTCATGCCGAACGAAGTAAATTCTTTTCGGATCTTAAACATTATTATTGGGAAGAACCTTATCTTTTCAAAATGTGTCCCGATGGGATGATTAGAAGATGTGTTTATGGTTCTGAAACGAGAAGAATTCTCGATGAATGTCATCATGGCCCAACTGGGGGACATTATGGTCCTTCTACCACCGCTAAAAAAGTCTTTGATGCTGGATTCTATTGGCCGACTATTTTTAAAGAAGCCCATACTCTTGTTAAGAATTGTGATGCTTGCCAAAAATCCGGTAGTCTTTCTCGAAGAGATGAAATGCTACAAAAGAGCATTCAAGTCTGTGAATTATTCGATATTTGGGGAATTGATTTCATGGGACCGTTTCCTAAATCACACAAATACGAATACATTCTCGTTGCTATTGATTACGTTTCCAAATGGGCTGAAGCAGAAGCTCTACCCACAAATGATGCAAGAGTAGTTGTTAATTTTCTCAAAAAGCTTTTCGCTCGTTATGGAATTCCTAAAGCTTTGATAAGTGATCGTGGAACCCATTTCTGTAACAAACAAATGGAGAAAATTATGAAGCGATACGGAGTTCATCATCGTTTCGCTACAGCTTATCACCCACAGACCAGTGGTCAAGTCGAAAATACCAACAGAGCCTTAAAAAGGATACTCGAAAAAACGGTTAAAGACAATCCCGCCGTTTGGTCGAGAAAACTAGATGATGCTCTGTGGGCATTTCACACGGCTTACAAAACACCAATTGGTACAACACCATACAGATTGTTGTATGGAAAAACTTGTCATTTGCCGTTCGAAATCGAACATCGTGCTTACTGGGCATTAAGAAACTGTAACCCAGACCTCAAAGTAGCTGGAGAAAAGAGATTTTTGCAATTGCATGAACTCGATGAGCTTAGACTACAAGCTTATGAGAACTCCAAACTTTACAAAGCAAGAACAAAAGCTTATCATGACAGAAAGCTAAGAATCATGTTGATGCAAATAATGTTCTAAAAACGTTATTTATATCTTTCGATTACTTCACGTTTTGAGGATGACAAAATGTGAACTCACGTTAAGTTAAAATTAACGTTAACAAGCTTTTAATCAGAAGATCCCGTTTCTACGCAAATCACTCTTGAACAAAGTTACAACTAGAACTAGTGATCAAAGAAGTGAATTCATGTTTTGAATATTCACATTTTAAATGGGACAAAACATTTTTTCAAAAATACACATGACAAATTATTTTTGAAATATTAAGAAATGTTTTAATGGAAAAATAAGTTTGAAAATCACAACAGCTATTTTCCCCCCCAAAATCAGCTCCAACCTTCCCCAAATAAGTTTTCACCAGAAAAGACAAAATTTGGAGCGTCCTTGTCTACCACGGCTCCACGGTACCGTTAAATTTAACGGAGCCGTAGGTCATTTAGTGGAGCCGTCCGTACCATTTTGAATTGTAACGTTCAGATTTTCTTTGCCTATAAATACCCACCTCTTTCACAGGTTTAGGCACCCTTCACACACAGAAAAATCCCTTAACTAAATCCTCTCACACCTTTCACTTCTAAGGGTCAATTAGATTAGTTTTTCATTGTTTCAAGAGTGATCCAATCATCCTTCAAGTGATCCTCTTCATACCTCTTCACTAGCAAGAGAAGAACACAAGTATCCAAGTTGATACAAGGTGTTGTCATCCCTCTTCATTGGCAAGAGAAGAACTCAAGTAATCAAGAAGATACTAGAGTTATAGTTGATAGGTTTTTGTAACTCTTGTTACAACCTTGCTGTATCTTAGCATACATCAAGTTTATTTTCTTTTTGTGAGTGAGAGTGAAGATCAAGTGTGATCTATAGAGATAGTGAACATCTCTTGAAGCCATTAGGCTTGTGTGATTGATCAAGAAGATCAAGGGTCATTAGGTTAGTGTTAGTTGAGTAGAGTGAAGTGAGTGTTGATCATTGTGATCGTGTTGAGATCTTGGTGATCTCTTGAAGCCATTGGGCTTGTGTGTTTGGTCACGTGGACCTTGGTAGATTGGTGCTAGCTAAGATTAGCACTCGACATCTAGCTTAGTGTCGGAAATAGGATAAGCGACGTGTACGGTTTTCTCCGCCTGAAGGGAGGTTGTTGATATAGTGTTTGAAACTCTCGAGTGTGGTACTCGGGGAGTGGAGTAGGGCGAAGAAGAGCTTCATAGCCGAACCACTATAAATCCTCTGTCTCGGTTTGATCTTTCCAACTCTACTCTTTACTTTTATTTGTTATTATTACGTAGCCTAGTTTGTAGTTCATGTTGGTGTTGTTTGATTACACATAGAGTTCGAATCAAAGTTTCCAATAGCATACTTTTTAAACAAGATTTTTAAAAGAAGTTTTTAAACCGGTAAACTATTCAACCCCCCTTCTAGTTTCCCACAATTGGTATCAGGAGCCACGTCAGTCAAGTTTTTAAAGTATATTATATTTTTAAAACTTGAACCGATCAATGGATTCTGACAAATATCTAGAAGGGCAATCTATGCAAAGACCACCACTTTTCGAAACCGATTGTTTTATTTATTGGAAAACAAGATTCGAAACGTATGTGAAATCAAAAGACATTGATCTTTGGCATGTTATTACCGAGGGTGACTTTCAACCTATTCAAAAGAATCCGGAAACTAAAAAGGATGAAATAGTTTCTTATGATAAACAAAGTGATGAACTTAAAAGGAAATTAGCCAAAAATAATGAGGCTAAAATGATGATTTATAATGCTTTGCCTAAAAAGGAATTTGAAAGAATTTTTATGTGTAATACGGCAAAAGACATTTGGAAAACTTTGTTAGTCACTCACCAAGGTAATAACCAAGTCAAAGAGAACAAGATAGAGCTTCTTGTTCAACAATATGAACAATTCTCCATTTCGGAGGATGAGTCAATAGATAATGCTTTTGCTCGATTTAATACTATTATCACTAGTCTTAAAGCTCTTGATGAAGGTTATTCCAGTAAGAACTATGTTAGGAAGTTTCTTAGAGCTCTACATCCTAAATGGAGAGCAAAGGTCACCGCCATAGAAGAGTCAAAGGACTTGGCGGCATTGTCACTCGATGAACTTATAGGAAACTTGAAAGTTCACGAGATGGTCATCAAGAAGGATTTCGACATTGTCAAAGGCAAAAGCGAGAGAGTTAGATCTCTAGCATTAAAAGCCAAGAAGGAGTCTAGTGATGAGGAATGTTCGAGTTCCGGTAGTGAAGATGAAGAGTACGCACTAGCCGTTAGGAACTTTAGAAAGTTCTTTAGGAGGAAAGGTAGATTTCCTAGACAATCTCGAGATGAGAAGAAGTCATCTCAAAGAAATCATGATGAAAGAAAAGGGACAAGTGATAGGAGATGCTTTAGATGCGGAGATCCTAATCACTACATAGGAGAATGTCCTAAGCCACCTAAATCCAACAACCAAAGAGCCTTCGTAGGAGGTTCTTGGAGTGATAGCGGTGAAGAAGAAGAGAAGAAGCCTAACGATGAAACGTACTTAATGGCTTAAGCTTCTAACGAGGTACAATCCGACTCTTCTTATTATAGTGATAATAATTCGTCAGTAGATGATAATGAATTACATGACGAATACAACAAACTATGTGTAGTTAGTACTAAGATTTTAGGTAGAAACACAAAGCTAAAATTAAAATTAAAAGAACTAGAACTACAAATCTTAGAACTAAATGATCAAGTCAAGAGACTTGAGAAAAACAAGGAAGTAGATTTAGGATGCGGGTCATGTATTAGTCTTCAAGTAGAAAACGAAAAACTTAAAAGAAAATGCTTTAAGAATCATTAGGTTTGATGAAGGAACTAAAAAGCTTAATGATATACTTGAAAATATTAGATATAGTGAACATGACCGTTCGGGTTTAGGATTTGACCCAAATCAGGCTTCTACAAGTAGTACTAAACAAGTAAAATTTGTAATGCCTGAAAAGTCCATGTCTGAAGGTGACGGCACCATTAAAGATACAGACGGCACCACTAAATTTAGTGGTACCGTGGTACCGTGTGGTGCTGAGGACAAAACTGGGTCAATTCTGAAAAGTAACTTAAGTCCTAAACCAAGTCAAGTAGTTGTAAATAGAACTAGAGTGTCTACTCCAAGTAGAGAGGAAACCAAAGGCTTTAACAAACCATTGTCATCTCCCGAACATGGATTTGTAAAGCGTGACACTAGGTCAACTACTCCTCCACCTAGAAAGTTAAACTCTCTCAAACCTCGGTCTAGAACTCCTCTACCGAGAGGTAACTTTAGAAGACAAAATCATCCAAGTAACTTTCCCGTAACTTGGAATGATCGTCCATCACAAAGTTACTTACCATGGGAAATGTGTCCTCCATTCTCACATCCTAAACTAACGCAACAAATGCGTAGGATGTTTAACTCTAACAACTTTGGACCCATGAGATATTGGGGACCAGATGTTTGAACATCTGTTTTGCTAGGAAAACATGAGTGTAAATAAACCTTGGAGTATAACAAAAGGAGTATGATGCGTTATCAAGCATACCCGGTGACGCAATAGTCAAGTCGTGTCTTTCATGCTTAACATTCAACAAAGGTACCTTAGTCTTCTAGTTTTAAGAGCAAACACCTCAGGCACAGGTACGCTTTCTTAAAACACCCTTTGTTAGTAGTAATGTTTGGCATGAAATAGTGTAGTTAGAATCTAACATGGTAGGCACTATAACACAGAAAATCTATTCACATCTCATCATGCCAAATTCATCTTGTCCAGAAATGTTCGATGATCGCTTGAAGATCATGCGTGACAAGTTTGAATTAAGCATTGATGAGTGAATCAAGTTCCCTTCCTTGCACATGTTTAATCTTGCCTAAATAAAGTATCCCTGTAAACTTATGTATACTATATGTATGAGATACATAGTTTAAGTAATAGTCTCTATTGACAATAACGCCCATATCCGCAAATGCGAAACTTACAAGAGACGAAGAAAGTGAGTGCGTGGATATAACTAAGTTAGGGGCATAATAGGTAAAGCAGTTTACCTAACGGCAAGTAGGTCCATTATCATGAATAGTGTTGGCTTTGTGCCCACTTGTAAGAAGTATCCAAAAAAAACTTCTTACATCAAAGTGTTTAATGTATCATACCATACATTAAA
>CP139505.1:212488861-212773861 GCA_021014915.2 Artemisia tridentata subsp. tridentata
CGTGAAAACCTCAGTCACAGACATTTGGTTAGTTGTTAATGTGCCTGTTTTATCCGAACATATCACAGTCGTGCATCCTAATGTCTCCACACTAGCAAGCTTCCTCATGATCGCGTTCTTTTGAGCCATCTTTCTTGTACCAAGTGCTAAACAAGTTGTAATAACCGCAGGAAGACCTTCAGGTATTGCAGCTACTGCAAGAGCAACGGCTATTTTGAAATAATATGTACACTTTTCAAACGAAAATTCAACATTTATAGGCAATCCGTTCACCATTTCCCATTTTAGAAAATACTTGTAGTTTATAACCCACACAGCAATACACGTGACCCACACAGCAATACATTAACCCAAGACCTTTATCTTTCATATACCAATTCTGAGACATGTTTCTTGGTTGTGAGACTCGTGACAGATTCTTAATATATCACAATTTCTCTGACTTTTGCCTAATCCGATCCCTACAGATAGTAGTGCATACTTATACAAGAATACTAATACTATGTGATTCCAGGGGAGTTCTATGAAATCAACATCATAACAAACGACATATAATGTGCATTGCATATAAAGGTAAATAAAAAAATATCGAGATAAAACCAATGGTAAGTTACAGATCAAATGTGGTGGAACTTACTTTCTTCCATAAGAATCAGACATGACACCCCATGAGTACGCTCCAACGAGCATCCCGCCAAAAGCAACAGTTGATATCAAACTCTCTTCGCTTGAAGACAATCCCCACTCAGGCTGTATCACTGTGGTGGAGGGTTACGGCGGCGGTGGAAGGTTACGACGATGGTGGGGATTCGGTGGTGATGGGGTTTCGGCTATGGAGGGATTGCGGTGGGGAGAGAGTTATAGTGGTGGTGTGAGATTGAATTGGTGATGGTAGTGTTAGATGTGAAATGTGTTAGATCTGTGTTATAAACAGATAGAGAGGTATAGATAAACAGTGACTAATATGTAAAATGAACAAAAAAACCAGTTTCCCAATATACGGTTGCCCAAAACAACTAATAGTTGCCCAAAAAACACTACGTACTTTGGTCGGACACGTGGCATCCCGTAGTTGGTCGGACAAGTTGCCCTGATCTAAATGCAGAATTTTGTGAGATCGGGTCGGATAAGCAAACGCATTGGGCAACTAAGGCAGTGTAATAATTATCCCTGTTTTAAATGGTGTTTTCGATTGCTCCGCCTTCATATTGTTTTGAATATTGAATTTCTGAAGTTAATTAACTACTCTTTCTTGTTAATATCAGTTTTTTTTGCAGTAAATGGCTTTCCTTTTCCACATCTAGAAAGTCCTGCAGATCACTACCTCATAACTATCAATACAGATTTTGATGAGGTATGTCCAAATTTGGTACTTTATTTTATAAACGAGTGTCAAAGTTACATATACGTATTATCTAGCTACATCAATTTCTAGAAAATTATCAGCATGTGTGCACAAATTTAAATAAAGTCGCTTCGGATTAATTGTCAAGAAAATTACCTTAATAAGTTATTAGCCTTAACATTTTATTGGTGAACCATTTTTTTGCCATTTGTAGGATACTCTTAGTGAAAGTATTCCCGCTGATCAAGTAATCAATGTACTTGTTAGGATTTAGGAGGGATAGTCATTGGGCAAAAGGGGGGACCAGCAGCAGAAGCACAAAGATCAGAATAGCAATACAAATTGAGATCAGAAGAAGGGAGCAAAAGCTGGTATTTTATTAGAGCAAATTTATGAAGTACAAGTCTGATGCCCCAGCTTTACAAAGCTACATCTGCTTATCCTAAATAGAAAAGAAACCGACATACAAACTAAAGTACAAAATATCTTACTACTTAAGATACTACCAAAAATACCAAAATACCCTTAAGAGTTGAAGTCAAAATATCTAACAATCTCCACCTTGAGTTCAACACCTAAGCAACACCATATCTCTAATTTTGAGCAAATCCAAACATTGACGAAACTTGCTCAAACGAACTGATGGTTGTAATGTAACTATCCAACTTACAACTGAATTTCCAATGGTGAAAACATAAGGACCTTCACAGGTCCTGAGGTAAACTCCTCCACCTGCTTCAGATCAAATTCAAAGTTCCAAAGACTAGAGATACTAGCCTAAGCAAATCAAACGATCGATTTCCAAAAGCTATCCGAAACAAAATCGATCCAAAGCAAATGTCGATGCCTTCAAAACGAACAATCAAATGTTAGCCGACAAATTCAAAACGGCCAACCGAATAAACAAATGGGCTCAAACGATCTTCACTAGAGACAATCAAATTCAGGCAACAAACTTCAAAAGCCGACAAACGAAGATCCAAATTTCCAAACTTACAAATTCCAAACGATCGAACAAAATTCAAACGTCCTGCTTATACCGAGTCTTCAAACACCAAATCGATCTTTAAATTTCAAATACCAAATTCAAATTCTTATGACCCACTTATTTCATAAGGATTACGGTCAAACATTCAAACTTATTATCCAAGTATCAACCAAATTCAAGTTAATGAATAACTTGATGAACGGACTCTAATAATTCAAACGCCCCAAATATGATACTTGAAAATAATTCTAATGACCCACTTATATCAATAAGAATTATGGTCCAAATTCGAATACCAAATCAACAACGAATGAGCAAATACCAAATTACCATTCACCAAATCCAACCAAATTTTCCACACCAAAAAACTACATCGAACTCCCATTGATCCAAAAAAAAGAACAGATAACGAATAATAAGGTTAAAAAATAACCCTAACATCCCAAACCTGGTATAACACTGATGTAGTATTAGGGCCAGGTGTTAGAATGAAACTCCAGCAACTCGCCACCACATACAACAACATTATAATCAAACCAGCAGCCAACCCGTCAGAATGAGCACAACTTGCCACCAGTCGGAACTAACAAACGCAAATCCCTATAGCAAAACCAATGAAGGAAAACCATATGTCATCGCGTACCAATAAGTAACAAGGCATATCACACCATCCTAGCACGCCTAGAACAAGTACAAATAGCCACACCATTCACAAGAGGATCATGCTCCACCATAACTGATTATTCCAAAACTCTACATATGTTCAAACCAAAAAACCATCGTTCAAAGTTCAAACCCAAAATCCCAAATTCAAATACAAGCCCAATGAGTAACCGATCCAAAAATTGGAGATTAAACAATCTCTACACAAGCCGATCGATTAAATTCTAACTATCCCTAATCCCAATCAACAAACACCTTCAATCTTATCAAATGAGCAGAAGCTAAATCAATTGAAGAATAACAAAACAAACAAACCTGATGTTTCCAAGATTAATCGACAGCAGCCACCAACCACAAATCAAATTCAAACCTGATATCTCTAAATTGATCGAATCAACAAAACACCAAGCACAAACAAATCCATCTTGAAATCAACCAAAACAGCTGATGTCGATTAGAAACCCAAAACAGTTGCAGTTTGCTTCAATCGATCGAGTGGCTCTGATACCAATTTGTTAGGATTTAGGAGGGATAGTCATTGGGCAAAAGGGGGGACCAACAGCAGAAGCACAAAGATCAGAATAGCAATACAAATTGAGATCAGAAGAAGGGAGCAAAAGCTGGTATTTTATTAGAGCAAATTTATGAAGTACAAGTCTGATGCCCCAGCTTTACAAAGCTACATCTGCTTATCCTAAATAGAAAACAAACCGACATACAAACTAAAGTACAAAATATCTTACTACTTAGGATACTACCAAAAATACCAAAATACCCTTAAGAGTTGAAGTCAAAATATCTAACAGTACTTGCTGAGTCCTATAAGTCATCAGAGATATATATGGAAGTCCAAAGTGAAATAGCTGCTATATGTTGACAGGTACATAATCTCTGTTTATTAAATCGCCAAGATCTACACCAAAACAATAGCAGATGACGAAATTGTGATTTTATAGGAATGATACTTTATTGAGAAAAGAGGAAGTCTGCACGCGAGTTCCATTACACAGTGCCTGGTGCTTGTTAAAAGATCGTTTAAAAACATGTACCGCGATATAGGTTACTACTGGTTACGACTTGGTATATATATCGATTTGGGCATTGCAGTAGGAACAATCTTCTATGATATTGGTTCCGGATTTGGCTCCTTAAACGTAAGTTCTATGTTAGAATTAGAATATAGAACAAGTTTAAAATATTTTATCTTCTTTCTATGGTCCTGCCCAAATAAACCCTTTTGTGAAACTAGATTCAGTAACCACCAAAAAAGAACTAGAACTTTGACCTTTAGCCCTTGCTTATCTGAGTTATCTTTGATTAATTGGTGGTTTCCCTGCTCATGGTTCAAATTTTATGTGTTGTGGTTCTAAGATAAATGTTAATAAATGTTTGTTATGGTTTAAAATGGCTCGCTAGAATTTCAATGCTCATGTTTGTTTCATCATTCCTTACAATATTGGCCATCGGTGGCTTCCCTTCGTTCGTGGAAGAAATGAAGGTTTGTTTATGCATTTTGGGTGTTCTTGAAGACACATGGTGTCTTGAACCAAGCTACTTTTCTAACAGTTGTGTTGCAACTACTTCTGTGTAGGTGTTTCAATGGGAAAGATTAAATGGGCACTATGGTGTTAGATTAAATGGGCACTATGGTGTTAGATCATTTGTTATCAGCCATGCCATCTCTTCAACCCCATACCTATTTCTTATCTCTTTAATCCCAGGTATAATATCATACTCACTCGCAGGACTTCAGAGAGACTGGGAAAAATTCATGTATTTCACTCTAGTCCTCTTTGCATCAATGTTAATAGTTGAATGCCTTATGATTATCGTAGCTACCATATATCCTCCCAAATTTGTTGATGGGCATCATATCTGGTGCTGGAATCCAAGGAATGATGATACTAAGTGCAGGATTCTTTCGGTTGCCAAACGATCTATCTCATGTATTCTGGAAATACCCAATGTACTATATATCATTTCACAGATATGCATTACAAGGATTGTACAAGAATGAGTTTGAAGGGCTTATGCTCCCCGAGTACTTAGGAGGTCCTCCTATCATTGATGGAGAGACGATACTGAAAGGTGTCTTGCAGATAGAAATGGGATACTCTAAGTGGGTCGATCTTGGAATCTTGTTTGGTATGGTGATCGTATATCGGGTAATACTCTTCTGTACTATCAAGACAACAGAGAGGGTGAAACCTATTATACGAGCTTTCTTGCTAAGCTTTGCATATGGAAACTAGAAATGCATCTAGTAAAGTTCACATACCTCTTTGTTTCAGATATTCTACTATCTAAATTAAGCATGCAACTCCAAGTGTAATGTGAACCTCGCAAAAAGGTCTTATGTAATTTGTGCTGTCAATATAGATTTCCCAACTTTCAATAATAAACTTTAGACGTCGTTAGTCCCTGGCCTTGAGAGCGGATCTAAAATTAGTCCAAAAACCGAGGAAATTACGTGAGTAGCCTAGAGTTTTTTAACTTTGCTTTATCGAGAGTCATAGTAATTAAGTTGCTCGCTAAGTGAAAGGGCAACTCCCCAATTGTTGGGAATAAAATGTCTAAGGAAAAGGGACTGTTAGAAGAAGCAAAGGGACTGTTAGAAGAAATACCTCAGTAGTTAGGACTGCTAGTGTATTTATGAAGTTTATGAAAGATACACTAACAGTACCTTCTAGGAGAGAAGGTACGGTTAGTTATAGAAGGCACTGCTGGTTCACTGAAGACTGAGTTGGATGATTTATTTCTTTTGTATACTTTAATTACAGTTGTATTAGCTTAATATTAGTCTGAGTCACCCATGTTAATGTACAGATACGCGTGGTTAACTTTGTATGGGTACAATAGTATTAGTATTAGTTGTAAAGTGTGTAATAGGTGTAAAGTAGAATGGGTCTTTCTATTGTTTAGTATTTGTCTGTCCAACTCTCAATATTGTAATAGGACTTCTTCACCTATAAAAGAAGTCCTTAGCATAGCAGTTACATCAGTTCTTTCCCAGCTCCCTAACTCACATATTCACAACCCTCATTAAGTCTTTGTAATTCGTGTAAGATTCAAGGTTAAGTTGTAACCCTAGTGATAGTTAAAGATCACCCGTATTATTATTAATAATATTGAATCGTTTGTTGTTAAATGTATTGTGTTTATTTATCATTTACATATTACTGTTTCATTACACAAACCATTGTTCCTCTAAGTGTGATTAAGTAGATTCCGCATACTCAACCACATTCACTCAAAATATCCCAAACACGTTACTAGGAATAACATCCTAAGTGTTTGTATAATCCTTACAAGTGGTATCAGAGCAGGCTAATATTTCAATTTAGAAGAACAAAAATGGACGCTGAAAACATTCAAACAAATGTAGCTGCTAAACTTCCAATGCTCAAACAAAGCGAGTTTGACATGTGGAGGTTGTGGGTCGAACAATATTTTCAAGTCCAAGACTATACACTATGGGAAATTATTGAAACTAGAAACTCATTCAAACCTTCAACCACCACCAGAGTTGTTAATGAAGTACCAGTGACAGATGTTCAAACATTCCCGGCAACTGCAGAAGAAAGAATCAAGAAGAGAAATGATCTTAAAGCAAGAAGTATGTTGCTTATGACCATTCCAAATGACCAGCTGTTAATCTTCAACAAGTACAAGTGTGCCAAGACACTTTTTGAAGCCATTGTTGCTAGATATGGTGGGAATGATGCCACCAAAAAGACTCAGAAAACACTTCTCAAGCAACTTTTTGAAAACTTCTCAGGAACAGCCAATGAATCTTTGGACAACATGTTCAACAGAATTCAGAATCTTGCAAGTCAACTTGCCATTCATGAAATTGATGTTCCACAAGAAGACTTAAACTCCAAGTTCCTCATAAGTTTTCCCTTAGAATGCGAAATGCGTGTTGTTGTCTGGAAGAATAAGCCACACATAGATTCTATGGTCTCATGGATCTTTACAGTAATTTCAAGATCATTGAGCAATATTTGAAGAAACCTACTGGTCCTAGTACTATAAATTTAGCTTTTGTGTCAACTCCCTGTACCTCAAGATTTGTGGATGAAGTACAATGTGGTAGTGAAGAAGGTACTGCCAATACAAATTTTGGTATTTCCAGTACAAGTAGCAGTACTAAATGTATTTTGGATGAAGCAGTTGGCTGTGCTTTCTTGACATCTCAACACAATGGTGATGTGTTGACATTTGATGACCTACAAGAGATCAATGATGATGATCTTGAAGCAATGGACATCAAGTGGCAGGTATCTCTTTTTAGCATGAGAGCTAAGAAATATCTTACGAGAACAGGAAAGAAGATTATCATAAATGGCAATGAACCAGCTGGTTACGACAAATCAAAGATAGAGTGCTACAACTGCCACCAGATGGGTCATTACTCAAAGGAGTGTAGAAGACCAAGACAGCAAGATGGGAAAGGAAGAAGCTTTGGGAACAAGTCCAAGGCTGTGGAAGTCGATGAACCAAAAGCTATGGTAGCTATTGATGGCTTAGGTTTTGATTGGAGCTTCTTAGGGGAAGAGGAATCCACATCCTCTGAAATGGCACTTATGGCCTTACCTGACCCTGAGGTACTTGTTACAAAATGTTCTACATCATGTGTTGCTTTCTCAAATTTAGAAATTTTGAGAAAACTTTATGAAAACCAAAAATTAGAACTGAGTGAAACCAATCAAACCCTAATAAAATATAGATTTGGCCTAGCTGCTCTACAAAAACAAGTCTTACACTATAAAGAAAATGAACTTACTTTTTCTGATACAAAAGCTGTTCTTGAAAGAGAAATATTTCTTAAAGATGCAGAAATTACCTTATTAAGAACTGAATTTGCTAAGGTAAAATTGGAAAAATAAAACATTCAACTAACTATTGATGGATTAGAAAATGCTTCTACAATCACATAAAAGATAGTTGAACATCAAAGGGACAAAAAGGTCAAATATGGGGTAGGATACAATAGATGTCCACCTCCTTACAGAGGAATTCCTTCACCCCCAGGTAGAGACTTTGCTGAATCAGGTTTACATGAATTGTCCCACAAATCATTAGAAAGTACAAAACCTGTAAAGGAAAGTGAACCTTTTGAGAGTGCAAGTGATGCTTCACTCTCTGAGGAAAAGGTGCTCACTGATAAGAGTTCAGATAGTCCAACCATTGAAGATTGGACATCTAATGATGATGATAAAAAGGTTGTCAAAAATGCAACAACAATGCCCAAAACTGTTGAACCTAAGACCAATGTTAAACAACTTAGGAAAACAGTTAAGACATGTGAAAATTGTGAATGCATTGACAAACCAAGAGGCAATCAAATAAACCGGAATAGCCTTAAGTCACACCAACTTGGTGATGACTTTGTAATGTACAATAAAGCTTGCTATACTTGTGGTAGTTTTAATCATACTCATGCTTATTGTAACAAAAGGGTAACTGGGAATACATCAAGGTTGAGTTCAAATACTCACCCTAATGCTAATAGAAAAACTCCCAGAACAGGTTTAATGAAGTCTAACCCAACAAAAGTTAGGACTGCTTAACAATCAGTTCACACTGTTAGACCAGCAGTTAGCACTGCTAGACCAAATAGGCCTGTTTACTCAAATTCAACAATTAAGGGTGCAAGAAAACCTTTCACACATGCACCAAGAATTGTTAAAAGGCCATTTCAAAAGAAATTAGTGGTTGAAAAACAAACTTGGAAACCAAAAGCTAAAATTAAAACTAGCACTGCTAGTACAAAAGTTAGTACGGGTAGACCAAAAACCACTAATGGGGCAAAAAGGGAAAATGTTGTTAAGGCCTCAGCATGTTGGGTATGGAGACCTCTCCAATCCAATGGTGCATCAATAATTTTGAAAAGATTTGATTACATTGATGCACGAGGCAAACCCAAGTCAGTAATGGCTTGGGTACCCCAAGGAAACTAATTTTCCTATTTATGTGAAGGAACATTCAACAGATCATGAATCAGAAAAAGAAGGTTTTGTAGATAGTGGATGTTCCAGGCACATGACAGGCAACAAATCCTACCTTTCAGACTTCAAATCATTTGATGGAGGATATGTTACCTTTGGGGGAGGAAGAAAAGGAAAGATTACGGTAAAGGAACAATAAAAACCGGTAAACTAGATTTTGAAAATGTGTACTTTGTGAAAGAACTTCAGTTTAATCTCATTAGTGTCTCACAAATGTGTGACAAAAGGAACTTTACTGACACTGAGTGTATCATTCTTTCTCCTGATTTTAAGATTCCTGATGAAAATCAAATTCTTCTTAGAATCCCAAGAAAGAATAATATGTACAGTGTCAATTTAAAGAAAATTGATCCTAATGAGTCTCTAACTTGTTTGGTAGCAAAGGCCACATTGGATGAATCTATGCTTTGGCATAGAAGGCTTGGTCATGTAAACTTTAAAACCATTAATACAATTGTTAAACATGACAAAAAGATTTTTCAAAATGACCAAACTTGTGTTTCTTGTCTTAAAGGCAAACAACACAGATCTTCTTGTATGCCCAAGACCCATAACTCTATTTCTCAAGTGTTATTCATGCTTCATATGGACTTGTTTGGTCCTACTTCTGTTAACAGCTTGAATTTTAAGAAATATTATCTTGTTGTCACTGATGATTATAGCAGATTTACTTGGGTTTTACTAAGGATGAAACAAGTGAAATCCTTAAGACCTTAATAATTGAGTTAGAAAACCAAGTTGATAAGAAAGTCAAAATAATTAGATGTGATAATGGGACAGAATTCAAAAATAGGGTTATGGATGATTTTTGCAAAGAAAACGGTATTAAGAGAGAATTTAGTGTAGCTAGAACCCCACAACAAAATGGAGTAGCTGAAAGGAAAAATAGAACACTAATAGAGGCTGCTAGAACTATGCTAGTAGACTCTAAGTTACCTATTTCATTTTGGGCTGAGGCAGTTGGTACTGCTTGTTATGTACAAAATAGAGTTCTAGTAATACAACCTCATAATAAGACTGCTAATGAACTTTTCTATGGCAGAACACCTTATTTGAACTTTATGAGACCTTTTGGTTGTCATGTCACTATTCTCAATACCAAAGACCATTTAGGAAAATTTGAAGGAAAAGCTGATGTAGGCTTTTTGATTGGGTATTCTTTGCAAAGTAAAGCATTTAGAGTCTATAATACATGCTCTAAGAAGATAGAAGAAAATCTGCACATTGAGTTTCAAGAAAACCTACCAAGTGTTGCATATGTTGGTCCAGATTTGATTTATGACATTGATAGTCTTTCAAAATCTATGAATTATGTGCCTGTTACAGGTACAAATGCTAATGAAAATGCAGGTTTTGAAGTCAATGTTGAAACTGACGAAGATCAAGATTTTATCTTCATACAAAGTTGGAAAGAGATGGATTCATCTTCAAAGATTGGAGAACCTTCAAATGAAGGTGTTGAAGATGAAAGTGGAACTCAGAATCAAAGAAATCAAGAGAGCAGTACCAATAGTACTGCTAGTTCACAAGTTCAGACTGTTAGGCCAATTCAAACTGTTGAACCATCAGATGTTCATACTAGTGATTTCTTAGAAGATGATGTGGGTATTGGCAACCTCCCACTTGATTATGAAGTTCCTACTACAACTCACACAAGAATTCTCAAAGATCACACCCTTGATAATGTGATTGGCAACATTCATTCTGGAGTAAAGACAAGAACTCAAGTCTTGACATCTGATCAAGAAGGGTTTATCTCAACTGTCTATCAAGAAAAACTCCATGATACTGCAAGCACATGCTTATTTGCATGTTTCCTCTCTCAAGAAGAACCCAAAAACATTATCAAAGCCTTAAAGGATTCCAGCTGGGTAGAAGCAATGCAAGAAGAACTTCTTCAGTTTAAGCTACAGAAGGTTTGGATTCTAGTTGATTTGCCTAAAGGAATGAGGGCAATTGGAACCAAATGGGTGTTTAGAAACAAGAAGGATGAAAGGGGTATAGTGATCAGAAACAAAGCCAGACTTGTAGCCCAAGGGTATACTCAAGAAGAAGGGGTAGATTATGAAGAAGTCTTTGCACCAGTTGCAAGACTTGAAGCAATCAGGCTATTTTTGGCCTATGCTTCTTTCATAGGATTCACAGTCTACCAAATGGATGTCAAAAGTGCCTTCTTGTATCATACTATTGAAGAGGAGGTGTATGTCTCTCAACCTCCAGGCTTCATTGATGCTGAGTATCCAGACAAGGTGTACAAAGTTACTAAAGCACTTTATGGTTTACATCAAGCACCCAGGGCATGGTATGAAACATTGGCTTTCTATTTATTAGAAAATGGATTTCAAAGAGGCAAGATTGATCAGACCTTGTTTATTAAAAGAAACAAGAATGACATCCTGCTGGTGCAAGTTTATGTTGATGACATTATCTTTGGATCCACAAAGAAGGAGATGTGTGTGGAGTTTGAAAAACTTATGCATAATAAGTTTGAAATGAGTTCCATGGGGGAACTTACTTTCTTTTTGGGTCTGCAAGTAAAGCAATCAAATGAAGGCATATTTATCAGCCAAGATAAGTATGTGGCAGATATCCTAAGGAAGTTTCAGGTTGCTGATTCCAAGATTGCAAGCACACCTATGGATTCAGAAAGGTCATTGGTCAAAGATGAGGATGGTGTAGATGTGGATACACACACTTACAGGTCTATGATTGGGTCTTTGATGTATCTTACATCATCTAGACCAGATATCATGTTCCCTGTATGTGCTTGTGCAAGATATCAAGTGAATCTCAAAGTATCACATCTTACAACAGTCAAAAGAATTTTCAGATACCTCAAGGGTCAACCCAAGTTGGGCCTATGGTATCTAAGAGAATCATCTTTTGACTTGATTGCATTCTCAGATAGTGACTATGCTGGTGCAAACCTTGACAGAAAATCCACAACTGGTGGATGTCAATTTCTTGGAAGCAGACTTATATCATGGCAATGCAAGAAGCAAACAATGGTGGCAAACTCTACAACTGAAGCTGAGTATGTTGCTGCTGCAAATTGTTGTGGTCAAGTGCTTTGGATTCAGAATCAAATGCTTGACTATGTTTATAATTTTCTAAAAACCATGATATACATTGACAATAGCAGTACCATATGCATAATCAAAAATCCAGTTCAACACTCTAAAACAAAACACATAGAAATAAGACACCATTTCATTAGAGACTGCAATGAGAAAAAGTTAATACAAGTTCAAAAAATTGATTCAGAACATAACTTTGCTGACCTTCTCACAAAAGCTTTTGATTTAGGAAGGTTTAAATTCTTAGTTACAGGTATTGGAATGATAAATCTTTAAAAATCTCAAAAAAAAAAAAAAAAAAAGTCTCAATAATATGTGTTTTGTACATAAATTGGAATGGTACTGCTAGTTGATCAAATGGTACAAGGCTATAAAACATGTGCTTTGCACTTTGTTTCTTTTGGTCTTGAACTAACAACTTCAGGTTTTCAAGTTGACAGCAAAACAAAGATCATGACATGCTATTGAAAATCAAATTTCTGATCTTGATCTTGGATATGGAGCACAACCAATGGTAATCAGTTCATCATGTTTTACAAACAACAAGAACTGGCTAGTCCAAAGCAAACGGCTATTGGTAAAGACACATCAAATCCGTTGATGGTTGATAGTTTACCAAAAACTATATGGTTTTTAACTAGCCATACTTCACAGTTAATAGTTAACTAGTCCAAAAGCAAATGGCTATTGGTAAAGACTCATCAAATCCGTTGATAGCTGGTAGTTTGCTGAAAACTGAAAGTGGTTACTGTGGTATTTTTGCTAAATTATGATCATACTGCTGAGTAAAATTTTTGTTTACAAAAAGGTACTAGTAATTCAAAACAAGGTACGGGTAGAGTAAAAAGGTACGTCTAAATAGCCGTTGAGGCTGTTATTTAAAACTAGCCGTTGGGGGTTTTCTGTTAATTAATGATGTTTTCCTCGATTTATGGGTTTCATATTAATATATTTTTCTTTTAAAATATCTGTTTAACTTTATCCTTGTTTAATTCTTATCTCTTATTCATTGTCGGTTAAATGTGAAACCCTACATAATCAAATTCATCATTCTATTACAATTAACTCTTATCTTTCACTCTCTATCAGTACCATTACCAAATCCCACCAGGCTAATCAGTTTTTGGATAATCTCAAAGATGGTTGTTCTCTCTTTTGCTGCTAAACACAATTAGTTGGCATATTTGGAAAAACAAGAGGACGATCAGACCTTCCATCGAATAGTAGACTTTCTAAACAGATCATATATAAGGTATCCTCTACTTTTAAATCCCACTGTTTATGTCACTCACATCAAAACGTTTTGGCACACTGCTAGTGTCGAAACTCTTAAAGATGGTGACAAACAGATTGTTGCTAAAGTGGATGGCAGAATATTTACTCTTACCGAATCATCCATAAGGAGGCACCTTCATTTGGATGATGAAGATGGTATTAGTCAATTGCCAGACACTGAGATTTTTGAAAACCTTACCAGAATAGGGTATACTGTTGAATCAAATCGTTTAACTTTTAAAAAGATACACTTTTCCCCACAATGGAGATTTTTAATACTTACCATACTTCATTGTCTGAGCCCCAAGAAAACATCATTTGAGCAGTTTAGTGGCAATATTGCTACAACTATCATTTGTTTGGCAACAGATAGGATCTACAATTTTTCACAACTTATTTTTGAAGGAATGGTGAAAAATATTTCTAGCAAAATTTTTTGATGTACCCCAGATTCATTCAGCATATTCTAAACAAATCCAAAAATCATTTGCTAACCTATGAAGAAATTGAGCCCACTCCAAAACTTACTCAGAAAGTGTTCTCAAATATGCAAATTGGATTTGATGGGATACCCAAACCATTGTTTGAAACCATGATTAATCCAAGAACACCATCCCCAAGTACATCCCAACACACAAACATGTCACCAAACAACTCATCTTCACATCATCCATCACCATCCCCAGATCATCACACTCAATCAGCCACAAACCTCAACTTAGAAACTGACCCATTGCCCCATGATTCATCAATCCAAGGTGGTAACACACCAGGCAATGATGAGGGCAATATCACTCTAAAGGAACTATTGGCTAAGTTGAATTCTTTGGAAGCTGCTCTTCAAAGTCAAATTAAGAGGTTTTCAGAGATTAACACCAACCTGGTTAGAAGGGTCAAGAAATTGGAGTTTAAGGTGAAGCAGCTCAAGGGTAAAAGATCTGCTATGGTAGTCTCTTCAAGTTCCTCATCAAGTTCAGAATCAGTATCTGGTGATCACTCTTCCAAAAAGGGGAGGAAAACTGAGGAAGAAAGTGATTCTCAGTCTCAGGGGAGGTTTGAAGATCACTACAATGAACGTGCACAGGTTTTTGAGGAAGGTACGGATGGGGCAGAGCAAGGTACTGCTAATGTACAAGGTACGGTTGGAGCAGGGCAAGGTACGGTTAGGGCAGAACTTGATGCTGATACTCTTATTGAAAGGTTAAAGGCTCAGGGTTTTAAAGGTACTGCTTCACACTATTATCAGAGGAAAACAAGGCCTTAGGGGAGGACTTTGGAATCTAGTGTAGAAGGTACTCAAATTGGTGAAGAACAATTTAACAGAGGAAAGGGAATCTTAGTTGAAGATGAACCAAGGCCTAAAAAGTTGACAAAGAAAGAACAACTTCAGATGGCTGTAGATGATGAGGCATCCAAAAAGCTTCATGAAGAAGAGATGATGAGAGCTGAAGAAGAAACAAGATTAGCACAAGAAACATTTGATGCACAGCTGTAATGGATCATCTTTATTGACCCAGTTGTGAGGGGTCAAGCTTATGTTTTTCTGGGTGATTAGTCCCTCAGCACAGAAGAGAAGACAATCAAACTTGAAGAATTTATCACCAAGAAGTATAGAGAACAAGCCCTAGAGGAAGTATTTCAGCAGATCATGCAATACAAGAAGAAAGGATTTAAACTGCCTCTCTATCAAAAAGATCAAATGAAATTCTTCAAGGACTATTTGAAGAAACAACCCAACTGGAAGGATTCTCAACTCAGAGGAAAACAATTTGAAGAATTGCAGTTTTTATACCTAGAAGCTTACAGAAGAAACCAAACCAAACTCCCTATGGTTTCAGAAGAAAGGCCTTCCAAAATAAGAAGGACTGATCCACAAAAACAAGATGCTCAGATAGGGAAAGCAGAATTGGCACCATCTCAGGCAAGCAAAATGATAGTAACTGTTCCAGTAGCTATTGATGTTGCTCCTTTGCTGGCAAGACACCCAATAATTGATTGGGAAATTCACAGAGACAAATTTGGTAAAACTTGGAAGGTAACTAGAGTTGGTGGTAAGTATGCTTTGTTTAACAATTTTGAAAGTCTTGTTAGAATATGTGATAGAGAAGATCTGGATGAGCTATGGAAGTTAGTTGATGATAGGCTCAAGACAAAGTACAATCCATATGTGAAAGAACAAGAACTATGGGTGGAGTTCAATAGAATGTATGATCCAAAACCTAATGATATTCATTGGAAATTCCCCTACAATGATCAATCTACTTCATGGGAATTCTTCAGCATGAGTCATGTACATCATCTCTTCACTACCAGTGGAACTGAACTATTTATGCTAGCTGAGAAGGAATATCCTTTAAGCTATGAAGTATTAGCAGTCATGGTATCTAAAAGGATAATATGTGAAGAATTCTCTGAAGCTGTTCGAAGACTGAGGCAAAGCATTTTGGATCAGTATGAAAGACTGAGAAAGGGTAGAGTATGAGGTTTTTGGAAGAGTTCTCACAATCCTCAAAGGTATGTATTTTATTCAAAGAAACTTGTTTATTTAAGGGTAATAACAAGTTTAGGGGAGGATTGTTGGGAATAAAATGTCTAAGACAAAGGGACTGTTAGAAGAAGCAAAGGGACTGTTAGAAGAAATACCTCAGTAGTTAGGACTGCTAGTGTATTTATGAAGTTTATGAAAGATACACTAACAGTACCTTCTGGGAGAGAAGGTACGGTTAGTTATACAAGGCACTGCTGGTTCACTGAAGACTGAGTTGGACGATTTATTTCTTTAGTATACTTTAATTACAGTTGTATTAGCTTAATATTAGTCTGAGTCACCCATGTTAATGTACAGATACGCATGGTTAACTTTGTATGGGTACAATAGTATTAGTATTAGTTGTAAAGTGTGTAATAGGTGTAAAGTAGAATGGGTCTTTCTATTGTTTAGTATTTGTCTGTCCAACTCTCAATATTGTAATAGGACTTCTTCATGTATAAAAGAAGTCCTTAGAATAGCAGGTAAACAAGTTCTTTCCTAGCTCCCTAACTCACATATTCACAACCCTCATTAAGTCTTTGTAATTCGTGTAAGATTCAAGGTTAAGTTGTAACCCTGGTGATAGTTAAAGATCACCCGTATTATTATTAATAATATTGAATCGTTTGTTGTTAATTGTGTTGTGTTCATTTGTCATTTACACATTACTGTTACATTGCACAAACCATTGTTCCTCTAAGTGTGATTAAGTAGATTCCGCATACTCAACCACATTCACTCAAAATATCCCAAACACGTTACTAGGACTAACATCCTAAGTGTTTGTATAATCCTCACACCAATTCACTAGGAAAAACTCACTAAATATGTTTGAGGGCCGGAACCATGTGTTCAGTAGATCAGAGGGCCTCAGCGAGTTTCGTACAAAAGGTTTATTCTTTTGATTTTACGTTAAATGAGTTTAAAACTACGCTGAATTAATGAAGGTGATCTCGTCTTTAAGTTACATGTGTCTTCAATCTAAACAATTGTTTTGAGCTTCTTTCTTGCATCAAGTGTTCAAATTCCTAAAAAATACTACTAGTACATGTTAAAACTGAAATCATATGTTTCGTGCCCTCTGTAAAGCTAATTTATGGCTCCGCCAATGCATGTATGATAACAAGAATATCTCTCAAATACCCTCACAAATATCTCTCAGACTGTTTCTAAATATACAAATTTGCAACAATTTCCGACAGTATCATCCTACAATGGCTCTTAGGTAATTTCCACAGGAACAACATTTTTTGTTTCTTAATAATTTTATTGCAAAAACAGTTAAATATTTCTAAAATCTTCCTTCATAGAAAATTACTATTATTTTTATTTTAGCATCCATCTTTGAAATTTATTAAATTTACCAAATTACTATTACCAAATATGATCGTTATACATAACCCTTTGGTTAAATGATCATCAGGCATGTATTCACTCAACGAATATGACACCATGCATTAGGTGGGATATTACTTTATATAAATGCCTGATTAGGTGGGAGTTGCAATCCACTCAACGAATATGACACCATGCATTATGAGCTCACGAACCATGCTGTGTCATACACCTAAGTGTCTTGACTTGCCATTATACACTTGACTATAAACCTTAGCCAAAGTAGCTGCTTTGACCACAATGGAATTGCATAAAGCAAATTCCTTAACTTCAGCCTCATTGCCAGCTGCTGCCAAAGTAACAAACTCAGATTCAATAATTGAGTTTGTTCTGCAAGTCTGTTTCCTTGATGCCCAACGAATGGCACCTACCCAGGAAGGAACACCCATCCAAATTTAAAAGAATAACCTTCTTTATTGGATATTCAACTTACATTGCAAAACCCTTCAATTACCGAAGAAACCTAATGTAAGTTAATTGATAATCAATCGTTCCTTTCAAGTACTAGAATACTCAATCCAAAACATGCCAATGAAATGAACTAGGATTGCTAGTAAACCTACTAAGCATTCCAACTGCATATGCTATATCCGGCCTTGTACTTACCATGGCATACATTAACAATGTAATCCTTTTGAGTATTCAAGTTGAGACACAGCTTTACCTTTATTTGGTAATAGCTTAAGATTTAGATTCATGGGAGTACCTATGGGAGAACAATCCTTGAAATTGAACTTATCCAAGATCTTCTCAATATAATGTGATTGAGATACTTTTGTTCTCACAAATGATCTTGATACCTAAGATCACTTCCACCTCCCCCATGTCTTTCATAGCAAATTTAGATGACAAGAATTCCTTTGTCTCATCAACATGATCTTGGTTTGTACCAAAATCAACATGTCATCCACATATAAGCATATCATGACTCCATTTCTAGAATCATCAAATTTACTATAAACACTTGTCAGCTTGATTTAAAACAAAACCACTTGACAACACAACCTTGTTTTAACCCATAAAGAGATTTAACCATTTACATACCTTGTTTTCATGTCCAGGCACAACAAACCCTTCGGATTGTTTCATGTAAATCTCTTCATCTTATTTACCATTCAAGAATGCAATTTTCACATCCATTTGGTGAATTACAAAATTGTGTATGGCAGCTAAAGCCAATTAACAATCTAATGGTAGATATCCTGGCAACCGGAGCATAAGTATCGAAATAATCGATTCCCTCCTTTTGTCTAGAGACTTGGATCACCAACCTTGCCTTGTACTTGTCAATAGTACCTTTATTTTCCTTTTGAAGATCCATTTACATCCCAATGGTTTACACCCAGGAGGTAAATCAGCCAACTTACAAACTTAATTTTGCAAAATAGAATCCATCTCATCTTGGACTGCTTCTTTTCAAAAAGCAACGTCCCTTGAAGCCATTGCTTCCCAATATGTCATTTGATCCTTATCAACATTGAAACAATATTGATATTGAAAATTAATTCACTTCTAGATCCTTCAACTAATTAAAGTTGAAAATCATCACCAAAAGTTTCAGCATTTCTAAATCATCACCAAAAGTTTCAACATTGAAACAATATTGATATTGATACATGCCTGATGCAATAAATGCCTGATTAATAACTCAGGGAAACTAATATCCGTCCAATAAATTTCAGCAAACATGATGCCTCATGTTCACTAACAGTGAAAACTTTATCAACACGCATACACATTCCAAGGACGAGTTTCACTTGGTTTTAGTTTGCATCAATACATATTTTCAAAACTGATATCACATGTAACATGGTTTTTGATATCTATCAATTTAACCATGCGTAACTGATGAAGCGAAAAGTGTACCGCTTTTAGGGGGTCATTTAAGCCCTAAATCGTATCTATTTGATCAAATATTGCCCTAAATCGTTCCTTTTGTCATTTTAGGTACTTTGGAGAAGAAATCTGGAAAAGGAAGCATTTTGGACATTTTTGGAGCATAAAAGTGAAGAAAACGACAAAGTCTCAAAATTGGCTGGAAAAGTACCTGTGACGGTGTCAAGCACCATTGTGACGCCGTCAACCCTTGACGCGCCAGAGAGGATTTTGGATGATTAAAAGGGGACGGCGTCAAGAAGGCCATCAAGAAACCCTAACCGCGGCGAGGTGACGGCGTCAGCTCTATAACGTGACTCCGTTAGATATGATTTTCTATATATATTCTCATAATTTTTAGTCATTAGTGTGCAACTTTGTGAGGAGAAACCCTAAGGCGATTTTTTCTGCTACTTTTAAGGGTTTTATACCCTTGGATCTCCCATGTTCAATTGAAGATAAGTAATCAATTAATCATTCAATATGTCTATGTGTTGTTTGATTATATCTTGTTCTTGTCTTTTATTTAACATGCTAGGCTAGATTTATCTTGTGTTTGCTTAGATCTAATGAAACCTAACTATTGATTATTGGTTGTTGGGGTGTTATTAATTGTATTGGATGATTGTTTATCGATGTTAGGCTTAAGAAAACTGGCTAACCTCCTATACGGTAACTTGCTTGAACGTCTTAAGAAACATGAACCAATGCGTACTAAGGTTTTTATGGTTGTATTTAATGCATGAGCGAATTCTAGTGATCCCATGTTAGGAGCTTTTTAGCCGGCTCGACATAGGAGTGAAGTAGGAGCTTATAGAGTTGGGGAAGTACGTACGCTACCCCACGATTGGTATTAAGGAATACACCCGTCATCCACGCAATTAATACACACTAATCAACCGGTAAAAGATAGTTAGGGAGTAAGGAAATCTAAGTAAAAACATTTCTCTCCATATAAGTTCCACAACCTTTTATTTTCAGTTATTTTATTTTATTTACAATTGTAGTTATTTGGGTTAGTTGACTAGCAACTAATTCCGCCCACTCCTTCAAACCCGAGATTTTACTTGTTTTTATAAAATATAAAAAATACAAAAAGAATCTTCCCTCACCCTTAGACCTATTAGAGTAGTTTTTCAATCCTAACGACACTATTCCCCTAGAGAACGATCAATCCCCCGGTACTTGCCACTACACTATACTACATCGGTCAGGTACACTGCCTGGTGGGGATTGCAAGCCTCTTGAGATCCCTCGAGAGGTAAAACCTGTTGTAAGGTCGCAAAACCACGCATCAAGTTTTTGGCGCCGCTGCCGGGGAATAGTTATTGTTTAGGTTGAATTTTTATTTTATTAGGTCTACTCACTAGATTCCTTTCTAGTGAGATTTTTATTTTATTTTTCTAGGTTTTCTTTAGTCTATCTTTTTTCTTCGTTTCTTTGTTCGTAACCATTACCATCCGACATCATGGAAGGTGGTAATATCCTCGATCCCAACAACCCACCACCACAACAACACTTACCTCCTAGAGCCCGTACCTTAGGAGACTACTCCCGTCCTAGCCACCATGGCTATCGAAACACCATTGAGCTCACTCAAGGAGCCAATGTCACTCCCTTGCGATCCGACACCATCCGGTTGGTGCAAAGCGGATGCGTATTCCATGGACTTCGTTCCGAAGATCCTAATCAACATCTCAAGGACTTTCTCAAAATCGTTGATTCCATAGACCTTGATGTTGCCACTCGAGAGACGACCCGACTGCGTCTCTTTCTATTCTTTCTGCGGGACCAAGCTAGTCAATGGCTAGAACTCCTACCCGCAGGATCCATCACCTCTTGGGATGATCTCACCACTCGTTTCCTCGCTCAGTTTTTCCCACCAGGAAGAACTACCAAGCTAAGGAATGATATCCTGATGTTCCAACAACGTCAAGGCGAAACCCTCTACGAGGCATGGACTCGATTCAAGGACTTACTCCAAAAAGTCCCTCACCATGGCATAGAACTTTGGCTCCAAGTCCAAATCTTTTATGACCACATCAATCTCTCCACGAGGCAAACCATTGACCAATCGGCCGGTGGTAAGCTACGTGATCTAAGTGCGGAACAATCATGGGCTCTCCTGGAAGATCTTGCTCTTTATGACAATGAAAGTTGGAATGATCCCCGTGATTTGAATAAAACGGTCAAGGCAATATCTTTGCCTTCGAACAATTCAAGCACTTCCGACCGTAGGATCATAGAACTTGAAGACCAAGTCAAGTTTCTTATGAAATCCTACGAGGCTCCTAAACCTTCAAGCCAAGTGAACAAAATCACTTCTTCGTGTGAATTATGTAGTGGTCCCCACGACACTCATGATTGCATGGAACTCCCCAAACAGGCTTTCAAAGAATTCGCATCCTCGCGAATCGATAAGGCGGGAGATAAGTGGCTCACCACTAATTATGGACCCAAGAATTCCGAAGATAGGTATGAGGCATGGAAGAGTAAGCCAAATTTTAGTTGGAACCAAACTCGAAGCGTATCATTCAATGACTCTTCCCCACTCACCTGGTCTGAACATTATCCTCATCAGCATACGCATAAACAACAAAATCGCGAGGAATCACTGCAAAAATTCATTCTCTCTCAAGAAACACAGCTCTCCAAACTTGAGAATCAATTCAGACAACAGCAAGTTGATATGAACAACAAGGTTGATAACCTGTTAAGGGTTATCAATGATCGCATTGCTGGCAGGTCAACTTGTGAGTTGGCACGAGTCAATGAGATCAAATCTGTCACGGTGACTCCCCAAACACCCTCTCCTGTAAAAATCAAGAACCCTAGTAAACTCTTCAAACACATATCACAAAACGAAAAAGAAACTAGAGATACTCATACCCCTTCAAAGCCACTCCACTTCGTGAACACCATTACAACAATACCTATTCCTGAACCCAACCTGGACCAACAATCAACCGAGAATGTGGACAATGAAATGGAGGGTGAAGTTCCCGAAAAGAACCCCGAGGCGCCCGGCGACTATCTAGACTCACCAAAGAACTCTAGTACAAGAGAGGTGAGTGATGAGGAGGGCTCGAAAGAGAAATCCGAAATGCCTCATGGGCTCCCAGGACTGCTAGACCGCCCCCTGGTGGAGGAACTTGAGAGGGGCACAACAAAGCTGCCTATGGGATTTGGAGAGAGAATAGAGGATGGCGCTCCCAGGGTCTTTAAGATATCTTGCAACACTAGGAAAAAGTTTATAAAAGATGCCTACATAAACCCCAACTATTCTATGAATGCAATATCCCTTTCTCTATATAACGAAGCCTTCACCAAACAGGTCAAATATGAAGGGTTTAATATCATCGGGGTAATAAGAAGGGTACCAATTGTGATAGAAGAGTTCCTCTTTCATATCGAGCTAACTGTATTTAATAACATGAACTCGATCATCAGCCCATCCTTAACTAGCCTTGTTCTAGGCAAACCATTCATAAAAGCAACGGGAGTGATACTCGATGAGGATGATAGTAGTGCATTATTTACCGATGGTGTCAGGAAAGTGATTTTTCGGGATGGCAGTGAAGAAGTGTATGAGTATCAACCATCAGCAATTTGCAACACATGGGGGCTACACGGTAGAAGGCCTGGCCGAATTAAGCGACGTGATCCAAATAATCTCAAAATACCTTGCATGATTGGTCACAAGCATTTTTATAATGTTTACATTGATACATGTTTACCCAAAAATGTGATGTCCTTGTTTCATTATAACAACATTTGAAGATGGGGGATGATTCATAAAGGGAAGGATGACATTGGCATAGATGATGATGTACAGGTGTTTGTAGGAAATATGACATTCACTATGAGCTTCGCAATCGTCGATAATATCGAAAAGTACATCGATCCCAGGTTATCACAAGTTGTTTTTGGGGAACCTTTTTGCAAGGCCACAAGCTTGGTTGTGGACGAGCTCAATGGGATCATGACTTTCACCGATGGGATTAGGGAAATCTCATACCAAATGCCTTACAAGATGAGAGAATTCAAGGAGATTGATTATGGAGGGCTCGATGGGTTAAGTTCCCAACTCGTGTTATGTGATGATGATGTGAGAAGAGGATGTAAGGACACTTTTGACCTGTCGAGTGGATTCTTTAAGCATGTTAAGGAGCTTAGTTCTAAATACCAAAACAATCCTTTTGATCTCGAGGACCCGAAATACCTTTACTATGAAAGTGATTCTGATAGAGAATCAAAGGGGAACCTAGAAAACGTGACCAATGATGGAGTCACGTAATGTACGGTGACTTTGAGTCTAGCTACAAGACTCGTTAATAAAGAAAAGCGCTTCTTGGGAGGCAACCCAAGCTTTATATGCTTTGTGTGTTTATTTATTTGTTTGTTTGATTTTATTTGCTTCCGTATGTATGTTTAATTTTTATTATTATTGATTCATGTTCGAAACTAAATTGTGAAAATGCTTTATCTTGTTTTTAACTTCGTCTTAACTACATATAAAGGTATTTTTCAAAAGATAAGTGTAAGGGAAATCCAAATCGGTTTATTAGAACAAATGAACATGAATCATAACAATATTAAATTAACATACATATTAGTAATTGTTTGAATCAAATGCTTGTATCGAGTCATAATGATATTTTGCAGGATTTCCAGGAAATAAGGATTGAGTTTTTCCAGAAATTTTCCGGAAACTTAACATGAAAAATCTGTCAGATCACTTCTGACGGCGTCAGACCCCAGTCTGACGGCGTCAGGAACAGTTTTCTGGAATTTTTTTTTGAAAGTTTTGTTTTTCTTCCGGAATCATAAAATGCTTTATTAAATCTCTAACTTATAAACTCCAGGAATCTGCAAAATAATCATTCCACAAGCATTATATCCTTATACAGATTTATCCCGCCGATGTTATGCAGGTTTTCGTGTTTGTTTTCTCAGGTTTAACAGGTTATTTTGGACAAGGAGATGTATGTGGAATCTAGCTTTTGGCGCTGCTTTAATCTTGAAGCTTCAACATTACCTTGGAAGAAGATCTAACCATGTTACCTCTTTATCCACCGAGCGAATCAGGGGAGTATTTGATTTCATTCTTTTACCTTATTTACTTTTACATCTTGTTATTTGAACATTGGGGACAATGTTCATCTTAAGTGTAAGGGGGGGGGGGGGGGGTAAAGTACGATACCTTAGAGAATGCTATTACGCTTGATTTTTCGTTTGTTTAATGGTAGATGTGTAATAAAACTGAGAGAAATACATGTTAAGGCAATTTTAGTGCCAAATTTAAAATTTTTTACAACATATAGGAGTGAAACTTTGGTCTTAATGAGCGTCTCACGGATAGGAGTTATATGACTAGCACAAAACCGTACCACTAAAAAAATTTTCCACCCCCAAATATGTGAGGTTCGCCCCTAGAATTGGTAGGAAAAGCATTTATGCTATGATGTGTGTACCAGTAGCACTTAGATTCTAGAACTTGCGTTAGGACCATTCCGAGGCCACAAGTGAGACTACATTCGTGTAGTTAGATTTACTACATGATAAGAGGCATTAGGATTAACCCATTGTTTTACACCTGTGTTTTTGTTATAATTACATTGGCTACATTGGTCAAGTAATTCTCCCACACCCTTTGCGTTGTACTCATTTTTAGTACACGATACCCCTAGTACACCCCTCAGAGCCTATCTTTTCGTTTCTAACTTTAAGCATTTTACTTAGAGTAAGAATTTGTTTACACCCCACTTAAATATACACTCAAATCGCCTTAGCCTACCTTGTATGCACTCACTTTTAGTGCATTATTGTGACAACATTTGTTTAAACCCCAAGTTAATTATCTAATTGATTACATGGTTGCTAAGTCGAGTCATATCCTTGTACATATTGTTTTGGGACGATTGGGACTCATGGGTAAAGTACTAGTGTAATGGAGTAATGGGGAAGAACAACATTATTACCCCCATATGTGCTAAATATTTTAAAAGTACTCCAAGTGTTTCGATTATCTTAATTCGAGTCATTAGAATAGTTAATTGTAAAGTTATGTAAAAGTTCAAGTGTAAGGGGGATACAACCCCCCTACGATGTATTATTTTGGATGGTAGGGCAAGAGTGTATGCACAAAAAAAAAAAAAAAAAGAAAAAGAAAAAACATACGGACTACCATCCCGTTTCATTTTATGTTTATTTTATCTTTTTGTTATTTTTTTCATTAGCTTAAGTCGAGTCTAGTCTTGGCTTAGCAACGCCATATTGTACATGTAATTAATCAAGATCTTTAACTCGCCACCAGTAAAATATCCTTTATCCAACAAAACCGTGTTTATCATATCCCTACACCTAACGTTATAACCCATTTAAAAGCCCACTTTGATAGTTTATCTTAGGTGCTTACGCCTAGTGGAGGAGGTTTTTGATCCTTTCCCAAGCCTATGGTAATCTATTTGCTATGACAGGTAGTGAGAGATATTATTCATTTTCATTTATGAGATATACTTTTATGACACCTGAGAGATATTATTCATTTTCATTTATGAGATATACTTTTATGACACCTGAGAGATGTGAGTATCTAAACACTACTTGTGAGGTGCTAGTCTGTAATCTCCGTGCTTATTATGATTAAAGTGGAACGACTATTTGTTGTAATTACTTTTATATTAGCGTTAAATGACCCCTAACTTGTATTTTGATTAGAATAAAAGCGCATTTGCTTGAGGACAAGCAAATCTCAAGTGTAAGGGTATTTGATGAAGCGAAAAGTGTACCGCTTTTAGGGGGTCATTTAAGCCCTAAATCGTATTTATTTGATCAAATATTGCCCTAAATCGTTCCTTTTGTCATTTTAGGTACTTTGGAGAAGAAATCTGGAAAAGGAAGCATTTTGGACGTTTTTGGAGCATAAAAGTGAAGAAAACGACAAAGTCTCAAAATCGGCTGGAAAAGTACCTGTGACGGCGTCAAGCACCATTGTGACGCCGTCAACCCTTGACGCGCCAGAGAGGATTTTGGATGATTAAAAGGGGACGGCGTCAAGAAGGCCATCAAGAAACCCTAACCGCGGCGAGGTGACGGCGTCAGCTCTATAACGTGACGCCGTCAGATCTGATTTTCTATATATATTCTCATAATTTTTAGTCATTAGTGTGCAACTTTGTGAGGAGAAACCCTAAGACGATTTTTCTGCTACTTTTAAGGGTTTTATACCCTTGGATCTCCCATGTTCAATTGAAGATAAGTAATTAATTAATCATTCAATATGTCTATGTGTTGTTTGATTATATCTTGTTCTTGTCTTTTATTTAACATGCTAGGCTAGATTTATCTTGTGTTTGCTTAGATCTAATGAAACCTAACTATTGATTATTGGTTGTTGGGGTGTTATTAATTGTATTGGATGATTGTTTATCGATGTTAGGCTTAAGAAAACTGGCTAACCTCCTATACTGTAACTTGCTTGAACGTCTTAAGAAACATGAACCAATGCGTACTAAGGTTCTTATGGTTGTATTTAATGCATGAGCGAATTCTAGTGATCCCATGTTAGGAGCTTCTTAGCCGGCTCGACATAGGAGTGAAGTAGGAGCTTATAGAGTTGGGGAAGTACGTACGCCACCCCACGATTGGTATTAAGGAATACACCCGTCATCCACGCAATTAATACACACTAATCAACCGGTAAAAGATAGTTAGGGAGTAAGGAAATCTAAGTAAACACATTTCTCTCCATATAAGTTCCACAACCTTTTATTTTCAGTTATTTTATTTTATTTGCAATTGTAGTTATTTGGGTTAGTTGACTAGCAACTAATTCCGCCCACTCCTTCAAACCCGAGATTTTACTTGTTTTTATAAAAATATAATAAATACAAAAAGAATCTTCCCTCACCCTTAGACCTATTAGAGTAGTTTTTCAATCCTAACGACACTATTCCCCTAGAGAACGATCAATCCCCCGGTACTTGCCACTACACTATACTACATCGGTCAGGTACACTGCCTGGTGGGGATTGCAAGCCTCTTGAGATCCCTCGAGAGGTAAAACCTGTTGTAAGGTCGCAAAACCACGCATCAGTAACAATTCATGCAAATGAGATAATACATTCCATCTCAAACCAATTAAATGCATGAATCAATTAGAGGAAGTATATCACGCATTAGATGACAAAATCATTAATACAATCCAAGATTCACACCATTTTATGATTTCTACACAATATTAGAAATCATGGTTTTTGAAAGCCTTTTATGTTGAAACATGACAACATAAAATTCAAATCACAAATAGTAGTAGATCTTTATCTGTCATTTCATGTGATACTTGAAAATAAACTGAAGTTGCAAACATCAATTCCACAGTTTTAAATTAACAACACAATAACTACTTAGTCAACCAATGATTACATCACTATCATATAATAAGATAAAACAAGATCCACAAGGAGGAATTTGATATGATAACCAATTGAAGATATAGAATATTAGCGAACACAATTCTGGAAACCAACTGGAGTGGTACCCGCAATACTTTCATTATTAAATAACCATATGATGGAAATTAATAATCCAATACCAGATGCAATTCCAGTATATAAGATTAATTCCAGTATTTTATCTTGCCTTATCTTTCCAATTACTTTTGCCAAAGTTATCAAAAGAACAAAAGATATCAGTCACTTCCAAATATAATATACATATCTTTCAATTGTATATCAAGTATCCATTTTCTTATAATCGAATAACAAACATGATAAGCAAACCACCAATTCCTTAACATTCAATTATAATATAAGAAAAGCCACTTGATTCCTCCACTACTTAGCCTTTTGAATTGTATATTCATTGGTCCACCATTAAACAAAACATTCCATGTTTTTGCCAGAAGCTTTTGACCAATAATTTAAACCAATTATTCCAACAAAGGTACCAATTATACCAATCACTTTTACATATCAACAAACAAAAGTGACATACAATTCATACTTAATTCATATGGCATAACAAAGAAGATGAAAGAAAACATACCAGATGCTTTATTGTTCGGTTGTTCATCTATATAAACATACCAGATAACTGTACAACATCATATTAACAGTCGTACACATGCCCATACCAATTATACCATCTTCCAAGATCATATTCCCATCTTGTCTTCAAATATCACCAACTTCACGAACTAGGATTTCCTATCACCAATCGAGTCACCATGCATCATCACTGGATTTTATTGATCTTTGTTGTTTATATGGGTAGTTTGTGGTGAATAAATTGTAACCCGATAGAAATCCGAAGTCGTGTGAGAACACTTTCAGATCAATAAAATGGAGTGGCTACCAAGTTATGATCGGATAAAATCGAATTTGATTCAAGATAAGTATGTATTTATGTTTGCAGAAAGTCATGATCAAAGGGTGTTTTGATCAATCCCACATTTCGATGTATATGTGTGTATTTGTCTCTGTGTTTTTCTCTCTATCAAAATGAGAATATATGAGATCATTTATAGATTCCCAAAACGGTTATAGAAACGGTTTTACAAAGGGACAATAACTGTAAAACAGTTATATAAAGTCTGCACCAGCAGCAGGCTCTTAAAGCTAGCAGCAGGCTCATTACACTAGCAGCAGTTAACCAACATTAGCAGCAGGTTAACTATACTAGCAGTACCTTCATAAGCCTAACAGTACCTTCCATACAAGCCTAGCAGTACCTTCCCAAACTAACCGTACTAACTGCTATAACTAGCAGTACCAATTCCCTTTGAACCCTCGTTAGTCCCATTAATATGCAACCAAGTATCGACCCTCATTTGCAACTAAGTGTCGATCCTTATTTGCATATTTAAACACAATTTAGTTTACACTAAAATACCAACACGTGCTACCTTCTATAACATGCCTGTAGCGAGCTTGTGAGACATCCTGCAGGTTCGCGACAGTTCCATTCTGTAAAACTGCAATAGTTAAACTTTTGTGAGTGTTGATAGAATAGATACATCTTCAACCTTATTTCACTTGATATCATGAAGTCGCTGGAAACTTCATCACTAAAGCCACTCTTCATTTTTTGAAGGCCACTCTTGATGTATGACAGCATGAATGATTGAATGTTATGTACCACAGTTGATAACATCAAGTTGCTTTGGATCTTTGTATTGTATATGTGAAATCCCAGTTCTTTGCTGTCAACTGCTTTGCATCCTCTACAGAATTTATATAGCGCTTTGGGTTTTTGTGTATTTCAGAGTTGGCACTGAATAAAGATTTGTCAAGCTTTCAAATGACGTTCAAGTTTCAGGTGGAGCCTCATTTAAATTGCACAAACATAAAACTGAACCATTAAACTGTTTCTTTATTCGGTTTCATTAGTAACCCAAACCGAAACTTGAGCTGCATATAGCTCAAATGGAGTATTTTGTTTACCCCGACTTATGAACACTTCAAACCTTCGGAATGGCTTCTGAGGATAAGTCCTAATGTAGCATAACACAAGCCACCAAGGCATGTCTGAGGTGGCCAGATATCGAGCTCTAAGACGGTATTGTGCCTTGTTGATCTGTCCCTTTGGCTTGTCTTAGGTCACGTGCACGCAATTTGTGGTTATTCATCTGTCCTATCCTTGCTCACCAAACTTGTTAGTTGGCTTCTTGACCTTCTCATGTTAATGTTGTTAGACATACACCATAGAGCCTAATACCTTTAAGTCAAAGGCTATTCGAGCTTGATCTTAACTTCTTAACAACTATGTTTAACAAACTCATTGAGAACATTATATGTTTTAATGATGTAAAAATGCATCTGACATGATTTTTTTTTCCTTGTTGTGTACCTTTCTTTTACCCTAGTAACTTCTATCAATTGACCTACACTACCGATAGCCTAGATGTCAACATTATAGTCAAACTTCACTATGTTCTCGAGTTGAAATTTGAGAGGAAAGGAAAGGAAACGAAATGTTTTTTATCGCCACGCCGACTCCCCTTTCGTCATAAGGCGTGGAATTAGACCTAGGGGAATCTCCATAGGAACAAGTCCCTTAGATTTCGCACATAGGAGATCGAGACACAGCCCCAGGGCTATGAGGAAAGATGTAGATCGATCACCCTAGATAGACAACTACATAGAGGGTCTCTCTCTACAAGTCAGTCTATATATTCTTGGATTTCGTTCCCCCCGTAAGATCAATTAGTTTACGATATAGATAGATATATATTTAACAACAACATTCTAAGAAAAGATATTAATAGATATCGGTAGTTGTCCGGTCGTACCCAAACAATAAGATTCCTGAGGAAAATGCACCTAAGATCAAATATTTCGAGCCGTTTTTTTAAGAGAGTAAATATAAGTGGAGAGGAAGATTGGAGGAAATTTTCTTAATAAAATCTTACTCCCATTTTTGGGAGGAAAGGGAAGGGAAACGTAATTGATTGTTATGTAAAGACTAGTATACCTTTTTTAAAACATTTGATATTAACAACTAAAAGGCATACATGTAATTTGCACAAGTTATTTTCCTTTTCCTCCAACTCAAGAACATGATTTATGATTAAGTTCCTTTTTCTTTCCTCTATCTTAAGAACATATCAACTAACACTTCATTTCCTTTTCCATTTCTTTTCCCATTCCTATTCATTTCCCTTTCCTTTCACTCAAAACTCGAGAACTGATAAATGTGTAATATGTTGAAATGAATAAGTCACCTCCTACGTCTCAAAATAATTATTCAGTGAAACATCCAAATTAATTGTTCACTATTAAAAAATAGATAAAGAAATTTGATATACATATTACTCTTACTTGGAATTGTTATTACAAACTTATAGAAAGTTGTATTCGTAATTAATTAGTTAACAGTAAAACTATCATTCGGTAAATAAGTAAGAAACCAGAAGCAATAATGATTATATTTTTATCTTAAATTCTATGTTTTGTCAAATGATAATGATTTTGAGGCGGATGAAATACTTTCTTTCGTCTACAAACTAGACAAATAATCACATAGTCTAAGAAAAATACAATTATTATAGCCCATTATCAATAAAATTTCTTCTTCGCCATTCTATAGCTTTGTGCATTCTTTTGAAAACCGGATCTAACCAATCGGTTTAACCGGTTGACCTAAAAAAACCGGGTTTAACTGCAAACCGGAAAGAAAACCGGTTCTGTTTTGAAAACCATGACCGTATGAGGTAAAGTTGTTTGCCACATATGACTTTTTTTATTAGTGGGAATACAAAGTTAATATCATCTATCTTTATATGTACGGAGTTATAAAATGGTTGAAGTTGAGAAAAATAGTCTCTAAATTGAATACCTTTTTGTATAGTACCCATGACTTAATTATGAGTAGATCAAACCATCGGGTATATGTTTTATCGGTATCCATGCGATTGTGAGATAGTTTATGTTGGCGTATATGGCCGAACGGCCCAAACCGAATGAGCCTCACAGGTCGTTCGGACAAATGACATTCTAGATTAAGTTAAACTTAGGGCATACATGTCCGAACGGTTTAACCCGAACGAACCTCCAATGCCGGACGGACCTTATGGGTCGTTCGGACCAATGGTTATATCCGGAACAAGAAGTCAACCCAAACATTAGTAGCATATGACAGAGCTGCAGGAACCATGGCAGACCAGAGAAAAGACCCAAACAGGGCAAGGTTCCAGTTGCCGCTCAAAAAGGTCACCATCACGCTTGGACATATCCGATGGAGACAAAAATAGGTCTCCTATATAAAGAAGAACAACTTCTACAGTAAGGGTAACTTCTTTTACACACAGTACTCAACTATTTACCTCACCTATTATCTCACAGACCGATACTTACTCTCACGCCGGAGTTTGGTCCTGGGGTCACACCCGAGGCGAGACTAACGCGTTTATTGTCTTAGCAGATATCCGAAGGGCTTGACGATCTCAAGACCGGAGGAGATCTCGGAGAACTAATCACTCCGCAGAAAAATACTTAAACAGTTTACAACTAAATGGTAGAGATGCAAGTACCAACTAACTGACTAAGACAAATGTGTAACTAACTAACACTACAGTATACAAGAGTTTGGCTGAAATGAACACGTTAATTTAACAATTCATGTGTTTTTACATCGGAATGAACGAATAAGATTAGCATACGAGAACTATAGTCTCACCATGGATACTGGAACTTGGAATTACCGAAATGAAGAATATATGACTGAGGTCCATAAATAATTTGACACATTCATACTAGTCGATCAAACACATCAACTTGAGTTTAGTTACGCATATTGAAATAACATATTTCCCTGTGATTCATATTGCTTGGAAACTCTGATCTAGCAGTATAACAAGGGTTGTCTCAGCAAAAGTCTTGGTTAGTTAAAAGATTATAAGCAAATATTGAAAGTTAGCACGGTGGATATTTGGTTATAATTGTGGAGCCATCAATTCAGATTGAAGATAATACAATAAGTGACAACTGTGGAAGCCATTTATGCACATGGATTAAGAAAAAAAATTGAAATATATTGATTAAATGAAAAAATGTGGCTAATAAACGAGATGTAAGAACATTAGACTTGATGTGAACGAGAATACGAGATTAAAGACCTGGTTTGATACTTTGGGTGAATCGTTAGTAGAGAAATCATAAGCGACCAAGTTTGAAAAAGATTGCATCTATCAGTATGGATTCTAAATAGAACTTGCAAAGTGAACTTGCAACTCTAGTTGGTCCAGTGAATGGTCTACCAGTTCGTTGAATCATCTCAAATGGAATTTGCTTTTATCACCAGAAGAAGGTAGGTTTAATTTGTTGCCAAGTGTCTTTCCAGTAAACGAGCTTTTGATGTGTCCCAATAGTTACCTCAAACTAAGGTGGAAAATTCAAAGGTCCTAGCATTTTTTTTTCTTCCTGTTCTCGGAGCATATATATATGCATCTGCTGTAACCTTCTATGGTCTATTGGATGAATTTTTGATGTATCGGTATCATGTCATCTTCTCATTGTCGGTAGGTATTGTAGCGTAGTATCCCAACCACTAGTTGGTTAAGTTTTGTTTTTGTAATTTGTAGCCTCGGTTAAGCCTAGTAAAAGAACAGTGTCACCTGTTTGATTCCAGCATTCATCAAACCTTTTAATGACTTGAGCTACTAGATCCTACTCTTCAAACATATAAAGTTCTTCAAGCCTTACCAACTGCCACACTAACCCAAAGCATAGTCATTTGACAATGACAAACCAGATAAATGAACTTAGATTTGCAACTGAAAGTACTGGCCGGTACATGGAACCAAACCAGAAACAGCATGCTCACAAAAATGCTAAAATCACCAAGGCTTTAGGCATGCATGTACTTGTGAACCACAAACTAACACCATCATCAATTTCTAGGCAGTAGGCATGCATCTTACCGTAAGTTCCAACTCAAGTCATATGACTTCACCTATCTTCCGCTGTTTTAATGATCTGTGTCAAAAGTAGAATCAATTTGACCTAATGCACCAAAGGTCGATTATTGACTAAACAGTCGACAACCGTGAGTTGCTGTCACAGGTTAAGCTCAAACACAATCAAATAATAAACCTACTGCACATCTCGGCAATTAGACTGAAAAAAGGTACATATAGATGACATTCAGAAGTCTGGCACAAGAAAGCCTAAAAAGACAATTCACTAAAAGAGTACTTTATTAAACCAAACAAGAACTACTATTGTCAACAAACACTTATACAGCAGTACCCAAGAAATTGTTCACAGTAATCAACCACACACAAAACAGGAGATTCGGTTACCACCACGAAGACGAAGGACAAGGTGGAGAGTGGACTCCTTCTGAATATTATAGTCAGCAAGGGTACGTCCATCTTCAAGCTGCTTCCCTGCAAAGATGAGCCTCTGCTGGTCAGGAGGGATGCCTTCCTTATCCTGAATCTTCGCCTTGACATTATCAATTGTGTCAGAACTCTCAACTTCCAGTGTGATCGTCTTGCCTGTCAATGTCTTCACAAAAATTTGCATACCTCCTCTCAAGCGAAGCACCAAATGCAGAGTTGATTCCTTTTGGATATTGTAGTCTGCAAGAGTTCGCCCATCCTCTAGCTGCTTGCCGGCAAAGATCAACCTCTGCTGGTCTGGCGGGATACCCTCCTTATCTTGGATTTTTGCTTTGACATTGTCTATGGTGTCAGAGCTTTCAACTTCCAAAGTGATCGTCTTTCCAGTCAGAGTCTTCACGAAGATCTGCATCCCACCTCTCAACCTGAGCACAAGATGGAGTGTAGACTCCTTCTGGATGTTGTAATCAGCCAAAGTACGACCATCTTCAAGCTGTTTCCCAGCAAAAATTAACCTCTGCTGATCTGGTGGGATACCCTCCTTATCTTGGATTTTTGCTTTGACGTTGTCAATGGTGTCTGAGCTTTCAACTTCCAAAGTAATAGTCTTTCCGGTCAGAGTCTTCACAAAGATCTGCATCCCTCCTCTTAGCCTGAGCACAAGATGAAGGGTGGATTCTTTCTGGATGTTGTAGTCTGCTAGAGTACGACCATCCTCGAGCTGTTTCCCGGCAAAGATCAACCTCTGCTGGTCAGGGGGGATACCTTCCTTATCCTGAATTTTGGCTTTCACATTGTCGATCGTATCAGAGCTCTCAACCTCTAAAGTAATGGTCTTGCCAGTAAGCGTTTTCACAAATATCTGCATGCCTCCCCTGAGCCTCAAAACAAGATGGAGCGTGGACTCTTTCTGGATGTTGTAGTCCGCTAAAGTACGACCATCTTCAAGCTGCTTTCCAGCAAAGATCAATCTTTGTTGATCTGGGGGGATCCCCTCCTTGTCTTGAATCTTTGCCTTCACGTTGTCAATTGTGTCAGAGCTCTCGACTTCGAGAGTGATGGTCTTACCAGTGAGGGTCTTAACGAAGATTTGCATCTGCCAAAACAAACCCAATACACAATAAGAATTCTAACAACAAACTATAGTAGCTACATCCATCAGTTGAATAGCAGCCGATTTAAAACAAGATGGTCACTAACTCTTTATAATGCATACAACTCTACAATAACGCAACATAAACCCTATCACATGGTAAACCACCAACAAACCATGCAAGAGCGTCGGTAACTCGGTATACATACAGCCTAATTAGGGGTGTTATGGGTCGGGTTGATTCGGGTTTTGGCTATAAAAAGCTAACCCGCAACCCGACCCTATAAGAAATCGGTATATTGGGTTCGGGTGGGGTGATTCGGGTTATAATATAACAGTAGGCAACTTTTATATATGTGTTCTAGTAGAATAAAAGCCCAATAAATATAGCTTATACTTTCATCTTCCAAATCAAATAACATAAGCATTAGAGGTCCAAATTAAATTAACAGAAGGTAACAAAAAATTCCAGAATGCAACAAATTTTTCTAGTGAGAAATAATAGTTTACAGTAAGTTATTACAAGATTTTTTTGAACCACAGCTATAAGTGCACACTTGCTACAAAGACTTTTTTGGCAATAGGAGAATATAATTCACAGCAGCCTATAAGTGCTTAAACCCATACCTTTCCAAATAATTAAGGACTGTGTAAACAACGAAATAAGTATTGTACAAAGTTCCCAAGGAAGCTTCTTTCGATGAATGACAGCCTTAAATCTATTATGTTGCAAAGTAGATAATAGTACCACAAACCAATCATCCCATGCAAATCTATGGTTTACTTGCATTTAGAATTTTTATGTCCTTAACAAATATATAATACTATTCGGTCCTATGAGCCTTGGAGTTCAGGTCATCAACTGGGGCCTACTTTAATAGATATTTCCTTTCTCAAAATCAAAATCACATGGTCTTTTGATGGTTCTCATGATCTTAGGTACGTGTTGGCGCCTCATTCTATGAAAGAACTCGAAGGATCCGTGCTAAGTGTATTTTGTAAGTCTTCCTATTATCACCATTTTTTACATTAGCATGCTTATTGACGACAAGTCAGAAAAATGTCACTAAACGAACTAATGTAGAAAAAAGGTGACCCTAGGAAGGCTTTCAAAATACATTTACACCGTTCCTTCAAGTTCTTTCATTGAACGAGGCGGCAACACATAACTAAGACCAAGAAAACCATCAACCACCATATTATTTCGGTCTTGAGAAAGGAAGTGGGTAATAAAATAGATCCGAACTGAAGACAGGTGGATATATTTTGCCTCTGACTCATAAATATACTCTCTAAGTGTAGCCTATTTCTTGTCATTAATATTACATGCATACATGAACGCAAGCTTTTACAATTTGTCTTTCATTCTTTGTATGTTGTTTGCTTTATCATCTGTGGTTTGCATTGTCACATTAAAGCTACACCCTTTTTCCTTTTAGAGTAGACTTGGTACAAACATAAAATTATGCAAAGCACTACCATCATAAATTCATAATTAATATAGCTGAGGCTACAATACATAATCAGAACCCTAACACATGTCATACTACCAACAAACACCGGCCGACTCAGATCCAGTATGCAACATAAAACTCAACAAGACTGAAATACTTCAAATCTCGAGCATAAACTCATCAATACCTAAATTATTGCATAAAAGACAGGCCTAACTATAGCCAATATGTATATGCCAAACCTAAAACACTCATTGCAACCAAAATGATATCAGCTGTTTAAAAAAGTAAAAAATCCCCTGAACTCTACAATTAACAAACCTAAAGTATTATTTTACATCAGTCGGATTATCTAAAGCATTCAGATCATGTAATATCAAACCACTAAATTTAAGTTCTACCGAGCAAAATATCATCCACACAACTTTGGACTAATTACGCATTCACAAACACAGCAGCCTCAAATCCATATCTAAACCTGTTAATTCCACCTAACACAAATTATCCGCGCATCGTCTAACTAATACGCACAATTTCAAACCTAAATCGTCTCAGGTCACCTAATTGACTTAAGAACAAAATCTAATAAAAGCTAATCATGTTAATCATATCTAAATAGCAATCAATAACACAATTTTGATCTTCTAATTATTCTTTCAAATACTATATCTAATTACTTGTAACTAACCGCTAACAACCACAGATCAAACAATCATAACGTCAAATACAAGCATCAAACTATTCAATAACATATATATTATACAATATCAGTAGTAATAATAAAGAATTATAAAATACCTTGAATTAATTTGAATTTGAAGAAGCGAATAGAGAGAAAATTAGGGTTCGATTGATTGATTGTGTTAGGATTGATTTGTGGGTGATTTTGTTTATATAGTGAGTTGGTGGATATGTAAACCCTACTAGCTACTAGTAAAAACTAACTTCTAACTTAGTCATTTGTGATCTACCAATTACAACTTAATTTTTTTATTCAAATTTTCAAATAAACTAAATTTATTCCATTAGAAAAAATACATTACAACATATTAAAAAACATACGAAACAACGATACAGAAAAAAAACAATACGAGAAGTAATGATACGAAAAAAAAACGATACGTGAAATAACGATACGGAAAAAATGAAACTTGAGCATTTTCCTCGTCGTCGATTTGATATTTTCTCATGATTTATTCTTGTCTCAGGCGAATGATAGCGGCTTTTTTCGGTGTGGTCTGGTCGGGATCAATCATGAGAAACTTCATCTCCTCCATCTTTAAGGTCTTCACTTCCTTCTGTCTCCTCGGCTCGTATGCGGCCATTTGAACGTCGGCTTTTTGCGAATATTTTTCGGATAAGTGTCCCGAAAAAGTACTCGTTTGACTCCCACCAGAGCTCGTTGCGATCGACGTATCCGTCGACTTTTGTTTCTTTGCAGCTCGACTCTTTCTCGCGTCGTCGGGACGAGGTGGTTTGTCAGGGCCGAATATATCCTCGAGACATGTAATGTCTATCGGGTCCTCGGCATCCCATTTCGGGTAATTTTTCAAGACCTCCCAAACGTGAACATACATGAATTGTTTCGAACCAAAGCGTTCTTCAAAGTTCGTCTTCGCATTTTCGAGATGATCAGCCTCATTTTCACCACTACTACGCTTAGGGCTGTTCACGAGCCGAACCGAACCGAGCGAGGGTTTGCTCGAACTCGGCTCGGTTTAAAACCGAGCGGCTCGGCTCGGATCGAATTTAGATAACCGAGCGGGAAATGCTTGCTCGAACTCGGATCAGTTTCTAAACAAGCGCTCGGTTCAGCTCGTTTTCGCTCGAATCATATACAAATAACATTATATGATTAAAAAATAAAAAAGAAGTGTGGGCCATTATATAAAATAAAGAAGTGTGGGCGATTATATAAAAATATGCATATATTAGTATAATAACTATTAATATATATATATATATATATATATATATATATATATATATATATATATATATATATATATATATATATATATATATTTTTTTTTTTTTTAAATAATAAGCTTAAAAATAATTCGAGCGAGCGGAGCTACGCTCGTTGCTCGGCTCGTTTATAAACCGAACCAAGCGATAATCGAGCGAGCGAATTTTCGAGTATTTTTCAAGCGAGTTATAAACGAGTTTCGAGCGTCGAGTTTTTTGGACAGCCCTAACTTCGCCGCAAATGTTTATAAACAGCATTGAATTTTTGAAAATCACCATTAATCCTCGTCCATTTACCCGTGATCATATTTTTGGAACGAGGGTCACTGGCAGTCTAAACGTTGAACATCTCCATAATTTGGTTCCAAAAGTAATCTTCGGAACGGTCATTTCACATTTCTTTGTCTTGGGAAATTTCTATCCAAATTTCCGCAAGTAACTTTTCTTCGGCCTTGGCCCATTTCTATTCACAGGCGTACCTACTGCTTCCACGTCATCGTCATCGTCCGTGTCCAAATCCACGGCTTTTTTAGATTTTTTTTGCCATCGTTTTTTTCTCTCGGGATTTGGCCGGTTCACGTGCTTGTGGTACTTTGAATTGTGAACATGATGGTTGTGATTCAAATTGTGGTTGTGTTTGAGATTGAGGAAACGTTGAAGGTTGTGACGGGTTAAAAAACTGTGGTGCCGGAAATCGTTGGGGTTGATTTGCGAATCTTTGTTGAAATGCATATTGTTGATTAAGGTAAATTGCCTCCGGGGTCAATTACGTACCATATGGCAACGACGAGTTAGAATTTTGCGACGACGGGTAGACGGGTTCGACGAACCCCTGTATTGTTGTGGGTTTGACGTGAGGAGGTTCGTGAAATAGCCGCCTTCATTCGGGTTTTAAGACATTTTTTTTGGAGTTGAGATATAGAGAGTATGTGAGAAAAAAATATGTAATGGTTTGGTATTTATAGGGTGTGTTAAGTTTTTTTTTTTAAACAAAAAAAAAAACTAAAAAAAACAAACAAAAAAAAGAAAAGAAAAAGAAAAAAAAAAAAGGTAACCTGTGGGAAACTAGAATGGGGGGGTTGAATAGTTTACCGGTTTAAAAGTCTTTTAAAAATCTTGTTTTAAAAGTTGACTATTGGAAACTTTGATTCGAACTCTATGTGTAATCAATCAACACCAATATGAACTACACACTATGCTAACTAATGATAAATAATAAAAGTAAAGAGTAGAGTTGGAAAGATCAAACCGAGACAAAGGATTTATAGTGGTTCGGCTACGAAGCTCTTCTTCGCCCTACTCCACTCCCCGAGTACCACACTCGAGAGTATCAAGCACTATGTCAACAACCTCCCTTTAGGCGGAGAAAACCGTACACGTCGCTTATACTATTACCGACACTAAGCTAGATGTCGAGTGCTAATCTTAGCTAGCACCAATCTACCAAGGTCCACGTGACCAAACACACAAGCCCAATGGCTTCAAGAGATCACCAAGATCTCAACAAGATCACAAAGATCAATTCTCACTTCACTCTACTCAAACTAACTACTCTAGATCCTTTGACTACTCACACACAAGCCCAATGGCTTCAAGAGATCTTCACTATCTCTTAAGATCACAATGATCTTCACTCACACTCTCACAAAAGAAAGATAAACTTGATGTATACTAAGATACAACAAGGATGTAACAAATGTTACAAAAACCTAGCAACTATAACTCTTGTATCTTCTTGAATACCTTGAGTTCTTCTCTTGCAAATGAAGAGGAATGATAACACCTTGTATCAACTTGGATACTTGTGTTCTTCTCTTGCTAGTGAAGAGGTATGAAGAGGATCACTTGAAGGATGATTGGATCACTCTTGAACAAAAGAAAAACTAATCTAAATGATCAAAGAAAGAAGGTGTGAAGAGAGTATTCAACTCAGAAAGTTTTGTATGTGAAAGGATTCCTAAAAACTGTGAAAGGGGTTGGTTTTTATAGGCAAAGAAAATCTGAACGTTACAGAAAATTCTGTACGGACGGCTCCGTTAAATACCACACGGCTCCACTAAATTTAGTGGAACCGTGGAGCCGTGCCAGACAAGGACGCTCCAAATTTTGTCTTTTCTGGTGAAAACTTATTTGGGGAAGGTTGGAGCTGATTTTGAGGGGGGGGGGGGGAAATAGCTGTTATGAATTTCAAATTATTTTTTCCATTAAAACATTTCTTAATATTTCAAAAACAATTTGTCATGTGTATTTTTGAAAAAATGTTTTGTCCCATTTAAAATGTGAATTCTCAAAAACACAAAATCACTTCTTTGATCACTAGTTCAAGTTGTAACTTTGTTCTAGAGTGATTTACGTGGAAACGAGATCTTCCGATTAAAAACTTGTTTACGTTAATTTTAATGTAACGTGATTTCACATTCTTTCATCCTCAAAACGTGAAGTAATCGAAAGATATAAATAACGTTTTTAGAACATTATTTGCATCAACAATCTCCCCCTTTTTGATGATGACAAAATATAAACTCATGTTAGGTTAAAATTAGTTTCAACAAGTTGTTAATGAGTTTACTCCCATTTCCCCCTTTTTGTCTAATCAAAAAGGTGACAAAGGCTCCCCCTTGATGTGTACTCCCCCTCATTTGGAGAACACAAAGGAATCGAGCAATGGTTTGTGCTACAAAACAAGGTTAGACGACAAGTATACAATATCTAACAAGTAGCACATTATGACAAATATCCAACCACACAAGAAGACAAGTAGCTAAGAGCTAAAAGTAATAAGAAACAACCCTCATAAGAGCCCATTAATTCATTAAAAGAAAATAAATGTCATACATAGGTATGACTTCATGGAAACATAAAAGAGACAATGATAAACATAAATCCCTAATGACTAGAGGCATGTTTCATTTCCAAGAGGGCTCCTAAAGACTTATTGTGGGTTAGGAGGTGGTGGAGATTGGGGCCCCATTTGGGGTGGTGGTGGTGTCAAGATATGTTCTATAAAGTAGAACATGAAGTGAATCTCGTCTCTTAAGAAGTAGATGAGATTACGGTTATGGAGACAACATAGGCAATTAGCACTATGTAAATCAAAGGGATGTGGTTGATTGGGTTGTGCCATGATAGGAGATGGTGATTGTGGTAGGTTTGTTGGAGGTGAAATTGGCATGGCATTGTCCAATGGAGTTAAGGGGGATGGTGTGTACTCCATTGATGATGCGATGTAGAAGGATGATGAAGATGTTGTGTAGGTAGAGGATGTTTTAGAGGGTGCATAAGGTGGTGATGCTGAGTATGGAGTGGCTTGGGAAGGTGGTGTCATTGCTTCATCATCTTTTGTGAGATCTACAAAGAGTGGTTTGGAAGGTGGTTTTACGGTGATTCTAGGTTTCTTGGAAATGTGAGAGGCGGATCCTTGGTTGGAAGCCATGGATGTATGTGATGGGAGGATGAAAATGAGGTGCAAGATCATCTTGCAAGGTGAGGCTTTATATAGAGAGTATGGGTGAAATTTGAATTAAAGGTGGTGGGAGTGTCCTATGGTGTAGGAAGGGAATCCTAGGGTGTGGTAGGTTTGCAGAAATTTGCAGGTTTGAGGTTAAGGGTGTAGGGTTTCTGGTAGGAACAGTAAAAATCCGTCAAACAGGGGTACGGTTCCTTTAAATGACCCACGGTACCGTTAAATTTAACGGTACCGTCCATATTTAATGGTACCGTGCCACTGTTTGCAAGAAAATTTCTGTGCAGGCTAGTTTTGGGCAACTAGGGGAGTGTTTTCTAGGGGAACTAATTCCTGGAAATGATAGTGCCTCAACTCACTAGGTATTTATTTACCTAAAATATCCCATTAAAGCTACAACTAGCATATAAAGACTATCATGTAGTTTCCTAAGTTGATCATAAGCATGCAATTATAAGGGACAAAATTAGCTATCATCCAAACATCACATAGATTGATTAAGCAAGGAGATAGTTAAGCATGCAATAAATCAATTAGCATTCATTCATAGATAAATCCTAATAAGAAACATAAATTTCTTCAACACTTATGACTTGAGCATTCCCCCATTCTTGGCACACTCTTGTCTTGAGCATGTGTCTCATTTTCATGATTTGGATCATCAAAGGGTGCATAATGGGTGGAGGATTCGGAAATGAGGATTGATGAGACATGTGACTCGTTTATGGGTTTCATGATGGGTTTGACAAGTGAGTATTGAGGGCCGTTAAGGTAAGGGTGTAGGTTCATGAAATGGTGATAGAGACGGGTTAGGAACATCCCATAGGGTATCAATTTATTCTTGTTACCCTTGAGATGGACAATTCGCTTAGCGAAGAAGTAAGCGAGGTTGTATGGTTGTTGGGTTAGGAGACAGTAAATCATATGAGCACAACACGCCGGGAGTTGCTCACGATTTCCTGTGAGACTTAGAACATTTTCTCGCAGGATGACTGCCCAAGAAAGTAGTTCATGACGAACCTCTTCCAAACGAATTTTCGTTGGATTAGGGTAAGAGGAGTACTTATAAGTACGGATGAGTTTGTTTAGTTCGGTTGGGGAAGGTATGTACGAACAGTACGGACTATTCTCCTCACGATAGTGAAAGAGAGACTCAAGACACCAATCTTCAGTATAGGCACATTGCCCATGATTGGGTATTCTAAGGATTTGAGCTCATTGCTCAAGAGTTAGGACGTATTTGAAGTTTTTGACCCAAAACCAAAGTGACAAGGATTGATCCTCGTTACGTACGAGTTCAACTTGTCGGAAGAACTCCAACACAAAACGAGGACAGATGTGCTCGTTAATGTGGAGTAAACAATCAAATCCTATAGCTCTAAAGAAAGTGTTGATGTCCCGGTGGTAAACTAGGGATGGATCAACGACACGGCCTTCATGAAACCGACGGGTTTCAAGATTGGCATAGGCACGAATGTGGTTACCGGGTGTAGTGGGTTCACGTGAGATTTCGAGTGTGTAGGTATCGGTTAGAAGAAGATCAAAATCATATTCATGAGACATTTTTGTTTCCTAAAAAAAAATTTAAAGGAAAATTAGAGCAAATAATAGTTGAATTATACACGTGCCTAGTGTGTGCCTATATGCAAACTATGTGGAGGTACGGTAATCTCGACTCAAAAGAAAAACAATGGGATTACCCTAACACTCCTAACTTTACTTTTGCTCAAACAAATATGTCGAAAAGTACATATTGATTATGTAATTCGATCAATATTAGTAAGATCATGTGTGCATGAGAAAGAGTTTTTAGTTTGCATCAACAATGCACGAGAAGTATTTCATGATCCTAATTTTGTGAGATTTTGAAAAATACTAGAATTGGGGTGTTTGGTGGCTTCAATGTTTTGACACCAAAGGTTTTGGAAAGTATTAGTGTTGATGACTTCAATTTGAAAGTTTATTAAGAAAAATTGAAAAGCCCCAATTCATTTTTCATCAATGAGCAAACCCTAGACTCAAAATTAAGAAAATTAGAGTAAGATAACTTACAATTTATGTTGAAAAGCTAGAGGTGATCAATAATCTTGAAAATCAATGTCTTGAATATGATCTTGAAGGGGTTTAGTGGAATTTTGGGTTGTGAGGTTAGGTTACAACAGCAGTTGCAGAGGTTGAGGATGGTTGAAATAAGTGATGTGGGAAAAGGGGAACTGAAATACGTGATGTTCCAGATACACGGTTCCACGGTACCGTTAAATTTAACGGTGCCGTGCCACATTTAGTGGAGCCGTGATCTGCTGGGACTGTTTTCTGTCCATTTTGATTTTTGACGAATAACTCTCGCTGTTTTAGTGAGACCTATTGACACGAGGAAAGAATTTGTACCTAACAAATTCTTTTGACTAGGGAGACCTAAACTAAACTATACGAGACTCACGAGATGACTTCAAGAGTCATGAGATTTATGGAATATGTTTCATCATTCCTAGACCTAGACGGAGATAGTTAAAGGATTCTCGTTTGAGAGGTTTGGTTAGGATGTCTGCGATATTGTCTTGAGAAGGAACTTTCTCAATAGAAATGTTTCCTTTTTGAACGTTATCGCGAAGGAAGTGGTGGCGAATTTCGATGTGTTTGGTACGGGAGTGTTGAACGGGGTTTTTGCTCAAGTCAATAGCACCTTTATTATCACACATAATAGGGACGTCATCTAGATGGATGTCATAGTTTATAAGGGCTTGTTTCATCCATAGTGCTTGTTGACATGCCTTTCCGGCGCTTACGTACTCGGCTTCGGTCGTGGAGATAGCAAGAGCCGTTTGTTTCTTGTAGAACCAAGAAGTTATGCAACAACCCATGAAGGTTGATGAACTCAAATAAGTACATTTTATTACTATCATTTATCCTATTAATTTGACTTGTTTTATTATATTATGTATGAGGATTGATGCTTAATTGTTTACTTTTGTAATTCTCAGTTGAAAACAAGCATTTGGTGAAACTTGGCGATTTTGGACTAATTATGGGGCAAAACATGCAAGAAGTTAAGAGTCTACTGAAATGTACAAGATCAAGACTAATCTGCTCCAGATGCGCCGCATCTTGCTTATCACATACGGCGCATCGCTATCAAGATCTCACCAGATACGATCCAAGATACAAGAGGACATGCGCCGCATCCAAAGATAAAGATGCGCCGCATCTTCCGGCGGCGTACGAATATTCCTGAATATTATAATCTTGGACCCCATGCGAAGTTAAGTAAATGCGCCGCATCTACTTACTAGATGCGCCGCATCTTACCCTCAGACAGAAACTATAAATACCCCAAGACCAGACGAATTCGATGTGACATATATTATATACGAAGACCGAAGTACAGAAACCAAGGACGAATTCAGTCGAATAGCGAGCACAAGACACACTCAAATCAAAGATACAAGAGCTGTAAGAAGGTGCTACATGTGTTTAATTCATTAAGTAGTTTTGTTTTATTGTGTTAGTAAACTTTAATTCATCAAGATTGGTGGCTTGTGTAATGTGACAACGGAAAGATTGCACTCCCTTAAAACTGCTTTCTCATTAATTAAAGTTTATATGTTGATGTCTTTGGTGACTTTTATTAGTGCATTGATAACCTCTGTGTCTAGCTGAGCGTTGATCGGGTCGCTATGCCTCTGCCCTCGCCTATTTATTAGATCGCCTATGCATTCTATGGTCTGTAGAAAAGTAGGAGAAAGATAAATAGGATAGTCATAAGTAATCATTAAGGGTTTACTCGCCGATAAGATTAGAACCAACGAGAAAGGACTTAATCTCGGTGCGTTGCATTGAACTATACACTTCATATAACACTAGCAATAAAACAAGTGACAAACTACTTATCATAAGGACAGCCCTCTTATTGTCTCGAGTATTTATCTGTGTACGTGTATGCTATTCGCTGATTCGTGCCTATTGGTTTAGTTTATTATTTAATTGCAACCAAATCGTGCCAGTCTATCAGGCTGAACCCCCTTGCGTTAGATTAGGTTGTACAGCTAACTTAATATATTAAAATACTGATTAGAATAACTAGATAATACGTTCCACTCTTAGTGATCGACACCTTACTTACCATTATATTCATACTGACCGGGTACACTGCTCGTTAAGTGTGTGTGTGTTATTGATAAGTCGGCTAAATATAAATTTAAAACTTGAGTAGGCATTAATACTGCTAAACCGCAACGACACATCGCACGCATCAAGTTTTTGGCGCCGTTGCCGGGGAGTGAATTGTTATTATCTGTTAATTTGATTAGTATTTTAATTAGGTTTTTAATTTTTTTTTATCTAACCGCTAATTTTGTTGTGTATTAGTTTAATTTGCATTCATTGTACTATTTTGCATATTTTTTGTTTTTGTGTGTTATTTGTTTGCTTTTATTTGTGTTTATTTTCGTGTGTTTTTATTTGTTTTTATTTTTCGTATTTTTGTGTTCTGCTATCGTTGTACTGAGCTAAATCGAACGATATGGCGCATCTGATTTCTCAGATACGGCGTATTGCGTTTAATTTTTTTATAAAATACAACGCGTTTAATTAATTCGATACGACGCATCTTTTCCCCAAGATACGGCATATCTGTTTTTGATAAAAAAAAAATTTCTAAACGTTAACGCCATACGACGCATCTGCTTTAGCAGATACGGCGTATCTATTATTTTAATTAAAAACAGTTTTCGAATTATTAAACAGATACGACGCATCGATCTCTTTCGATACGGCGTATCTTCTGGATCAAAAATCTTATATTTTGAAACGTAATGAAGATACGGCGCATTAACTTTTGTTAATACAACGAATATAATTTGATAAATATAGTTGATTTTTGATATTTACTTTGATTGGTCCGCTACTCTCGTGTGCAAGTTGTTTATTTTCAGGATAAATGATGATTCAAGCATCACCATGAAAGATTACATTCTGAACCAAACCGAGAGAAGCTAGCTGGAATGATCATACATAAGACAACGAGAGTGGAGGAAAACTCAATACTGGTAACATTAAACGTCCTGAATTCTTGAAATAGAATTCCAGATGGCACTACCAGAAGTTGCACAAAGACACCAGTGGTTACGTTTCGAGGATATGGGACTAACCCCTGGCACCTTGGAGGATTACTTACGGAGACTTGAGTCGATTTACTTTAGGAGGATATTCAGGGTGCAGGTTTTGGATTTTGATGATGTGGGATTGATTGGGGCAGGACATGCTGCTGAGAGTTTACAGCATAGGATGGAGATGATAGTTACTGGAGATGATGAGGAGGTGGTGTTCAGATCTAGTGCTTGGGAGAGACTGTTCAGGATTGACGAGCCCTTGGTACGGGAGCTCATGATGGAGTTTTTCAGTACATTTTACTACAGAGAGACGGATACTGGGTTGGATACTGCTGACACCCTTGTGTTTAGGCTGGGTGGGGTGCCGAGGCAGATGTCTATGAGACAGTTCATTCTAGCCATGGGTTTGCATACGGTTGAGGAGCTTGAGTCAGATGGGTTTGACAGATATTGGGATGATAGTTTGCGAGCGGTCCCTGACAGAGGATTGTTCAGTGATTACTGGGATAGGATTTCTTCGGGGGGGTGATATCACTACTTCCACCCCCTCTTACACTTTGATCAGGGAGCCGATGAGGCGGCTGTGCCACCGTTTGATTGCACTTACCATTGCTGGGAGGGGTCAGTCACCTGAGAAGGTGACCACTCTGGACCTCTTCCTCTTGAGGAGCATGGATAAGGGGTTGTCGGTGAATATCCCCCACTTTTTGGCACACTACCTCCACCGATCAGCTGCAGGGAGAGATCGGAGGAGCCATATGACTGGCGGGCATTTTGTTTCTAGGCTGGCCCGCCATTTTGGAGTGATTGGAGCGGAGATCCCAGCGGGGCTGGAGGTTGTGGTGACCCATCTCCCAGTTATTGACAGGGATTATTTGGTTAGACTTGGGATATGTCAGTTGGCTATGGGAGAGTACGTTTGGGTAGCATTAGGGCCCGCCAAAGTTGCAGGACCAGAGGCGGAGCAGGGAGGCCCTCAGGGACCTCCAGCTGCTGCTCCAGCCCATCAAGAGGAGCCACAGGCACCAGTACCCCCACCAGTCCCTGTACGCACCATGGGTCAGAGAGTTGACGCAGTCGAGGGAGAGCTGAGAGCCTTGAGAGGCATTGTTGATGGTATGAGGAGGGACTCAGAGTGGTTAGTTACGAGTGTGAGCAGACTTTTAGAGCAGCAGGGTATTACCCACACCCGTCCTGATGGTACTCATGTTGAGGGAGTGACACGTGCATACGCTCGCAGAGTCCGGCCTAGGACTGATGATGCCAGCACCTCAGGGACCCACCCACACGACCAGACTGACCCTTGATCTCTTGATTCCACGTGTTATTTGACATTATTCCATGCACATTATTATTATTCATTTTGGATTGTACTAATCTATATTCTCGTTTATGTACTTGATGTTTCAGTTTATATTTCTTAATATGCTTGACAAAGACTGGCATTAAGTTCAGCACGAGAGTACGAGAGGACGTGTGAGATGAACCATGGAATGAGCTGAACGTGAGTCTAACTTGAAGACTCTGGAATAAAGACAAGTGCTCACCGGGAGACAACCCGGATTTATTTTTATTATTCTGTTTTTGTGTCGAGTCAGTCAGGCCGCAGAGGATACGGCGCATCTCAATCCTGAGATGCGACGCATCTCCTGCAATGGTCATATCTTACTTTATTTATTTATTTTTCTGCATTTTTTATTTTCCGACTTTGAAACTTTTTATCAGTTTATTTTAATGCGGCGCATCCCTGGTTAAGGATGCGACGCATCTTCTATTCTGATCCGTAATTATTCCAGGCTCGATACGGCGCATCTTCTTCCATAAGATACGGCGCATCGACTGACCTGATGATTTTCATTTTTATTTTTATGTTTTATTTTTCCTAACTACTAATGAATTATACAAGTTTGAACCTTTCTTAATATTAGGTGTGTTTTAAAGCCTTGGTGGTATTATAGATTCCTGCATTTCCTGTGGATACATCTATTATGAAGCTGAAACGTTCTAATCCACAAGAAAGATGATTTTTGCTCTTATACTAATGGAGGATCATACCGAGCAAATCTCAGGGGAGTTTTTCTGTTCTAATTCTTTTATTTTCCAGTTTTTAACCTTTCATACAAACAACGAGGACGTTGTTTAACTTAAGTGGAGGGATTGGAGAATTAGAACACTTAACACTTACTTGTCCTAAACTTTTCAAAATATGCTTAAAATGTGCTTAATATATCAAAATTTAAAATTTTTAGCATGTTTTTGTTTAAAGTCTAAGTTGCATAGCTGCACACATGACGTTATTTTCAAAAATTGTGATTTTTCAAAATTCACAAATCTATGAGTGTGCCGGTGATTTGTAAACTTTAGAACTTGGCTTGTATACTATTCGAGACCACCATAATGAGTATTATTTATATAATTGGAATGACTTGTCTAAATTGGTAAATTTTTAGGATTACACCCAAATAGCTATTATATGTTATGTGTTATTAGCTAACTACACTGGTTAGTTAACCCCCGTATAAACCTTTTTGTTACTCTCATTTTTAGAGTAAGATACCCCTAGAAAAACACTCAGAGCCATTCCTTTCGTTTCTTACACCTTTGTTAAAATGTTTCGTTACACCCTTACACCTTAGCCTACCCTGTAGATTAGAATCCGTGGTTGGTTAATTGCTATAGGCAAAGTGTGTTTCCTTACATTACCTGTGTTCGCGTGCGTAATTCATTATCTATGGTTAGGTCGGGAAATTGCACAATGCAATTGGAGTGAAAGTAAATATTGTATATTTTTGAGTTTATTTTTCGTGTGTTTACTACTTTCACTATTACCGTTATTTCTGAAGTTATGAAAAGTATGGAAAAATTATCCAGAATTATCACTATAGTGATGTGGTGAAATTTTACACATCTATGTTTATGCTATTAAAAAAAAAAAAAAAAAAAAAAAAAAAAAAAAAAAAAAGGAGTTGGATGTTTGATTTAACCAACGATGTAAAGTTTTGTATTAAGTGGTCGATATCACCACTAATTGTTGTATTATATCTATGGATTGAATGGGAGTTGGCAGTTATGGGAACGTCAACTAAGGTTTATTCTTTGATTAAGATCTTGTTGAGTATAATTCGTGTCTACCAAAAGCGTGTGTTTCAAGTGTTAAAGCGTGAGTTATTCAATGATATGAGTCTTATTCATGGGATGGTTGGGATAGTGATTAACCACACTTAGGATTTTAATTTATTTGTTTTGTTTATTTTTCATTTTACACCAGTTTATATCCCAAATATTATCCATACCCTGTATTATTCTTTATCCAACCAAACCTTTGATTTATTGAGATTAGGGATTTGAGCAATCTTAAGTATCGTAGTCGTGGATTCGGCTATGTATTTAAGATTTTGTCGCCCTTTTTGATATATTATTATTGGTGAAGTTTGGACCTATCTTTAGCCTATTCGAGTTAAGGATTTGAGCAATTGCAAGTATCGTGTTCGTGGATTCGATCATGTATTTGTGATTTTGTCGCCTTTTCTGGAATTTGAGATCGATAGTAATTAAGAATGATTAACCTTTAAGCCTCAAAACCCTTTTTACCGCTTTAGACTTGTTATTCCTTGGCTTTAGTGGAGGAGATGTGTATACTTGCCAAGCTTATGATAGAATATTCGTCGCGACTGGACAGTTAAACGATTAGATTTGCTTTTATCAAAATATTTTATTTTACTTCTAATTCGTTAAGTGTTTAGTTGTGTGATTATGACAAAAATGAATACATGCTTAAATATAAAAATAAATCCTAATATCTTTTAGGATACATTTTCATAAGATTAATTCTAAGGTTTACTTGGGGACAAGTAAAGTTCAAGTGGGGGGATATTTGATGAACTCAAATAAGTACATTTTATTACTATCATTTATCCTATTAATTTGACTTGTTTTATTATATTATGTATGAGGATTGATGCTTAATCGTTTACTTTTGTAATTCTCAGTTGAAAACAAGCATTTGGTGAAACTTGGCGATTTTGGACTAATTATGGGGCAAAACATGCAAGAAGTTAAGAGTCTACTGAAATGTACAAGATCAAGACTAATCTGCTCCAGATGCGCCGCATCTTGCTTATCACATACGGCGCATCGCTATCAAGATCTCACCAGATACGATCCAAGATACAAGAGGACATGCGCCGCATCCAAAGATAAAGATACGCCGCATCTTCCGGCGGTGTACGAATATTCCTGAATATTATAATCTTGGACCCCATGCGAAGTTAAGTAAATGCGCCGCATCTACTTACTAGATGCGCCGCATCTTACCCTCAGACAGAAACTATAAATACCCCAAGACCAGACGAATTCGATGTGACATATATTATATACGAAGACCGAAGTACAGAAACCAAGGACGAATTCAGTCGAATAGCGAGCACAAGACACACTCAAATCAAAGATACAAGAGCTGTAAGAAGGTGCTGCATGTGTTTAATTCATTAAGTAGTTTTGTTTTATTGTGTTAGTAAACTTTAATTCATCAAGATTGGTGGCTTGTGTAATGTGACAACGGAAAGATTGCACTCCCTTAAAACTGCTTTCTCATTAATTAAAGTTTATATGTTGATGTCTTTGGTGACTTTTATTAGTGCATTGATAACCTCTGTGTCTAGCTGAGCGTTGATCGGGTCGCCATGCCTCTGCCCTCGCCTATTTATTAGATCGCCTATGCATTCTATGGTCTGTAGAAAAGTAGGAGAAAGATAAATAGGATAGTCATAAGTAATCATTAAGGGTTTACTCGCCGATAAGATTAGAACCAACGAGAAAGGACTTAATCTCGGTGCGTTGCATCGAACTATACACTTCATATAACACTAGCAATAAAACAAGTGACAAACTACTTATCATAAGGACAGCCCTCTTATTGTCTCGAGTATTTATCTGTGTACGTGTATGCTATTCGCTGATTCGTGCCTATTGGTTTAGTTTATTATTTAATTGCAACCAAATCGTGCCAGTCTATCAGGCTGAACCCCCTTGCGTTAGATTAGGTTGTACAGCTAACTTAATATATTAAAATACTGATTAGAATAACTAGATAATACGTTCCACTCTTAGTGATCGACACTCTACTTACCATTATATTCATACTGACCGGGTACACTGCTCGTTAAGTGTGTGTGTTATTGATAAGTCGGCTAAATATAAATTTAAAACTTGAGTAGGCATTAATACTGTTAAACCGCAACGACACATCGCACGCATCAAAGGTACAAACGCCACTCGTACTTTTTCGATCCACATAATCTCCCACATGATCAGAGTCGGCGTAGACAACGGTTTCTACACCGGTCCCCTTGGGATAAAATAATCCCAAGTGTATAGTGCCTTTAATGTATCGAAAGATACGCTTAATCGCTTCAAGGTTAGAGGTTTTGGGATCCTCTTGGAAGCGAGCACAAAGGCAGACACTAAACATGATGTCGGGCCTACTTGCCGTGAGGTATAGTAAACTTCCTATCATACCTCTGTACTTAGTACTATCCACGGACTTACCTTCTTCATCTTTCGTGAGTTTTATTTCCGTGGACATGGGAGTTTTCATGGGCTTAGACTCTTCTAAACTAAACTTCTTAAGCATCTCTTTACTATACTTAGCTTGATTAAAGAAGATGCCATCTTCCATTTGTTTAATTTGTAAACCACGGAAGAAATTTAATTCACCCATCATGCTCATCTCAAACTCGTCATGCATGATTTTCGATAAATCATCGCACATTTCTTGACAAGTTGATCCGAATATAATGTCGTCGACATATATTTGAACAATGATGAGATGTGAATTTCTTTTCTTTATGAAGAGTGTGTTATCAACCTTTCCCATGGTATATTCATGTTCAATCAAGAAGGCCTTTAGTCTATCATACCAAGCTTTAGGAGCTTGTTTAAGACCACAGAGTGCTTTCTTGACTTTATAAACATGATTCAGATATTCGAAATCAACGAATCCCGGAGGTTGCGCAACATACACCTCCTCGTTGATATAACCATTAAGGAACGCACTCTTCACGTCCATTTGGTATAGCTTAAAGTCTAAGGGACATGCATAGGCAAGGAGTATTCTAATTGATTCTAATCTAGCTACGGGTGCATAGGTTTCATCATAATCTATTCCCTCTTGTTGGTTATAGCCTTGTGCTACCAACCTTGCCTTATTCCTAACTACGACGCCATTTTCGTCGAGTTTGTTCCTAAACACCCACTTAGTTCCTATGATTGTTTGATTTTTAGGAAGAGGTACTAAATCCCAAACTTGATTTGCGGTGAATTGATTAAGTTCTTCTTGCATAGCAACTATCCAACTTTCATCCTTAATTGCTTCACCTACATTCTTAGGTTCTACGGTTGATATGAAACAAAAGAAATTACTTTTGTTTTGTGCTTGTGACCTAAGGGTTCTTTGGTTTAGGTTACCTATGACATTTTCAATAGGATGGTTTTTGGATTCCTTAATGTTGACAACATCGTCAACTTCAACTATTTCATCCTCAATGTCATCATCTAAGGTTTTCTTGCCATTAACCCTAATGGCTTCATCCTTATCTAAGTCATCATCAACCAATGGTGATGTCTTAGTTTGTGGAGGACTTTCATCGAATGTCACGTTGAGTGATTCTTCGACTTTCATGGTTTCTCTATTTAGGACAACATAGGCTTTACTATTTTGGGAATATCCTCGGAATACACCTTCGTAAGACTTTGGGTCAAACTTGGTGAGATAATCTTTAGTGTTTAGTATGAAGCACTTGCTTCCAAACACTCTAAAGTAATCAAGAGTAGGTTTTCTACCTTTCATGATTTCATATGCGGTTTTTCCTAAGATAGGTCTAATTAGAATTCTATTAAGAATGTAAGTTGAGGTGTCCACCGCATTACACCAAAACTTTTGCGGAATTGATTGTTCATTCAACATCGTTCTACTCATTTCTTGTAGAGTACGATTTTTCCGCTCAACTACCCCATTTGATTGAGGAGTGCGTGGAGCTGAGAAATTGTGAGTAATACCATTAGCATCACAATATGCTCCAAATTGCACTTCATTATCAAATTCCCGACCATGATCCGTCCTAATGGAAACTATTGTACATCCTAGTTGATTTTGAACTTTCTTACTAAAGATTTCAAATTCCTCAAAAGCTTGTGTCTTATTCTTAAGAAACTTAGTCCAAGTATACCTAGAGTAGTCATCAACTATTACTAAGGTGTAGTGATTTTTCTCCGTAGCTCCGTACGGCGGATGGACCGAATAAGTCCATGTGAAGTAGTTCTAGGCACCTAGAGGTTGAGACCATGTTCTTAGCTTTGTGACTAGAATGAGCTTGTTTTCTAACTTTACAAGCGTCACAAAAATGTGTGACAAACTTAATCTTAGTGTTGACATAAGTAATGCCTAAAAGCATTATTAATATTTATTCATATCTCTATGTTTTAATGATCACAAAATACAAACTCATTAAACATAAACTTATCTAACAAACAAGTATTTAGTTGTAAATATTCACTTCTACAACTTAATCACTTAAGGTATGAATAAACATAATGCTTAATGCTTTATATGATCAAAGGAACTTTCTCTTAATCTCCAAACTTTTTATAAAATGACAAAAACATTTTATATATTTTTGAAAAATATTTTTGGTATTAAATAAATATATTTAATCTTTTGTAAAAATATAAATTCAAAATTTCAACCAAAAATGGCAAAAATGTCCCAGAAAAACCTTTCCCATAAAAGGACAAAATTAGGCAACGTTACAGTGGGGCGGCCCCCTTAATTATATAAGGCGGTCCCCTTAATTTTAAGGGGACCGGCCCCCTATTTAAGGGGACCGCCCCGCTCCAGTAGCATTCCAGCTGTCCAGTTTTGTGCCTATAAATACCAGCCTTCCCCTGGATTATTTCTCACCTTTTGCACCTCAAACTTTCTGATCTAAATCCTCTCTTCTATCTCTCAAAATCCTTTGATCATACATTCTTAAGCTTTTGTTTCAAGTGATCCAAAGCTTCAATCTCTCAAGTGCAAAAGAAGAATACTTCTATCCTTCAAGACAAGAAGTATTACAACTTGGTGTATCTCCTTCATCAAGTAGTTAGTGTGTCATAATTGTAAATCATTCATTCATTTGTATATGTTGTGAATACTTGTTAGAAGGTGTGAATATAGTTGGTTAGGCTAGATTAGTGTGTAAGTAGTGAAGTTGTGAAGAAGAAGTAGTGTCAAGTTGTGTAGAAGTTGTGAAGAAGAAGTCGTGAAGGTGTCGTGAAGAAGGTGTGTATAAGTCGTGTACAAGTTGTGAGATTGGTTCTAGCTACGATTAGAACTCGACATCTAGCTTTGTGTCGTTAAGCCGGTGTAAGCTAAAGTTGTGTAAGGTTTTCTCCGCCATAAGGGAGCTTGTTGACATAGTGAAGAAAACTCTCGAGTTAGGTGCTCGAGGAGTGGAGTAGGGCAAGGAAGGTGTCCTTGTAGCCGAACCACTATAAATCCCTTGTCTCTCGGTTAGATCTTTCCATCTCTATCTTTCACTTCATTTAATTACTTTACTTGCATTGTCAACTTATATTTATTTATATTGTTCATATTGTTCAAGAGTTGAGTTCACATAAATTCGAATCTAAGTTTTTAAAAGTAAACAAAAGTTTTCATAATAAAAATTTAAAAAGACGTAAAACTATTCAACCTCCCCTTCTAGTTTTCCACAATTGGTATCAGAGAGCCACGTTAAACAAGATTTTTAAAATTAACTGTATTTTAAAACTTGAAACGATCTATGGAATCTGAAAAATATTTAGAAGGGCAATCCATGCAAAGACCACCATTATTTGAAAGTGATGGTTTTCTTTATTGGAAAAATAGATTTGAAACTTATGTGAAATCAAAAGATCTTGATCTTTGGCATGTTATTACCTATGGTGATTTTCCTCCTATTCAATATAATCCCTTAACTAAAATTGATGAAATTGTACCTTTTGAAAAACAAAATGATGATTTGAAAAAGAAACTAGCAAAAAATAATAAGGCTAAAATGGTAATTTATAATGCGTTACCACGCAAGGAATATGAAAGAATTTTTATGTGTCAAACCGCAAAAGAAATTTGGGATTCTTTACTAATCACTCACCAAGGTAATAGTCAAGTCAAAGATAACAAAATAGATCTTCTTGTTCAACAATATGAACAATTTACAATTCCTGAAGAGGAATCTATTGATAATGCATTTGCTAAATTTAACACAATCATCACAAGTTTAAAAGCACTTGATGAGACTTTTTCTAGCAAAAATTGTGTAAGGAAATTTCTTAGGGCATTACATCCGAAATGGCGCGCGAAGGTCACGGCGATTGAAGGATCAAAGAACTTGATGACGTTACCGCTTGATGAACTTATCGGCAACTTGAAGGTCCATGAAGAAATCATAAAGAGAGATTCAGAAACGGTCAAGAGCAAGAAAGAACAAGTCAAGTCTCTCGCGCTAAAAGCCAAAAAGGAACTTAGTGATGATGACGATTCAAGTGACGAAAGCGAAGACGAAGAATATGCAATGGCCATAAGAGAATTCAAGAGATTCTTCAAGAGACGAGGAAGATTCACAAGACAACCGCGAGATGAAAGAAGATCGCTTCAAAGAAATAGGAATGATAACTACGGGAAAAGGAAGTGCTTTAGATGTGGAAGCCAAAACCATCTCATTGGCGAATGTTCAAAGCCACCGGGTTATGATTACCAAGGCGCCTTTGTTAGTGGAACATGGAGTGATAGCGACAAAGATGAAGCGGACAAGGCAAACGACGAAAAGTGTCTTGTAGCTCAAGCCACCGATGAAATATGTCTAGGGATAAATTTGGAGCCCGATGAATGGATCAAGGATAGTGGATGCTCGAAGCACATGACGGGAAACCGCAAGCTATTCTCCTCCTACAAGGCATACAACGGAGGTAATGTTATTTTCGGTAGTGATTTTCGTGGTAAAATCATTGGCAAAGGTACGATCTCTCAAGACTCCCTAACTATTGAAAATGTTGAGCATGTAGATAATTTAACATATAACTTGCTTAGTATAGGACAAATATGTGATAATAATTGTAGGGTTACCTTTACAAGTAAAGATAGTGAAATAGTTAGGGACGGAAAAGTCATAGGTAGAGGAATTAGGAAAGGTGGTGTATATGTTATGAAATTAGGAAATAAACCGGAAGATAAAATATGTCTAGCAACCTTAGATGAAAACTCTACTTTGTGGCATAGGAGATTAGGTCACGCAAATATGCAACAAATACAATCCCTAGCCTCTAAGGAATTAGTTAGAAACTTGCCCAACCTAAGATATGACCAACACTTTTGCGATGCGTGTAAAATAGGAAAACAAGCACATGCTAGTCACAAAGCTAAGAATATAGTCTCCACTACTAGATGCCTAGAATTATTACACATGGACCTTTTCGGTCCATCCGCAGTGCGGAGTTACGGAGGTAATCGTTATACCTTAGTAATTGTTGACGACTATTCACGATACACGTGGACTAGATTTTTAAGAGATAAAACCGAAGCCTTTGATAAGTTTGAAATATTTAGTAAAATGATTCAAAACAAATTAGGATGTTCTATAGTATCCATTAGGACGGACCATGGTCGGGAATTTGATAACGAAGTGCAGTTTGGAAAATATTGTGATTTAAATGGAATATCTCACAATTTCTCCGCTCCTCGCACTCCACAATCAAACGGGGTAGTAGAAAGAAAGAATCGCACCTTACAAGAAATGAGTAGAACAATGCTAAATGAACAATCTATCCCACAAAAATTTTGGTGTCATGTCGTAGATACATCAACATATATAATAAACAGAGTCTCAATTAGGCGAATTTTAGGAAAAACCCCATATGAATTATTAAGAGGTAGAAAACCTAATCTAAACTACTTTAGGGTATTCGGGAGCAAATGTTTTGTTCTCAATACAAAGGATTACCTTACTAAGTTTGATCCTAAGTCGTACGAAGGAATTTTTCTAGGGTATTCGCAAAATAGTAAAGCATACATAATACTTAATAAACACACTATGAAAGTAGAAGAGTCCCTAAATGTAACATTTGATGAAACTCCACCACCACCTAAGACATTGCCCCTAGAAGATGATGACCTAGGTGAAGAAGAAGCTATTGAGGTTAGTAAAATTAAACCCCTAGGTGATGATGATATAACACTAGGAGAAAATGAAATAGTAAATATTAAGGAATCTAAATCACACCCATTAGATAATATAATAGGAAACCTAAATCAAAGAACCCTTAGATCACAAGCTCAAGATAAAAATAACTTCTTTTGTTTCCTATCAACAATAGAACCTAAGAATATAAATGAGGCATTAAAAGATGAGAGTTGGGTTATGGCCATGCAAGAAGAATTAAATCAATTTAAGACTAATGACGTTTGGGAACTAGTCCCAAATCCAATGAACATGACCATCATAGGAACTAAATGGGTATATAGAAATAAGTTAGATGAAAATGGAGTAGTTACTAGGAACAAAGCTAGGTTAGTAGCCCAAGGTTATAATCAACAAGAAGGAATTGACTATGATGAAACTTATGCCCCCGTAGCTAGGTTAGAATCTATAAGAATACTACTTGCCTATGCATGCGCCCTAGACTTTAAGTTATTTCAAATGGACGTGAAAAGTGCATTCCTTTACGGTTTTATCAATGAGGAGGTATACGTGGCACAACCTTCGGGATTCATTGACTTCGCAAAACCGGATTATGTTTATAAACTCAAGAAAGCTTTATATGGACTCAAACAAGCTCCTAAGGCTTGGTATGATCGATTAAAAGCATTTCTTATTAAACATGATTATTCAATGGGAATGGTAGATAACACTCTTTTCACGAAAAAGAAAAGCCCAAATCTCATCATTGTCCAAATATATGTCGATGACATTATATTTGGATCGACTTGTCAGGATATGTGTGATGAATTCGCCAAAATCATGCATGATGAGTTTGAGATGAGTATGATGGGTGAACTAAACTTCTTCCTAGGATTACAAATAAAACAATTAGAAGATGGAATATTTTTTAATCAATCTAAGTACATTAAGGAAATGCTTAAGAAATTTGGATTAGAAGAAGCTAAGCCCATGAAAACACCTATGTCTACGGAAGTGAAACTCACAAGAGATGAAGAGGGTGAGTCCGTAGAAAACTCTAAGTATAGAGGAATGATAGGGAGTTTACTATACTTAACGGTGAGTAGACCGGATATCATGTTTAGTGTCTGCCTTTGTGCTCGTTTTCAAGAGGATCCCAAAACCTCTCACCTAGAAGCGGTTAAGCGTATCTTCCGATACATTAAAGGCACTATACACTTAGGATTATGGTATCCTAAGGGATCCGGCATAGAAACCATTGTCTATGCGGATTCGGATCATGCGGGAGACTACGTGGATAGAAAGAGCACTAGCGGAATTTGCACATTCATGGGATGTTGTTTAACATCGTGGTTTTCCAAGAAGCAAACCGCTCTTGCTATTTCTACTACAGAAGCCGAATACGTAAGCACTGGAAAAGCATGTCAACAAGCACTATGGATGAAACAAGCTCTAGTAGATTATGGCGTTAGGTTAGATAATGTCCCAATTATGTGTGATAACAAAGGTGCCATAGATTTAAGTAAGAACCCCGTACAACACTCTAGGACTAAGCATATAGAAATACATCACCACTTCCTTCGCGATAACGTTCAAAAAGGAAATATATCTATAGAAAAGGTTGCATCAGAAGATAACTTAGCAGACATATTCACTAAGCCCCTTAAGCGCGAATTATTTAACCACTTACGTTTAGGCTTAGGAATGATGGAACAAATTGACTAAATTTTATGCATTTTTTATAAAACTATTATTTTCTTTCTTTCTCCTTTCTGAGTCTAGGAATCTATTTTGCACAAAATTAAAGATTGGGAAAATATCTTTCTTTGCATAATTGTTTTTAAACCCAATCTATTTTCCTAAAATCATTCTCACATCTAGGAAAAACACACGAAAACCATTTTTCCTACATTGTTGAATAATGCTAAAAACATTTTTCTCATGCATAATGTCTAACATGAATTGTCAAAATATATAATCTAATATATATCTTTGATATTTATATGTTGAGCAAAATCAAATTAAGGAGACCTTGGATTGTTTCTTAGGAATTTTTTGCATTTAAGAGTCGAAACAATTACATCTCCACATTTGTTGCATATAGGCACACACTAGAACAAGATTATTAATCACATCCTCAAAATTGTTCCATCACAAATTCCACATTAGTTTCTAGTGCCTTTGCCCCTTTATTCTTGCCTTAGATGATTAATTGCTTTAATTCTCTAAATTGCTAGATATAATTTATTGCTTGCTTATATGTTTAAATTTATATGCTATGCATGCTTAGTACATTATTCTATTGCCTAAAAAATTGGGACTTGCCTAAAACCAAAAGCTCAAAACATAGCCATCCTTACCTATTTCTGCAGAAAAACTCATTTCTGGAACCCAGGATGGTACCAGATGGGCGGCCCCCTTAATTCATAAGGCGGCCCCCTTAATTATTAAGGGGACCGCCCACAATTAAGGGGACCGGCCATCTGCTGAACGGGTTCACATAATCTTTTTCTGCTTTTTAGCCCATTTTATCCTATCTTTCCCTAAATTCACAAACACATTCTGTCTTGGTCACCCAAACATGTCTATCCATCCTTGAAACATACAAATCCTCCACTATAAATAATCCCATTCCTCGTCACATTTACTCACCTCATCATGTCTTCTCCAATCAACCCAAGACCAAAAACCTCAAAGCTAGCAAGGATGACCCTAAAACCCGGGTGGAAAAGAAAACCTCACCCTCACAACAAGTCCATCACAAATGGTGCAACTAGACAACCAACACCTCCATCCTCATTCATACCCAACTACTCTCCAAGATCTCAACCCCACTCCATTGAACCATTTCACAAACCTTATCATTTTGGGCAACAATCCACATCCATTCCAAACTACATTCCTATTCCTCAAAACAACTTCAATGAAACCTTTGAAAACACTCAACCATCAAAATTCAACTCTAATCACACACCTCAATACCATCCATTTCCTCCAAATGACCAAATCAACTTTCATGAAAGACAAAAGTTTCATGAAGAGATTAACCAAATCCATGATCTTAGTGATCTCCTTGCTATGCATATTGCCCAACGCAACAAGGGACAACCTCCATCTTCACCCTACTCAAATTGTTTACCACACTCCCTTAACTTGGATCAAGTTACCAACCACACCCACTATTGCCCTTGTTGCATCTTCCTTCAAAAACAAATTCTCCACCTAAGTGAAGATATTTCGTGGATCGAATATCTACTCACACATCCTCACCCTATTCCTCCCATAAAATGATTCAACATTACTAGACCTAACTCACCCGCTCCATTTCCTTCTCCTCACTAAGCCCCACTCACAAGCCTTCCGCCTCCAAATAAAAGTCCCTCACCCTTTTGTGTTGCAAGCAAGTCCAATCACTCCTTTTGGCATTATTAGGATATTTTGTAGTTTTTCCTTTTCTTTTGTTGTAATTTTTGTACTTTAAGCACATTATGTGATGTAATGTTGATTCATGTGTTATACATGATCACCTTGAATGCATGAATAAATTTGTTGCTTCTTCTAAATTTTACCATGCATATATATGTCTTGTACTCCTAACTTGTTTTTGCAGCCAAGTGTTCCATAGCTCGTTTCCTTGGTGCCCTCAAACGAGGGGGAGCACACATCAAGGGGAGTTCTCGTCCCGACATACTTTGTTGGGAATGCTTCTCGCACTAAAATGTGACAACATATTTGGGATTATATTAGTTATTATGTTTGGCTCAAACACATGGACTGAAACCGTCAATATTGTAAAGTCATGTGTTTGATGCCCTATTTAAGCCCTCCTAGCCTTCACTAGGAGGTTGAAGCTTGTGTGTAATTTTCACCTTTCACTCTTATTAATAAAACAACCAGGTTTCCTCTCTCTCACTCTACACTTTCTCTCTCTAACCTTAACCATGAAGATGATGTTCTTTCATCATCCAAGACCTCCCGATTCACAATAAATTAACCAAAACACGATCCGTCAATTGCTATCAAGAGCCATGGTTTTAGTTTTGGTTGTTTTGAGTGATTTTTTCTTGTCAAAAGTCGTATTTTTTTTATGTGTGGATCTAAATGTATCTGGTCCACCTTTCTGTCCATATTCAGTCCTGCGTACAACTTTATCATTTTTTTGTGACTAATTGGATTATTCCCGTGAAGATTGTTTGGTCGGTATATATAGTTTTAATGGTGTTCTTGTGTGGTCTTCCAGTCGAAGGAACCAAAGTGTGATCGAAGGAGCACATAGTCGAACGAGCACCTTTAGTCGAAGCAACTTGATCGAACGACCAATATTGATCGAACGAGGTTTGTCATCGAAGGAGCATTCATCGAACGAGACAAGGGTAGTCGAGTCAGACTTACTCTTCCAAATTGATCGAACGACATAGTCGAACGACAAAGTCGAACGACATTGTCGAACGACATAGTCGAACGACATAGTCGAACGACATTGTCGAACGACATAGTCGAACGACATAGTCGAACGACATAGTCGAACGACTTAGTCGAGACTTAGTCGAACGACTTAGTCGAACGACATAGTCGAACCAAGTTGGGCTGATCGAACCACCTACTTGATCGAAGGAGAACCCTGATCGAAGGTTATCGATAATTAAAATCAAAAGAAAGCAAGATGAAACAGACATGACCAAAACCACACTACCATAACAAATCTAGTCTCTACAACAAACAGATCCCACACTTCAGCCACAACTACTCATATAACCCATCACCAATCAACTTCAAAATCTCTAAACCCACCTCATCCAACTTACAACTTACAACAAAACTCGTATTATAAGTCAAATTAGTTAATCTCAGATATTTTTTTCGTGTTAGTCTGCGTAACATCTAGACCACATAAGGTCTAACACACGAAAAAATATTCATCACAGATTCTATTGAAGGCTTACCTTCTTTAATATCCGAAATAATAAAGAACGGTGAATAACAATTATTATTATTCCCGTGTCTTCATTTCGTTTGTTTAAAGACCACAAACAAAAAAACCGTAAACACATGAACAATACCTACCCGAGACCATAGAGATCTTAAGCTGTCGCTCTTCTTCTTTGAGTTCTCAAGTGTGGTTGTTATTCGTGATATAGTTGAAAGATGTGGCATCATTTTTTGTTTGATGTTCGAATCTTGTTGCAAGAAGTAAGAGATATATGGTGTGTTAGTTTAGTGAGATTGGAGTGGACTGTGAAGAAGTGAGTTAGGGTTTGGGTTAGTTTGGTGGAGTGTTGGTGACTGCAGAGAAAAAATTATGAAAGGGGGCGGACTTTTTTTAAGAGTGATTAGGGTTCCACTAAATTAGGGTATGAAGCATTTTATAACCACTTGCAATTAGTGTTTGTAGGGTTTGGACTAAACTGGGCTGAATATATCACAAGGTGTATGTTGCGTTGAATGGGCCGGACCCATGACCGGGTCTGTGGTTGTATTTGGACAAGCATATATTGAGCTGTCAAACCAAACCTAAAATGGAAGGATGTGAATTAGATCCGCATATTTGACTTATTTTGTCAATGGACTCAAATTTTTTATTACTGGTTATATTTGGGATACATAATGGACAATGTGAATACTTTTCACGAGATACGTTTTTGACAAGATCGGGATAAAACCATTATCATAGTTCACTTAAACCGTCAAAAGGCTAGTGTTGGGTATTGAACCGCAAGATGTGACTACGGGGTTAATTCTTTATTATTTATTTGAGGTTGAAGTGGAATATCACGGGTGCGTGTACTTAGTATCTTGAAGATATCGGGGTTGGTTGGATGCATGATTCTTCGAGATCCTTGTTCGAGCTTATAACCGTTAAAGTGATTAAGTCTTGATTTATCTAGTTTTCATAGGTCAAGGGGTGGATGGACGAAGACCTAGTTAACTATCACTTAAAGGAGATACGTTGTAGTACTTAGTGTCACACAAAGATGTGGATAATTCAAGAGAGGTTCATACACAGTTAAGGAAGGTTGGATGGGTATATGAAACGACCTATGCTTAAAGGAGTTACGTTGTAGTGCTCAGTATAGGTTCTTAGTCAGACAATAGTGCAAGTTTAAGTCACAAGCTTGGGTTATTTTACTTCAGTCTCAAGTTCGTAATACTGGGTTTTCTCCATCAGTGGTCACTACAAAAAGCCGTCGGAATGATAATGGGGTCGGTAAAGAGTTAGATGAGAAGAGTATAGAAGAGTAGAGATTTTATCAGCAGTTGATTCTCACGGGCTATTTATGGTACTTCACACATCTTCGCTTAATTGGACATACAAGGTGTACGCTGCCTCCGTTTCCATCGTAACCATAGTGTGTATGCTTCCGATTCCGCGAAGACATCGTGGGGGAAGAGAGAGTAGATGTGCTTTGACTTTCTTTCACTTTTCTTGCATTTTTTGCGAAAACACTCTTTTTCCAGATGAATCTGCATTCAGGGGGAAGAAATGTGCATATCGGGGATGCATAACAGACTCACGTGATCGAGCTTACAATTTTATTACTACCGGAAGACGTCCGCAGAGATGATCAGTGGTTCAGTTTTGTGATTTTGGTGTAATCGTTTCAACTTTCGCAGGGTGTGATGTGCGAAGTAGCCTACTTATGTGAGAAGATCTTGCTAATTTCTTGCATGTTACCCCTGAACGGGACTTCCACATTGAGCATAATCGTTATTGAGTACTAGTCAGATTTCCTTGGTGTGGTTTACGATGTCATCTACAAATTCCGCTGCGTACTTACAAACTTCAAAAGTTAGAAGACATGTTAACTGCATCAAAGTTTTGAATCTGCTGAAGACGGTTGTCAGTTTGGGGGGAAGCTGATTCAGAAACTTCGCCAAAAGGAAGTATATGAAGAAGCCGTTAAAGACATGCAGCATGAATTGGGGGGAAGTTAATCCAATTCATGTATATTACATCATTTGGATACAAGTAAAGAAAAGTTCTCAAGCCGAGGTACAAGATGAAGACAAAGAGCGTCAACTGTAGTCATCCTCAGCACATGAAGAGTTTATGAAGACCTTTCTTTATTTATATTTGTACTTGTAGGAAATGATGTAAGTAATCCCATATGTTGCCACATTGGGGGAATATTGTTGGGAATGCTTCTCGCACTAAAATGTGACAACATATTTGGGATTATATTAGTTATTATGTTTGGCTCAAACACATGGACTAAAACCGTCAATATTGTAAAGTCATGTGTTTGATGCCCTATTTAAGCCCTCCTAGCCTTCACTAGGAGGTTGAAGCTTGTGTGTGTAATTTTCACCTTTCACTTATCAATAAAACAACCAGGTTTCCATCTCTATCACTCTAACTTTCTCTCTCTAACCTTCACCATGAAGATGATGATCTTTCATCATCCAAGACCTCCCGATTCACAATAAGTTAACCAAAACACGATCCGTCATACTTAGTCTCTAAATATTGTCGGCATAACCTTTTTGATTCTACAAAAAGGGGGAGAAGTGAATATAAACTCACTAAATACTTGTCCAAAAATAAGTTTTTGGATTTAACGAGTTTAAGTTTTGTAATCATCAAAAAGGGGGAGATTGTTGACATAAGTAATGCCTAAAAACATTATTAATACTTATTCATATCTCTATGTTTTAATGATCACAAAATACAAACTCATTAAACATAAACCTATCTAACAAACAAGTATTTAGTTGTAAATATTCACTTCTACAACTTAATCACTTAAGGTATGAATAAACATAATGCTTAATGCTTTATATGATCAAAGGAACTTTCTCTTAATCTCCAAACTTTTTATAAAATGACAAAAACATTTTATATATTTTTGAAAAATATTTTTGGTATTAAATAAATATATTTAATCTTTTGTAAAAATATAAATTCAAATTTTCAACCAAAAATGGCAAAAATGTCCCAGAAAAACCTTCCCCACAAAAGGACAAAATTGGGCAACGTTACAGTGGGGCGGCCCCCTTAATTATATAAGGCGGTCCCCTTAATTTTAAGGGGACCGGCCCCCTATTTAAGGGGACCGCCCCGCTCCAGTAGCATTCCAGCTGTCCAGTTTTGTGCCTATAAATACCAGCCTTCCCCTGGATTATTTCTCACCTTTTGCACCTCAAACTTTCTGTTCTAAATCCTCTCTTCTATCTCTCAAAATCCTTTGATCATACATTCTTAAGCTTTTGTTTCAAGTGATCCAAAGCTTCAATTTCTCAAGTGCAAAAGAAGAATACTTCTATCCTTCAAGACAAGAAGTATTACAACTTGGTGTCTCTCATTCATCAAGTAGTTAGTGTGTCCTTGTTGTAAATCATTCAATTATTTGTGTGTGTTGTGTATATTTGTTAGAAGGTGTGAATATTGTTGGCTAGGCTAGATTAGTGTGTAAGTAGTGAAGTTGTGAAGAAGAAGTAGTGTCAAGTTGTGTAGAAGTTGTGAAGAAGAAGTCGTGAAGGTGTCGTGAAGAAGGTGTGAATAAGTCGTGTATAAGTCGTGTACAAGTTGTGAGATTGGTTCTAGCTACGATTAGAACTCGACATCTAGCTTTGTGTCGTTAAGCCGGTGTAAGCTAAAGTTGTGTAAGGTTTTCTCCGCCATAAGGGAGCTTGTTGACATAGTGAAGAAAACTCTCGAGTTAGGTGCTCAGGGAGTGGAGTAGGGCAAGGAAGGTGTCCTTGTAGCCGAACCACTATAAATCGCTTGTCTCTCGGTTAGATCTTTCCATCTCTATCTTTCACTTCATTTAATTACTTTACTTGCATTGTCAACTTATATTTATTTATATTGTTCATATTGTTCAAGAGTTGAGTTCACATAAATTCGAATCTAAGTTTTTAAAAGTAAACAAAAGTTTTCATAATAAAAATTTAAAAGGACGTAAAACTATTCAACCCCCCTTCTAGTTTTCCACACTTAGGTAAGTTTCTAACTAGTTCCTTAGATGCCAATTATTGTATTAAACGCATATTGGCATGACCTAGTCTCCTATGCCATAGAGTGGTATTATCATCTATGGTTGCTAGATAAATCTTGTCTTGAGGCTTATTTCCTATCTTCATGACAAATAAGCTATTTTTCCTAACTCATTTGCCTATGGTTTTCCCATTCTTAATAATCTCACTACCATCTTCAGAGAATATGACTCTACACTTATTATCTACCATTTGACTAATGATAAGTAAGTTAAATCCTAAGTTATCTACGTGCTCAACATTTCTAATAATAAGAGAGTCTTGAGTAATCGTACCTTTGCCTATAATGTTGCCCTTAAGTTTGCTACCGAAAGTGACATTACCTCCGTTGTATGCCTTGTATGATGAGAATAAACTTCGGTTGCCCGTCATATGGTTAGTGCATCCACTATCCTTGACCCATTCGTCAGGCTCCAAGTCAATTCCCAAGCATATCTATTTCATAAGACAAACATTCAAACATTTGGTCCCCAATATCTCATTGGTCCAAAGTGGTTAACATTAAACATCCCATGCATTACTTGCATGTGGTTAGGATGTTGAAACGGAGGACAAAATTCCCATGGTAAGTAACTTTGTACTTGACGGTCATTCCAAGTTACGGGATAGTTACTAGGAAGACTTTGTCTTCTAAAGTTACGTCTCGGTAGAGGAGTTCTTGACCGAGGTTTGGGAGTGTTTGTTTTTCTAGGCGGAGAAGTCTTAGGCCTAGTGTTGGGTTTTACAAATTCAGGTTTGGGGTTTTACATGGGTTTGTAAAATCTTTTGACTTCCTCTATACTAGAAATCGAGACCTTTGTACCATTAATGTAACACCCCAACCCGGCAAGGGTAGAAGTATCACATTAATGGTTTCATATCAGATCAAAACAAAGCATACATTCATTAGTAATACAAGAGTTCTTCAAAGGTTACAAATGAAATACTGAAATACAAGGCTAACAAGGAAACAAAAGCTAAATACTAAGTCTGCGAATGCAAATCCTTCTAAGAGTCTCTACTTCAGAATAACTATCCAGGTCTTCTAAGTCCAAAAGTCTTTCCACTCATACCCAGCTTCCAACTAAAACCTGCCGCGAGAAAAGAAACGCGGCTGAGCTTAAAAAGCCCAGTGAACAAATATATAAAAATGAAAACGAAAGCAAAAGAAAATGAACATGTATAGTTTAGTGCATTGGAATATATATGTCAGAGGCAAGATTATAAGTAAGAAAGAAATGAAAAGAAAAGGAAATAAAAGAGTCAGTAATCCTCCACGAGCCCGAACAAATCAAATATAGTAACCCTGTAGCAATCTAGAGGGGATGCCTCTCAAGTCACTAGATAATATGAGGGGTGACCTCATGTATCAAATTGGAATGATCAGTTCCTGAACTTTGTGAGAGACGTGTATTGCACACAACATCAATCACCGAACAATATAATATAATATCCATTAATACAAACACTAACCTAGGATGCATCCATACGCCCCTCGAACAATAATATAATAAATAATAAATATAATGTGCACGTTACGAATAATTTAGGGACGGTGTGTAACATCACTCGAACACACTGGAGTCATGCCATTGGTGCATCAATGACACGGCCATGTTACCTTCATGGCTAGGAAACGAACTTGGCTCGGGTATCAACTGAAAGGTCAAAGGTCAAAGGTCTAAATCACAGCAAAGGTCCAACTAGTCTAAGTCATCGAATCATGGTCAAAGTCCAAATATCAAAGGTTCATGGTAAAGGGTTCACGTCAAGATATTTCAGAAGTAAATGACAAAGGTTTGAAATCCTTTAAAATGTTTTCTTATAAAAATAATCTTACAAAATGGTCTTCGTAAAAATGGTCCTTTCAAAATAGTTTTTCATAGAGACAGCTTTAAAAATAGTTTTCTTAAAACGTTTTCATAAATAATCAAAAAGGTTTTCTCATCCCCTTTACAATGTCCAACATATTTGGGTTCAAGTCAAAGTTCCTATCAGAGTTCGCAGCAGGGTTCAAGACAAAAGATCAAGGCAAAGGTTCAACTCCAAGGTTCACAATACAAGGGAGCATAGCAATGGCTTTGGGAATCCTAAACGAATCAAGATAAAAATCAAGAGAACGAAGGCACCTTACTGAGAAGGGCAGAATATCTGTACCTTATTAGCAGGACACAAGGATAGCAAATGACAAGGATCAACTTACTCCTTCCTCGAACCTAAGGAAGTAGAAGACAGAATGACAAATGGCTTTTTAGTTATCTTTCCATTTTAAGTAACTTTCTATTTTTAGCAGGTTTCCATTTTTAGTAAGTTTCCATTTTTAGAAAGTTTCCTTATTTAGTAAGTTTTAAGTATTTCAACTTAGGTTAAGCCATAATTTAAGGATATTATGGCCATAGGGTACATTTTAGCAAATTATGATAGTTCAGGGTTAATTATGACAAGTTTCCATAACTTAGGGTTTTAAATGTAAATATATCAAAGTTAAGGGTTTAAAATGAAATTATCACAATTTACTAGTTCATAACACATAATGGATTCAGAATCACACTTTATTCCTTTAAGTTTCATTATTTACACTTTTAGTCCCTCTAATTAATTTATTTATAATTCGAACCATAAATTAACAAATAAATCATGTTCTTGCAAATTTTACACATAAGGACCTCATCTTATAATTTTTACACATTTGTACTGACCTAATTAACATTATAAAAATAACCCTTAAGTTTCAGGAATAACAAAACACACCCTTCTTATTTTATTTCTAAATCGTATACACTTTTTATTAACCAAAACAAAACCCTAGATCATCCAATCATCCAACAATCATTACCACATCATTATTATGCATTTAATGTTCAGATCCAAGCACAAAAACCCTAACCCTAATCGTACCTAGGGTTTCTTATTATTTTCCATTCGATATACATAGATCCGATTACAAAATAATTAGCCACGATCAAACTAAACTTCTATAATTCGTTCAAGCATTTTTCCCAGATCATATAATTCGTATAAGGTCCAAAATAAATAATTACAACCCCTGGAAAAATCGCATAGCTTGTTTTGGATTTTACGTACGTTTTTGCTCTCAAAAATCATTACGATCTATTTAGCTAGCATGATTCGATTCATATATTTTATTTAGGTCTTATATAATCCTAAGAACATAATAAAAATACTACATAGACAATCGAACATGAAAAAGGGATAATAGGAATTTATACCTCTCGATTAAGTTAATTCGACAAAACAAAAACTCTAGCGATCAAACGAACGACTCCACAATCCTCCAAATGATTTTCCTAGCTTCCTTAGATGTTGTAGAATACCAGAAAAATAACCCACGAATTTTCCTTGGTCGAATAGAGGCTGATCGAATTTTGTGAAGTGTTTTTAGGGTTTCGGAATTTTATTATATATAGGATAAATATAGAAAACGTGTATAAGTGATATGGGATCATATATTTTGGTCCAAGAAATTCTAATTAAGCTCAAATACTGATTGTGATAATTTCCTAATTTTATTTGCATTTATCTTGTATTTTATTTAATTTATTTTATACTAATAATACTTAATAATACACGAATTATATATAAATCGGACAAAACAATTATTTTGTATATTTTGTACTTTTCTAAATGTTAAAATGTAGTCACAAAAATTATTTGGATTCATATCTAGTTCATTCTCGAAGGTTTGGAATTTATTTGGTGATTCATAAGCTTATTAATCAAAATTTTAAATTATAAGGGCAAATTGGTCTTTTTGCATGTTTGAGATTTTTGGGTATTACAACTTCTTCCCCTCTAAAAGGAAAATTTCGTCCTCGAAATTTGCAAGGAAACGGAAATGAAATAGAACGGAAAACAAACAAAGACACACCGGATCAAAATACGAAATGTGGATAACTAGCTCGTATCGATTCTTCGGTTTCCTAGGTAGCTTCACGCTATGGGTGATTCCTCCAAAGAATCTTTACGAACGAAATAACTTTATTTCTCATGACTCGAATCAAAACGAAGTGGGTTCAAATTCCCGCAGAAAAAGACAAATTAGATTGATTCAGAACAAAAGGTCCATGCAACATAAAATGGACGATAGGCGAATCTTCCGGAAAGCTCATATGGAATATGAACAAGATTTCAGATCAAATTAATTGTATCGACAGTAAAGAGTTTTACAAGAATTCAAGATTTATAGCCAAGGTCAACAGAATGCAAAACGAGATTCCAAACTCATCCAGATGTCAAATGAACGAAAGTAGAGTCTACGCATAGGTAGAGTGAACCTAAAGTCTCACTAATCACGGATAATCTAACGGAGATTCAAATTCTAAACTTCTTAGGTACTCCCCAAGATATCCTATGCCCACAACAAGTGCACGTTATATGATGTAAGTATTATCACGTTGGCCAGACGTCATAATACTGGCATCATATAAATATGCCCTTATGATGGTCATACTTTATCTCAAGTCATAAACAAAACCACCTATCTTAATCCACCTAGTACTTCTACTATCTCGAGGTCAACAAAATCGAATGCCCTAGTCACGAGGGAAAACAAAACTATTCGCAAGAGTATCCAAATCTTAGATTGCCTAGTAAAAGTGAGACACGCCGTCACAAGCATCATATCTTCCACAATTCGCCAAAATCTCTCAAAACAAAGCCATCACTGAACATACGAAAATAAACACGAAACTAAAATGCTTCTAGGGAACTTAAATCATGAGAGGGTCTTATTACTATATAACGAAGCTTAAGTGAGTCAATGAAAGTGAAAGTTAGTCGTCAAAATCTTCGGTCTTCCCAGAATCAATTCTTCCAAACATAAAGGGTCTGTTTCTAAACTCCGTCCATTCAACACATCCACTCTCCTCAAGTCCGGTTAATCTATCTTCGTCTGTCCATCAATCAGAAAGTGAAACCAAAATCGGGAACTTGAGTCTGGTTCGTCGAGCCTCCTGCAGTTCTTCTTGGAATATGATGGAGTAGCGTGGATTTCTGGCACGATCTTTGAATCTCTTCATCATCCAGTCTGCTTCCGCTCTCAATTCATCTTAGTACAACCAAGATGAATAGGAAAATTAGACTGCATGTCTTCATCAGCTCCAGATTCGCTATCTTGACTAAATTTCTTCTTCTGCATCGCCAACACTTCTACCTTGTAAGGAATATCTTCACTCTTCAGGGTAGCTGCCGTTTGTTGTTAACTCCAGGTCAGGTATTGAAGTAATTCTTCTGATATGTCTCTAGTTGTCCTAATGTATACGAAACCTTCTGTGCTGTAAGGGAGTATAACCAAGTCTCTTTCTGGTTTATCCCAAGGATTGTCCCGCCCGAGGGTATGGAAGCTAACTTCTATTCCAACTTTTCCAAAGCTCCATTCTAAATCAAACTAAGCTGTTTCTCTCTGTTCACTAATTTTCTTTAATGATATCATAAGTTGCAAACATCTTCCAGAGTTCTTCTGCAGAGTTCAAAAGGTTTCAGTTCTCCATTCTATTGTTGGTTTGACCACATGGTGATAGCTTTCAAAGCTCGCGGAATTTAAAGAGGTATCCTCAATTAAGAACATCGTCGTCTCGACAAATATCAATCTTTCAGTATACACAAATGACTAACAAAGTGTAAAGATGATTTTCATGCTCTTCCTCGTCTCCGAATGTACTATTAAGTCATACAATGACCATTTGTCCAAGTACTCACGAGAAAAACATTATTTATCAAATTCACAAGATGTCAGAGCTTTAGCTAATACAATTAGCGTCACTAATTGTCATAGCAGTCGTTTACGAATACAGAAGGCGATTCCAAGAATAAAATTAATTCATCAGAAGAAAACTTCGCGCTCAGAAATTAAACAAACACGTAGTCGTTTCAGGGAGGATGAATATTGGCTCCTAACAGTAATACGGTTCAGCTATCTCCAGTCACCATCCTTCTTTATCGCGAACGAAACTAAAACACGCCCAGAATATACACTTAGGTAAACTCACTTCCTGGTCTTCGGTTGCTGCTCTTCCCGGTTGCTCGGATCAACTGGTCTGATCCCGGACACATCTGAAAGACACCTTCGCTTGGCGACTAGACAATCTCTAGGTAACCTATCAAATCCTACTTCACGCTCCGGTGGAAAGTTTGGTGGTTCGACTAGGAATCATATTCAGAATTCGCAGGGTGTCAAGTAACTCTCAAGATAAGGTTCATTTATTGGTGCACGAGATGGGTTCTAGGAAAACTTCACCATCACGAAAGTAACACACGAGTCTCCAGAGTAATAGTGATAGGAGAGAGTTTAACAATCGGTAATCATGGTAGAGAGTTCAAAATTGTTGCAAACGTTAAAGATGAGACACAGAAGGGAAATTGTCAATATTTGAATGCTCAATCAACCAATTCCTTGAAGGAATAAAATCGAAGTTAACTATCCGAAGAAAGACAGATAAACATAGAAAATTTTATCGTTTCAAAAGTAAGAGGGAAACATTCTTATACTCGTGGTTAAATACTACAAGACTTCTCGTAGGGACCGAGATGGGTGAAACGAAATCAACTAGTGTCGGAAGATTTATAGATACTTATCAAAAACAAGAGACAAAAAGAGAATACATCAAGTACGTCATCGCCATGGAGATTCTCAGAGTGCCCGAAGAGGCATCAAAATGATTGATGAAAGGATTAGAGATCAGAGTTAAAATCCGAAGATGAGGATTAATAGTGTCAGGCAATTATTATGAAATTTTCAATTTCTCTAAGATTTAAATAGGTTTCAAACCTAGGTGGTGCAAAGCATAAGCTTTCAATTTTCAAAAGTGATATCAGATATCAACAGGATCTAACCAATAGTGATAATTGTCAGGATTCTCATAGGAGTAGTAATGGATCACTCAGAACTGAGTAGTATCAGATGATACACTTCATATCCGTCATGAGTAATGAATTTGTAGAATGTGTCAAACACATTATGGTTGAATGATCATCTGGATGGTCGGAAAGGTATCAAACCATTTATCAACCTAATCGGAAACGGGGATTCCAAATCAGGAAGTGAAACTTAAATGGTGCAAGGTATCCATGTAGTTCTCGAGGGATTTCAAACTTACTTGGTTACTAAACTTAGGTTGCAAGATTTCTAGCTTCTGAAACAAAAGTTCTTATAAGGCTTAGCTAAAGGCAAAGGCACGAATTAGAGTAATGCGGAAGCAATGATACCTAAACAAACGCCTTATAGTCTACCCATTCCTCACTGGTCAAAACTTACTGATGACATCAAATAAGTACATTTTATTAGCATCATGTATCCTATGTATATTGCTTGTTTTTGTATTATTTTATATGGGAATTGATACTTAATCGCCTACTTTTGTAATTCTCAGTTATAAACAAGCATTTGGTGAAAGTTAGCTATTATGGACATAAAATGGAGCAAAATGATCAAGATTGGAAAAGTCTGCTGAATTGAAGAGATTAAAGACCATTGCCTGACTTTGAAGCATGCGCCGCATCTGATTTTATCATGCGTCGCATATGAAACTTTGGTCAACGAAGAAGAACCAACTTGTTCTACTCCAGATACGCCGCATCGGACCAATCCGATGCGCTGTATCGGCCATACACAATCCTTACCAAGAAATCAAGTGGAGATTAGAAGCTTAATGAAGAAGTCAAGATTACAAGTCGACACTTGAAGATGCTTTCGTATTTTGGCCATAAAATCTTCATCCGGACTCCGTTTTAGTTGATTCAAGCGGCCACGGAAAGAGAAAAAGGAGATCTACCTGTATCTGAAGGAGATGCGGCGCATCAGGTCTTTAGATGCGCCGTATTGGGAGATGCTCCATATCAGATTTATAGATGCGCCATATCGGATCAGTTTCAGACTTGGAGCCTACGTTTACTTATAGATGTGGCGCATCTAACTCTCTAGATGCGCCGTATTGACCCAGATTTCAAAATCTATAAATACCGAACTCATTAACGAATTAGGGCATCATTGGGGACCCTCGGGATCATTCCCAGGCGTCTGTAAACGTCCCAAAACAGCAGAAGACTATATTGAAGATCCATTCCATCCACGAAGAACATCTCAAGCCAATTTACTTTGTTTAATCATTCGGTTAGCGTGTAGTTTTCATTATGATTTCTATCTTTTATGCTATGATTCAAACATTGTGTATTGTTACTGAGATTATGGGCTAACACCCTTAGGTGTTAGCCATGTTTATGAAGTTTTATTAGTTTTTATGATTTTGTCGATGTGTTTGCTTTGTTATTGGATTGGGTGCTTGTCGATAAAAACTCGTTTATTGCTTATAACTAGTAGAAGTCTATGTAACTAGGTTATGATCCTTATAACTTTAATTGATGTGACTTAACTACCAGTAATTGTGGTTGCTTAGGTTGAGTTATTTGCGTGTTAACCCGAATCTCTATTAGGAATCATTGTTTGGCATAAACGGAACATGTCTACAACCTAATAGGACTAGTAGCGTGTAATACCGAACTAGGTTAGATGGTTTAAAGCAATAAGTTAGTATTGATGCTAGACGAGTCACTATGATCATGTCCTCTTTCCCACCACGATGGTAGGTTATTTAATCGTGACAGGATTAATAATCGGATTGGCGACAAAACAATTGAATGAATTAAAACAAGTAGACATAAGCATGTATAACTATAAAATGGATTAGACGTGGCTAACCCGTTCTTCCTATCTATCTTCATCTATCTTTAATTTGCTTTTAATTAGTTTAATATTTATTTTCTCGTATTTAGTTTAATTAAACACACAAAATCGTGATAGCCTCTCAGGCTAAAACCCCAAAAATATTTACTTGCTTTCTAGGTTAGTTAGTTTAGTAATTAGAATACCTTTAGATCACTTTAGCTTCGCTCCTAGTGAACGACCCTTGCTTACCTAAAAACTATCTACATTGATCGGGTACACTGCTCGTTAGTGTTTTAGTCTATAGGTTAGTTCGGCAATTATAAATTTAAAACTTGGTTGATTTTTATAGACCTAAAAAAAACACATCAAGTTTTTGGCGCCGCTGCCGGGGAGTGATTGTTTTAATTTGATTTATTGGTATTTTAGTTTAGTTAGTTTTATTTGTTTCTGTGTTTCTGTCTCAGAAAGGCAATACGGCGTATCCTTGTCTGTGGATGCGGCGTATCTGTCTTATATCAATACGGCGTATACAGGTCAATTGTATACGGCGTATTGACGTTCTGTGACCAATTTTTTTTATCGTTTTTCTTTATTTTTGTTTATTTAATTTTTATTTTTCGTTTTAGTTTTTATTGTTTTTTGTTTGGGTTACTACTGTTCTTGGTTGTTTATCTTTCAGGTAATAATGATGATGGATAATCCGGACATAACTATGGAAGAATATCTTAGGCTTAACAATGAAAGATCCTTGAGCAATAAAAAGGTTTACGATTGGGAAAGAGCAAGATATGGTGCACAAGTCATCAATGATAAAGAACCCACGATGGAAGAGTACTTATTATCAAAGCAGGAAGAGTCAGGGAAAGAAAGAAAGACATTGCCATTTAGACACACTTGGACTTTATCCAATGATGATGATGTAGAAGAATCATACGATTTTGGTGCAATTAGGTTTCCGGCAATAGTTATTGATGATGTTATTTCTCCGGAAGTTGCCCAAGATGAAGAAGAGTCACAAGTGTTTGATTTGAATGAAAATCCGGCAATTGTTTACAAAGAAGCTTATTCATCCGAAAGTGCTTATGATGAAAATGAAGATGAATGTGGAACAATGGTGTATGGTGCTATTACTTGTGATTTTTCACCCGAGTTGGAAAATATATTCTCATCATATCAAAAACACCATGACGATATTCCATCGGATGAAGATAATGAGTATTCTAATATTGAAAGTTTTGATTGTATTGTGTACGATGCCATACCGCAATTGCCACAACAAAATGAAATATTCATGCGTGGAACAAATGAGCCAGATTATGACCCCACAAAGGATTTTGAAGAAATGTGGGATGACTTATTTGAGGCGGCTATTCGGGAAAAGGATGAAATTACAAGACCACTAGTTGAAGATGGAGACTCACAAGATGAATTGGAGTCACTTACAACAAAAAGTGGTACTAATTCATTTAATATTATTAATCCCGTTACTAATAATCTTGCTAGTTTTCCTAAACAGGTTGCAAAACAAAAGAATGATGAGGTGGAATTTACTACACCAACTAATGATGAATATAAAGCACCTGTTATCAACCCATTTTTGGTTGAAATAGAAAAAGAATTCAAGGATGAGCTGATGGACACGACCATGATTGAAGAGGACGATTTCAATCCTATGAAGGATATAGAGGAACCCGAACTTTTACTCGCCAAAGACCCTTTCTCATCTTTTATGAAAGTCAAGGGACGCCTTACTACCAATAGAACAAACGAAGAAGAAGGGAGATTCATTGATCCTCAACATACTACTCTCTCACATGTAATGTTCATGTCATCAAATTTAACAACCAAATCGGGTAAGGTAATGAACAAAGTACACATATTGCCAAGGTATTATCTTTACATATTCTATCCATCTCTAGTAGCAAATTTACACCGTTATGGTGCTTATTGTTACTATCACCCGCACTTGACCGCAAGTGGGGGGAAAAAAACCCTATTGCCTAGTAAATAAGGGTGGATTCAGGCTCGTGACTCTAACAAAAACAAGCGCTTCTTGAGAGGCAACCCATGCTTGTCTTTTATTTTGTTTTTAGTTTATTTTTATTTTCGTATTTCTGTCAGTTGGTCAAATACGATGCATGCACTTTTAGTAGATGCGTCGCATTAACCCATGACGTGCATTTTAGTATTTCCTACAGGTTGTTGATGCGGCGTATCCAATATTCCATGGATACGGCGCATCGACACTCTGACCTGTAATTTTTTCGTATTTTTATTTTCCTAACCAATGATTAACGAGATGCTCTCGAGATTCTTTTTCTGTGGTCTCTATATTTTTACAGGTCTGGACAATTGAAGAGGTTGATGGACTCCCGCATTATTTACGCTCGCACGTTTACATTGGAAGATCATACCGAGCAAATCTCAGGGGAGTTCTCCGTTCTAATTCTTTCTATCTCTTGTTTTTAATTTTAAATACAAACAACGAGGACGTTGTTTAACTTAAGTGGGGGGGATGGAGAATTAGAACGTTACTTGTCCTAAATTTTCAAAAATATGCTTTAATCTATGCTTAATTATCAAAATTTAATTTTTTTAGCATGTTTTTGTTTAATCTAAGTTGCATAGCTGCACACATAATTTTATTTTCAAAAATTGTGAACTTATCAAAATTCACAAATCTATGAGTGTGCCGGTGACTTGTAAACTTTAGAAATTGGCTTGTATACTATTCAAGACCACCATAATGAGTATTATTGATATAATTGGAGTGACTTGTCTAACAAGGTAAATTTCTAGGATTACACCCAAAAAGCCTATTATATGTTTTGTGTTATTAACTAACTACACTGGTTAGTTAACCCCTGTATAAACCCTTTGTTTACTCTCATTTTTAGAGTAAGATACCCCTAGAAAAACCCTCAGAGCCATTCCTTTCGTTTCTTACACCAATGTTTAAAATGTTTCGTTACACCCTTACACCTTAGCCTACCCTGTAGATTAAAGTCCGTGGTTAGTTACTTTAGGCAAAGTGTGTTTCCTTACAATTAACTGTGTTCGCGTGCGTAATTCATTATCTATGGTTAAGGTCGGGAAATTGCACAATGCAATTGGAGTGAAAGTAGATATTGTATAATTTGAGTCTTGTTATTTTTCGTGTGTTTACTACTTTCACTATTACTGTTATTTCTGAAGTCATGAAAAGTATGGAAAAATTATCCAGAGTTATCGTTATAGTGATGTGGTGAAATTTTATACATCTATGTTTATGTTTAAAGTAAAAAAAAAAAAAAAAAAAAAAAAAAAAAAAAAAAGGAAAAAATGAGAAAAGAAAAAAGAAAAAGAAGAAAAAGTTGGATGTTTGTTTTAACCAACTTATGTAAAGTTTTGTATTAAGTGGTCGATATCACCACTACTTGTTATATATTATATTTATGGATTGAATGGGAGTTGGCCGTTATGGGAACGCCAACTAAGGTTTATTTTTTGATTGAGATCTTGTTGAGTATAATTCGTGTCTACCTAAAGCGTGTGTTTCAAGTGTTAAAGCGTGAGTTATTCAATGATATGAGTCTTATTCATGGGATGGTTGGGAAAGTAATTTACCACACTCAGGATTTTAATCTATTTGTTTTGTTTATTTTTCATTTTACACCAATTTATATCCCAAATATTATCCATACCCTATATCATTCTTCATCCAAACCTTTGATTTATTGAGATTAGGGATTTGAGCAATCTTAAGTATCGTAGTCGTGGATTCGGCTATGTATTTATGATTTTGTCGCCCTTTTTGATATAATATTATTGGTAAAGATTACTTGGTCCTATCTTTAGCCCATTCGAGTTAAGGATTTGAGCAATTGCAAGTATCGTGTTCGTAGATTCGATCATGTATTTGTGATTTTGTCGCCTTTTCTGGAATGTGAGATCGATAGAGATTAAGAAGAATGATTAACCCTTAACCAACAAACCCTTTTTACCGCTTTAGACTTGTTATTCCTTGGCTTTAGTGGGGGAGATGCGTATACTTGCCAAGCTTATGATAGAATATTCGTCACGACTGGACAGTTAAACGATTAGATTTGCTTTTATCGAAATATTTTATTTTATTTCTAATTCGTTAAGTGTTTGGTTGTGCAATTATGATAAAACGAATAAGTGCTTAATTATAAAAATACATCCTATTTAGGATACATTTTCATAAGTTTAATCTAAGGTTTACTTGAGGACAAGTAAAGTTCAAGTGGGGGGATATTTGATGACATCAAATAAGTACATTTTATTAGCATCATGTATCCTATGTATATTGCTTGTTTTTGTATTATTTTATATGGGAATTGATACTTAATCGCCTACTTTTGTAATTCTCAGTTATAAACAAGCATTTGGTGAAAGTTAGCTATTATGGACATAAAATGGAGCAAAATGATCAAGATTGGAAAAGTCTGCTGAATTGAAGAGATTAAAGACCATTGCCTGACTTTGAAGCATGCGCCGCATCTGATTTTATCATGCGTCGCATATGAAACTTTGGTCAACGAAGAAGAACCAACTTGTTCTACTCCAGATACGTCGCATCGGACCAATCCAATGCGCCGTATCGGCCATACACAATCCTTACCAAGAAATCAAGTGGAGATTAGAAGCTTAATGAAGAAGTCAAGATTACAAGTCGACACTTGAAGATGCTTTCGTATTTTGGCCATAAAATCTTCATCCGGACTCCGTTTTAGTTGATTCAAGCGGCCACGGAAAGAGAAAAAGGAGATCTACCTGTATCTGAAGGAGATGCGGCGCATCAGGTCTTTAGATGCGCCGTATTGGGAGATGCTCCATATCAGATTTATAGATGCGCCATATCGGATCAGTTTCAGACTTGGAGCCTACGTTTACTTATAGATGCGGCGCATCTAACTCTCTAGATGCGCCGTATCGACCCAGATTTCAGAATCTATAAATACAGAACTCATTAACGAATTAGGGCATCATTGGGGACCCTCGGGATCATTCCCAGGCGTCTGTAAACGTCCCAAAACAGCAGAAGACTATATTGAAGATCCATTCCATCCACGAAGAACATCTCAAGCCAATTTACTTTGTTTAATCATTCGGTTAGCGTGTAGTTTTCATTATGATTTCTATCTTTTATGCTATGATTCAAACATTGTGTATTGTTACTGAGATTATGGGCTAACACCCTTAGGTGTTAGCCATGTTTATGAAGTTTTATTAGTTTTTATGATTTTGTCGATGTGTTTGCTTTGTTATTGGATTGGGTGCTTGTCGATAAAAACTCATTTATTGCTTATAACTAGTAGAAGTCTATGTAACTAGGTTATGATCCTTATAACTTTAATTGATGTGACTTAACTACCTGTAATTGTGGTTGCTTAGGTTGAGTTATTTGCGTGTTAACCCGAATCTCTATTAGGAATCATTGTTTGGCATAAACGGAACGTGTCTACAACCTAATAGGACTAGTAGCGTGTAATACCGAACTAGGTTAGATGGTTTAAAGCAATAAGTTAGTATTGATGCTAGACGAGTCACTATGATCATGTCCTCTTTCCCACCACGATGGTAGGTTATTTAATCGTGACAGGATTAATAATCGGATTGGCGACAAAACAATTGAATGAATTAAAACAAGTAGACATAAGCATGTATAACTATAAAATGGATTAGACGTGGCTAACCCGTTCTTCCTATCTATCTTCATCTATCTTTAATTTGCTTTTAATTAGTTTAATATTTATTTTCTCGTATTTAGTTTAATTAAACACACAAAATCGTGATAGCCTCCCAGGCTAAAACCCCAAAAATATTTACTTGCTTTCTAGGTTAGTTAGTTTAGTAATTAGAATACCTTTAGATCACTTTAGCTTCGCTCCTAGTGAACGACCCTTGCTTACCTAAAAACTATACACATTGATCGGGTACACTGCTCGTTAGTGTTTTAGTCTATAGGTTAGTTCGGCAATTATAAATTTAAAACTTGGTTGATTTTTATAGACCTAAAAAAAAACACATCACTTACGTTCCTATAGGGAAATCTTAAAGCAAATTTTCAAAGGTTGTCTTACGAGCGCCTACAGGGAAAACTTAGTGGTCCTAGCTTACACAGGCCAAGGGTAAATGTATTACGAATCGCAGCCTGTCGCTCTGATACCATAATTGTAACACCCCAACCCGGCAAGGGTAGAAGTATCACATTAATGGTTTCATATCAGATCAAAACAAAGCATACATTCATTAGTAATACAAGAGTTCTTCAAAGGTTACAAATGAAATATTGAAATACAAGGCTAACAAGGAAACAAAAGCTAAATACTAAGTCTGCGAATGCAAATCCTTCTAAGAGTCTCTACTTCAGAATAACTATCCAGGTCTTCTAAGTCCAAAAGTCTTTCCACTCATACCCAGCTTCCAACTAAAACCTGCCGCGGGAAAAGAAACGCGGCTGAGCTTAAAAAGCCCAGTGAACAGATATATAAAAACGAAAACGAAAGCAAAAGAAAATGAACATGTATAGTTTAGTGCATTGGAATATATATGTCATAGGCAAGATTATAAGTAAGAAAGAAATGAAAAGAAAAGGAAATAAAATATTCAGTAATCCTCCACGAGCCCGAACAAATCAAATATAGTAACCCTGTAGCAATCTAGAGGGGATGCCTCTCAAGTCACTAGATAATATGAGGGGTGACCTCATGTATCAAATTGGAATGATCAGTTCCCGAACTTTGTGAGAGACGTGTATTGCACACAACATCAATCACCGAACAATATAATATAATATCCATTAATACAAACACTAACCTAGGATGCATCCATACGCCCCTCGAACAATAATATAATAAATAATAAATATAATGTGCACGTTACGAACAATTTAGGGACGATGTGTAACATCACTCGAACACACTGGAGTCATGCCATTGGTGCATCAATGACACGGCCATGTTACCTTCATGGCTAGGAAACGAACTTGGCTCAGGTATCAACTGAAAGGTCAAAGGTCAAAGGTCTAAATCACAGCAAAGGTCCAACTAGTCTAAGTCATCGAATCATGGTCAAAGTCCAAATATCAAAGGTTCATGGTAAAGGGTTCACGTCAAGATATTTTAGAAGTAAATGACAAAGGTTCGAAATCCTTTAAAACGTTTTCTTATAAAAATAATCTTACAAAATGGTCTTCGTAAAAATGGTCCTTTCAAAACAGTTTTTCATAGAGACAGCTTTAAAAATAGTTTTCTTAAAACGTTTTCATAAATAATCAAAAAGGTTTTCTCATCCCCTTTACAATGTCCAACATATTTGGGTTCAAGTCAAAGTTCCTATCAGAGTTCGCAACAGGGTTCAAGACAAAAGATCAAGGCAAAGGTTCAACTCCAAGGTTCACAATACAAGGGAACATAGCAATGGCTTTGGGAATCCTAAACGAATCAAGATAAAAATCAAGAGGACGAAGGTACCTTACTAAGAAGGGCAGAATATCTGTACCTTATTAGCAGGACACAAGGATAGAAAATGACAAGGATCAACTTACTCCTTCCTCGAACCTAAGGAAGTAGAAGACAGAATGACAAATGGCTTTTTAGTTATCTTTCCATTTTAAGTAACTTTCTATTTTTAGCAGGTTTCCATTTTTAGTAAGTTTCCATTTTTAGAAAGTTTCCTTATTTAGTAAGTTTTAAGTATTTCAACTTAGGTTAAGCCATAATTTAAGGATATTATGGCCATAGGGTACATTTTAGCAAATTATGATAGTTCAGGGTTAATTATGACAAGTTTCCATAACTTAGGGTTTTAAATGTAAATATATCAAAGTTAAGGGTTTAAAATGAAATTATCACAATTTACTAGTTCATAACACATAATGGATTCAGAATCACACTTTATTCCTTTAAGTTTCATTATTTACACTTTTAGTCCCTCTAATTAATTTATTTATAATTCGAACCATAAATTAACAAATAAATCATGTTCTTGCAAATTTTACACATAAGGACCTCATCTTATAATTTTTACACATTTGTACTGACCTAATTAACATTATAAAAATAACCCTTAAGTTTCAGGAATAACAAAACACACCCTTCTTATTTTATTTCTAAATCGTATACACTTTTTATTAACCAAAACAAAACCCTAGATCATCCAATCATCCAACAATCATTACCACATCATTATTATGCATTTAATGTTCAGATCCAAGCACAAAAACCCTAACCCTAATCGTACCTAGGGTTTCTTATTATTTTCCATTCGATATACATAGATCCGATTACAAAATAATTAGCCACGATCAAACTAAACTTCTATAATTCGTTCAAGCATTTTTCCCAGATCATATAATTCGTATAAGGTCCAAAATAAATAATTACAACCCCTGGAAAAATCGCATAGCTTGTTTTGGATTTTACGTACGTTTTTGCTCTCAAAAATCATTACGATCTATTTAGCTAGCATGATTCGATTCATATATTTTATTTAGGTCTTATATGATCCTAAGAACATAATAAAAATACTACATGGACAATCGAACATGAAAAAGGGATAATAGGAATTTATACCTCTCGATTAAGTTAATTCGACAAAACAAAAACTCTAGCGATCAAACGAACGACTCCACAATCCTACAAATGATTTTCCTAGCTTCCTTAGATGTTGTAGAATACCAGAAAAATAACCCACGAATTTTCCTTGGTCGAATAGAGGCTGATCGAATTTTGTGAAGTGTTTTTAGGGTTTCGGAATTTTATTATATATAGGATAAATATAGAAAACGTGTATAAGTGATATGGGATCATATATTTTAGTCCAAGAAATTCTAATTAAGCTCAAATACTGATTGTGATAATTTCCTAATTTTATTTGCATTTATCTTGTATTTTATTTAATTTATTTTATACTAATAATACTTAATAATACACGAATTATATATAAATCGGACAAAACAATTATTTTGTATATTTTGTACTTTTCTAAATGTTAAAATGTAGTCACAAAAATTATTTGGATTCATATCTAGTTCATTCTCGAAGGTTTGGAATTTATTTGGTGATTCATAAGCTTATTAATCAAAATTTTAAATTATAAGGGCAAATTGGTCTTTTTGCATGTTTGAGATTTTTGGGTATTACAATTAACAAGTTGGTTTAGGACTTGATTTGTTTTTGAGATTCGACTCAGTTCTGTCTTCAGTGCCAGACGGTACCACGGTTCCTCTAATTTTAATGGTACCGTTGGTACCTTTAGTGGTGCCGTCCGAGGATTTGACAGAATTAGTGGGTTTGATAGATTTTACTTGATTTGTTTTATCTGTCGAAGCACTTTCTGTATTCTTTTTGAACTTAATAATCTTAATTGCATTTTCCTTGAGTTTTTCATTTTCTACTCGAAGATTTGCGCATGACTTACAACCTACGTCTACTTCTTTATATCTTTCAATTCCTTTGACTTGATCCTTTAGTCCTAAAATTTCTACTTCGAGTTCATGCAATTTTGATTTTAGTGATTTGTTTCTACTTAACATTTTTGAAACAATTTTGCATAGATTATTATGTTCGTCATTTAGTATGTTATCATCTATTGACGAGTTGTCATCTATGAAATTAGGGTAGTCGTAACGTACCTCATTAGAAGCATGAGCCATTAGACATGTTTCGTCCTTGGGCTTCTTTTCTTCATCATCACCGCTATCGCTCCAGGAGCCTCCTATGAAAGCTCGTTGGTTGTTGAATTTCGGTGGTTTGGGACACTCTCCTATGAGATGATTAGGGTCTCCGCATCTAAAGCATTTCCTATCACTTGTCCCTTTCTTCTCAATATGGTTCTTTTGTGATGTCTTCTTCTCATCACGAAGTTGCCTAACGAACCTACCTCTTCTCCTAAAAAACTTTTTGAAATCCCTAACCGCTAATGCATATTCCTCATCTTCACTGTCGGAACTCGAACATTCCTCATCACTAGACTCCTTCTTGGCTTTCAATGCTAGAGATCTAACTCTCTCGCCTTTGCCTTTGACAATATCAGAGTCTTTCTTAATTATCATCTCGTGAACTTTCAAGTTTCCTATGAGTTCATCGAGTGACAACATCGCCAAGTCATTTGACTCTTCTATGGCGGTAACCTTTGCTCTCCATTTAGGATGTAGAGCTCTAAGAAACTTTCTAACATAATTCTTGCTAGAGTAACCTTCATCAAGAGCTTTAAGACTAGTAATAATAGTATTAAATCTAGCAAATGCATTATCTATTGACTCATCTTCCGTAATGGAAAATTGTTCATATTGTTGAACAAGAAGATATATCTTGTTCTCTTTGACTTGGCTATTACCTTGGTGGGTGACTAACAAAGTTTTCTAAATATCTTTTGCCGTATTACACATAAAAATACTTTCAAATTCCTTTTTAGGCAAAGCATTATAAATCATCATTTTAGCCTCATTGTTTTTGGCTAATTTTCTTTTAAGTTCATCGCTTTGTTTATCATAAGAAACTATTTCATCCTTTTTAGTTTCCGGATTCTTTTGAATAGGTTGAAAGTCACCCTCGGTAATAAAATGCCAAAGATCAATGTCCTTTGATTTCACATACGTTTCGAATCTTGTTTTCCAATAAATAAAACAATCGGTTTCGAAAAGTGGTGGTCTTTGCATAGATTGCCCTTCTAGATATTTGTCGGAATCCATTGATCGATTCAAGTTTTAAAATACAATATACTTTAAAAGCTTGACGACGTGGCTCCTGATACCAATTGTGGGAAACTAGAAGGGGGGGGGGTTGAATAGTTTACCGGTTTAAAAGTCTTTTAAAAATCTTGTTTTAAAAGTTGACTATTGGAAACTTTGATTCGAACTCTATGTGTAATCAATCAACACCAATATGAACTACACACTATGCTAACTAATGATAAATAATAAAAGTAAAGAGTAGAGTTGGAAAGATCAAACTGAGACAAAGGATTTATAGTGGTTCGGCTACGAAGCTCTTCTTCGCCCTACTCCACTCCCCGAGTACCACACTCGAGAGTATCAAGCACTATGTCAACAACCTCCCTTTAGGCGGAGAAAATCGTATACGTCACTTATACTATTACCGACACTAAGCTAGATGTCGAGTGCTAATCTTAGCTAGCACCAATCTACCAAGGTCCACGTGACCAAACACACAAGCCCAATGGCTTCAAGAGATCACCAAGATCTCAACAAGATCACAAAGATCAATTCTCACTTCACTCTACACAAACTAACTACTCTAGATCCTTTGACTACTCACACACAAGCCCAATGGCTTCAAGAGATCTTCACTATCTCTTAAGATCACAATGATCTTCACTCACACTCTCACAAAAGAAAGATAAACCTGATGTATACTAAGATACAACAAGGATGTAACAAATGTTACAAAAACCTAGCAACTATAACTCTTGTATCTTCTTGAATACCTTGAGTTCTTCTCTTGCAAATGAAGAGGAATGATAACACCTTGTATCAACTTGGATACTTGTGTTCTTCTCTTGCTAGTGAAGAGGTATGAAGAGGATCACTTGAAGGATGATTGGATCACTCTTGAACAAAAGAAAAACTAATCTAAATGATCAAAGAAAGAAGGTGTGAAGAGAGTATTCAACTCAGAAAGTTTTTTGTGTGAAAGGATTCCTAAAAACGGTGAAAGGGGTTAGTTTTTATAGGCAAAGAAAATCTGAATGTTACAGAAAATTCTGTACAGACGGCTCCGTTAAATACCACACGGCTCCACTAAATTTAGTGGAACCGTGCCAGACAAGGACGCTCCAAATTTTGTCTTTTCTGGTGAAAACTTATTTGGGGAAGGTTGGAGCTGATTTTGGGGGGAAAAGTAGCTGTTATGAATTTCAAATTAAATTTTCCATTAAAACATTTCTTAATATTTCAAAAATAATTTGTCATGTGTATTTTTGAAAAAATGTTTTGTCCCATTTAAAATGTGAATTCTCAAAAACACAAAATCACTTCTTTGATCACTAGTTCAAGTTGTAACTTTGTTCTAGAGTGATTTACGTGGAAACGAGATCTTCCAATTAAAAACTTGTTTACGTTAATTTTAACATAACGTGATTTCACATTTTGTCATCCTCAAAACGTGAAGTAATCGAAAGATATAAATAACGTTTTTAGAACATTATTTGCATCAACATAACTGTTTGAATTAAGCGGTAATATATCCTTTTTTCTTCGTCCTTTTCCCAATCCAACGTTCCAATTGTCAGAATTTTGCCTCGCCGTGCAGACGACGAGGCTTAGAGTGCCGAGAAAAAACGGGGGGGGGGGGTGGCGAGGCACAACGAAGGTGACACCGTGGCACGGCGAGCCACAACGAATATTGCACCTTGTGCTCTTAGCGTGACGTCTTTGGTGGGAGACGGTTAAATGATCTGGTGACAGGTGTGCGGTGGTGAGTGAATGGTGGGGTGGTTAGTCTGTGCATCAAGGATCCGGTAGGTTCTAGGTTGTCTTTCGGGAGGCGCCTACTATTGACGACAACAACAAACATTCTCTCGACAATAACCACCAAACCAAACCAAACCAAATATATAAACATGCATCACAATTTAGCCCCTACATATAAACAAAAATAAAGTATATACAACATTTGATGATCTGCACCACCAAACGAGTGCCAAAAATGAAGAATCGCGCGTAACCATGAGAAGTCGTAGTGATGACCACAAGTGGTAAGAGGCCGACCAAGGTGACGATGTGTCACAAAGTACATGACGTTAGTACCAAAATATTGCTATATAATAATCACCAAAAAAAGAAATAAGACCCCAAAGAAAGGTGATGAAACCCCACCCGTATAAATAATCACATTTTTATTTGATGTTAAAATAAGGTATTGTTATTGCTAACTAATACTCACTAATTAGTATTTTACCTCTTATTGACAATTACGTTTTTTTTATTGTTTATATTTTTCTTTTTTTTGTCATTTTTTTTCTTGTCAAACTTTACCACCTTAACCCAACAACCCCCACCCCCCCCCCCCCGCCCCCCTTTTTCAATAATACATTGAAAAACAATTTTATGCATTTGTTGTCTTAAAAGTCCCTTAAACTGATGTAGTTTTTTTGAAGTAGTTGGTGGATTGCTGCAATGAACTGCCGAGTATGAAGAATTTGGTTCTTGGATCTTTGCTTGGATGGATATTCTGTATTGTTTGTATTGATTTTCTTTTTATTGTATTTGTTAACTCTTGTTGTTGGTCTTTATATTTGTAGTTTGGGGTATGTCCAAACTGTGTATTTGAACCAGTTTTTGTATGTTGTTTTGTTAATTTAATACATCCCTTTTTCCTTGAAGAAAAAAACTACATAGCAAATCCATCATGGTTGTACAAAACAAAATCATAACCGAACCTTTTCACCCTGCAAACTGTTGTGTGCATTTCGATACTCATGGATCCAAACTGAACCTATGCAAAAACACCAAACTGACATAGATCATAAAGGATCATAAGCAGGCATCATCAAGCAGTTGCACTCCAACAATAGCTACAATAGAGAATAGGAATACATTCCCTTCTAAAACTCTACCATTCTCAGCTAATGCTTGACTTAGTTTTGTCAAACTAAGTTTATGTTAAAATGGGTCAGTATGCTCAACAACCCAATACCACCCAAGGAAAGTCAACACTTTGTAATCAAACCTAAGTGTTCTTCAGGGGTACATTTCTAAACAACAATTTAGCCAAAATGGGTAAAAATCACAATGGTCATCAACCCAATCCAACAAAAGTATTATTCACTTCGTAAAGTCAAATACATCAACCAAATCAAAGGTTTACAACTGAAAATGGATTTGTTCAAACATAAAATACTCAAAATGGATCAGATTGTTGACTTTCCTAAGTCAAACTACAAACTTTTGATTGTTGACTTTCCTAAGTCACACATATTTAGCATTGAACAACCAAACATTATCATTAACAATAACAACCCACATGCACTTGATCAGAAGCCATTACGATTTAGCCATAATTACAAACCAAACTATTTTTTTGGAAAACTAGAAGGGGGGTTGAATAGTTTTAGCGGTTTTTAAATCTTTTAAAAACTTTACTTATGGAAACCTTTGATTCGAATCTTATGTGCAATCAATCAACACCAATATGAACACTACACTATACTAACTAATATAAACTATGAATGTAAGATAAAAGATGGAAAGATCTAACCGGGACAAAGAGATTTATAGTGGTTATGTCACGAAGCTCTTCTTCGCCTTACTCCACTCCCCGAGTACCACACTCGAGAGTTTCAAGCACTATGTCAACAAACCTCCCTTCAGGCAGAGAAAACCGTACAACGTCGCTTATCCTATTTCTGACACTAAGATAGATGTCGAGTGCTAATCTTAGCTAGCACCAATCTACCACGATCTACCCGGTCCTTTCTACTTCACACGATCAACACACTAGACTCGATCTACCCAATCTACCCTTGATCCACTTGATCAATCACACAAGCCCAATGGCTTCAAGAGATCTCCAAGATCTCAACAAGATCACAATGATCAACCCTCACTTGACTCAATCTATCCTATCTACCCTTGATCAACACACTAGCTCACAAGCTACAAGACATATTCAATATCTCTATAAGATCACAATGATCTTCTCTCACAAAATCTCAAAAGAAAGATGATCTTGATGTATACAAGGATACAATCAAGTGTGTAACAAATGTTACAAGTGCTCTAACTCCAACTAGAACACTTTGTATCTTCTTGGATACCTTGTGTTCTTCTCTTGCACTAGAAGAGGAATGAAGAGGATCACTTGGTTGGATGATTGGATCACTTTTAAAACAAAAGAAAACTAAACTAAATGATCAAGAAGAGAAAATGTGATAAGGGTAATGAACTCAGAAAGTTTTGTGTGAAAAAGGATGCCCAAAAACTGTGAAGAAGGCTGATATTTATAGGTAGAAAAAATCTGACCGTTACAGGTACACAGTACCACTAAATCACGCACGGTACCACTAAATGTAGTGGTACCGTACCAAACAAAAAACGCTCATCTTTTTGTCTTTTGTGGTGAAAATTTATTTGAGGAAGTTTGGAGCTGATTTTGGGGGAAAATAGTTGTTATGATATTTGAACTTATTTTTCCAATAAAACATTTCTTAATTATTCAAAAATAATTTGTTAAGTATATTTTTGAAAAAAATGTTTTGTCACATTAAAAATGTGAAGTCTTAAACACAAATTCACTTCTTTGATCATTTGTCAAGTTGTAAATTTGTTTGTGCATACCTAGAGTGATTTATGTAGAAATGGGATCTTTCGACTAAAAACTTGTTTACGTTAATTTTAACATAACGTGATTTCACATTTTGTCATCATCAAAACGTGAAGTTATCGAAAGATATAAATAACGTTTTTAGAACATTATTTGCATCAACAATCTCCCCCTTTTTGATGATGACAAAACATAAACTCATTTTAAATTAAATTTAGTTTTAACAAGTTTTTAATGAGTTTACTCCCATTTCTCCCCATTTTTTTGAAGCAAAAAGGTTGCTAAAGCTTCCCCTTGATGTATAATCCCCTTCGTTTGGAGGACACCAAGGAATCGAGCAATGGTTCTTGCTACAAAACAAAGTTAGACGACAAAAATACAATATCTAACATGTAGCAATCACGACAAATATCTAATCAAAAACAAAAGAATTAGCTAAGTAGCCAAGCACCAAAAATACAGCAACCACATCACATGCCCATTCATAAAATAAAATGTCATACTTAAAGTATGACTACATCACAAAGAGAAACAACAAGAAGCATAAATCCTTAATGACTAGAGGCAAGCTTCATTTCCAAAAGAGGTCCTAAAGGTTTATTGTTGGATACTAAACATGAGCATGTTTAGTTATGTGGGCTAGGAGGTGGTGGAGATGGTGACATGATTGGGGGTGGTGGTGGTGTCAAGAGATGCTCCGCATAGGAGAACATGAAATGAATCTCATCTCTCAATGAGAAGATGAGGTTGCGGTTGTGGAGGCAACATAGGCAATTAGCACTATGTAGATCAAATGGGTGAGGTTGGATATGTTGTCCCATTATTGGAGAGGGAGGTGGTGGTGAGTTTATGGGTGATGGGGTTGGCATGGCATAATCCAAGGGAGTGATGGGTGAGAGAGTGTAGTCCATGGATGATGGCATGGTGTTGAGAGAATGAGATGATGAAGATGTTGTGTAAGTAGAGGATGTTTTGGAAGGTGAATTAGGTGGAGATGGTGAGTTAGGAGTGGCTTGGGAAGGTGATGTTGTGACTTCATTATTTTTTGTGAGATCAACAAAGAGAGGTTTGGTTGGCGGTCTTACGGTTATCCTAGGTTTCTTGGAAATGTGGTTTGTTGATCCTTGTGTGGAAGACATGGTGATTGAGTGGTGTAAGGTTGAAGATGAGTTGCAAGATAAGCTTGCAATGGTGAGGCCTTTTATAGGCAAGAGTGGTGGAATTTGAATTAAAGTTGTTGGTATTGTCCTATGGTGTAGTAAGGGAATCTTGAGGTGTATGCGAATTTTCAAAATTTGTAGGTATGAGGTTTCAGGTTCAGGGATCTAGAGAAAACAGTGAAAATTCGTCAAACAAGGGCACGGTACTACTAAATACTGCATGGTACCGTTAAATTTAACGGTATCGTGGCCTATTTAACGGTACCGTGACATTGGAGCCACAAATTTTCCTATGCAGGCTAGTTCTGGGCAGTTAGAGGGATATTTTCTAGGGGAACTATTTCCTGAAAATGTTATTGCCTCAAATCTCTAAAGATTTATTTAACTACTGTGTCCCATATTGAGCTACTCCTAGCATATAAAGATTAGAATGCAATTTGCTAAGATAATCCATAAGAATGCAAACATAAGGGACAAAATAAACTATCATCCAAATATCACATAAAAGAATTCATGCAAGGTGATAGATTAAATATTATGTTGGGAATTCTGGAAATAAGATATTTCTTGTTGCTGCCGATAGTGAAAGTTGGTTCCTGCCGATAGTGTTGGTTCCTGCCGAAGCTCATTGCTGCTGATAGTTATATTTTGTTTCTGCTGATAGTGTTTGTTGCTGCGGATATTATTGTCTGTTATCCGTATGTTTAGTAAGTTTATTTTTAGAAGAGATCATGTTTATCTCTTTACACGTATTCTTGTAGGACGGGTTAGGGTTAGGGTTCCTTGTCATTATAAAAGGAACACCCCGTCTATGAGTTTTAGATATCTTTGTAAGTTAACAATCTTCAATAAAATCATCTTTTAGTTCATTATACGATCCATAGAGGATCATAGCATTAGTTCTTTTCTTTTCTTGTTCATAATCAGAGGTTCTCTTGTAGTGTGCTTGTGATTACATAGGCATCCTACCGATCCACATAGGCTCAAAGATCTAGCAGGCGTGTTAGATTCAACAAGTGGTATCAGAGCCTCGTGAGGATCTCTGATCAAGAAACAAAAGTTCTCAAAACAATCTCTCTAAACCCTTTCACAATGGGCGATGAAAACCATGGATTTGAAAACCCTGAATTTGAAAACCCTGAATTCGCTGCCATTAACAATGAAGAACCTGAACCCACAAAAGTTCAACAACAAATTGTTACAACCACTGTGTCCAACAGTAATGCTAAGTTCCCATATCTTAAGAAGGAAGAGTATGAAGTCTGGGCGATGAAGATGGAGTACTGGATCTCCAACAGTGATCACCATCTTTGGAATGTTATCCTCAAGGGGAATAGCAAGAAGAGGATTGGAAGAGATAAGAATGGGGGAATCATTATTCTCGCTCCTGCAACAGTTGAGGAACAGCTGGCTGTGCAAAGGGAAACTAAAGCAAGAACTCTCTTGCTTCAGGCTCTTCCAGAGGATCACATGGGTGATTTTCATCACCTGGATGATGCTAGAGAAATCTGGCTTGCTGTAAAAGCTAGATTCGGTGGGAATGAGGAATCCAAAAAGATGAGGAAATCAATGCTTAAGCAGGAATTTCAGGAGTTTAAGATTCTTGAGGAAGAAGGTATTCACAAAGGGTATGATCGATTTCACAAGATCCTCAGCCAACTTAATCAGTTGCAGGCTCGACCAGATAATGAGGACTGCAACACAAAGTTTCTGAGGGCTTTACCTTCATCCTGGTCTCAAGTTTCTATAACTCTGAAAGCCAAAGGAGGATTGGACTACCTAAGCTTTGATGATCTGTACAACAAGCTCAAGACTCTAGAGATTGACATCAAAGGGGTTTCTACTTATTCATCTCATACACCTACTCATACTGCATTTGTTAGTGCTCCAAGTGCTAATAAGGTCTCTCATGGTGATAGCCCAAACCCCTCATCTTCATCTGTTTCCTATTCTCCCGCAGCATCAAGATCTCAATCAAGGAACGACAATGTTGTTGAGGAAATTCTTCATTCATTTGTTGCTGAAAGTACTCCACAACAGCAGTTGATGTATGATGATTTTGATCAAATTGATCAATTTGACTTGGAGGAGATGGATATCAAATGGCAGTTGGCTATGCTGTCATTAAAGGTTAACAGGTTTGAGCAGCAGTCTGGGAGGAAGCTTAATCTTAATGAAAGGGAAGGTGCAAGGTTTGACAGAAGGAAGGTAAAGTGCTTCAAGTGTGGTCAGATAGGACACTTTTCCAGAGAATGCCAAGACAAGAAAGTTGATGATAGATCAAGGTATTCAGCATTCAGAATGAAAGAATTGGAACCAGAGGAAGATAAAGCTCTAGTGTCTGTGGATGCAATGCTGGATTGGGATCAACATGAGGTGACTGGAGCTTCACGGATTTATGGGATGATTGCTGGAAATGGAGCTGAGACACATGTGGCTGGAGAATTTGGAATGATGGGTTATCCAACTCAGGTACTAAAATGTCCTTTTGATTGTGAAATTAAATATAATAAATTGCAAAAGGATAGTGAAAATAAATATACTGAGTTAAAAAGGGAATTTGATGAAATGGAGCCTGAATATAATAAATTATTTGTAGATATTCAAGCTTATAAAAAGGCTCTTAAAACTGTGGAGAAACAAAAGGCTTGGCATGAAGCTAATCAGATTGCATATGAACAAAAAATAAGGGTTTTGGAAAGAGATTTAGAGAACTCCAATAACTGTCTTAAATATTCTGAATCTCAAGTTACTAAGATCAAATTAGAAAATCAGGATTTAAAGGCTAAACTGGATAGTGAAGTGGCTAGGATAAACTCATGGCAACAATCAGAAAAATATCTTGTTAACTATGGTACTCAGTCTGGTTGGCGTAAGAAAGGGTTGGGATATGATGTTGGGGAATATAACCCTAGGATATTTGACCCTACCCCTAAGGAAGATTATCAAAAACCTATTAAGTTTGTTAAGGAAGGAGGGATAAATGCAGTTCCTCCACCTATAAGAGGTGTTTTTAAGCCTGTCCCTATCCACACAGCTCTTGACCTTGACTTTGATGATTCACAAATGACTTATGGAAAAAAGGCAAAGAACTTGCCTGATCTTGATTGTGACTCTAATGAATTTGTCTCTTGTTCTAACAGTGACAAATCGGAAGAAATCAAGACTGATGACTATGCCACATGTGGATCAAGTGAGAAGTCTGCATCAATAAAATCAGAAGATCTGTCTTCAAAAGTGGCAACTGATGAATCCCAAAGAGTTGAAGATGTTTCTTTTGATAATGTTAAAAACAATAATGTTTCTAGTTTTGGTTTTGTTTCAAACAATTCTGGTTGTGATTCTAATTTGGTTAAGGATAATTTTAATTGTGTTGGTTTGAATTCTTCTGATTGCAATAAGAAAGAGAATGTTAAGAAAAAGTCCCCTAGAAAGAAATCTTGCTTTGTGTGTCGTAGTTATGATCATCTTATTAAAGATTGTGACTATTATGAAAAACAGATGGATAAATATGCTTATCAAAATAGGTCTGTATGGAACAATGTCAATGCAATTCCCCCATATATTCCACAAGCAGCAAGAATAAACTCTTGTAGAGCTTCTGTTGCTGCTGGCAAGCCAGTTCCTGCTGGTAAGCCAGTTGCTGCTGATAAGTTCATTCCTGCTGATTGGAGGAGGAATGTTTCTAGACCTTATTACAGACCTACCAGCACTTACTTTCAAAATGATATGTGGCCTGTTTATTTTGACACCTTTAACATGGGAAGGGAAAGATGGGGAACTGCTGTTAAGTCCTCAGCAGGTTGTTCTTGGAGAAACAATAACAAATATATGAGAATGGGGTCCAAGAACAATGGTGGATCTCATCAATCTCCATGGTTTAAATTTTATTGATCCACAAGGCAGACCCAAGTCAGTAATGACTTGGGCCTCCCATGTATCTAACACTGTTGTATGTAATTTTGTTCTGTAGGACATTCCTTTTAAGAGTAAAGAAGTAGGTATTGTTGACAGTGGTTGTTCGAGGAGTATGACAGGAAATTTGGAAAGGTTGCATAACTTTGTACCCTTTTATGGAGGAACAGTGACATTTGGAGGAGGTGATGGAAAGATTACAGGGAAAGGAACCATTAAGACTCCTAAACTGGACTTTGAGAATGTTCTCTATGTGAAGGAACTCAGGAACTTCAATTTGTTTTCTGTCTCACAAATATGTGATAAGAAGAATGGAGTTCTCTTCACTGAGACTGACTGTCTTGTGCTCTCCAAGGACTTCAAGATGCCTGATGATAGTGAGATAGTGCTCAAAGTTCCAAGGACTCACAACCTGTATTGCTTCAATTTAAATGATGTTAACCCTGAGGGTAATCTTGCTTGTATGGTGGCAAAGGCTTCTGTGGATGAAGCAAACAAATGGCACAGAAGGATGGCACATGTGAACTTCAAGACAATCAACAAGCTGGCAAAGAATGGCTTAGTGCATGGACTCCCTTTCAAGACCTTCACAAATGAACACAATTGTGTTGCCTGCAATAAAGGGAAGCAACACAGGGCATCATACAAGGCCATTACTGCTGTGAGGACCATCTCCGAGCCTCTGCAACTGCTTCATATGGATCTTTTTGGTCCAACTTCTATCACAAGTAGAGACCATAAGTATTATTGTCTGGTGATTACTGATGAGTTTAGCAGGTTTTCTTGGACTTTCTTTTTAGGTACTAAAAATGAAACCTATTCTGTGCTTAGGGATTTTATTACCTTAATTGAAAATCAGCTAAATAAAAAGGTTAAGGCTATAAGGTGTGATAATGGAAGTGAGTTCAAAAACTCTAGTTTAATTGAGTTTTGTGGGAATAAGGGGATTAAAAGAGATTATAGTAGTGCCAGAACCCCACAACAAAATGGGGTTGCAGAAAGGAAAAATAGGACCCTTATAGAAGCAGCTAGATCTATGTTAGCTGACTCTAAGTTGCCTACCATGTTTTGGACTGAAGCAGTAAGCACTGCTTGCTATGTGCTGAATAGGGTATCTATTACTAATCCCCACAACAAAACTCCTTATGAGCTTTTGTCTGGAAAGGTTCCTAATATAAGTTACCTTAAGCCTTTTGGATGTCATGTAACTATCTTGAATACTAGTGATCACCTAGGTAAGTTTGAAGAGAAGGCAGATGAGGGGTTCATTGTTGGATATTCTGCTCATAGTAAGGCCTATAGGGTTTATAACTTGTCTGCTAAGAGGGTAGAAGAAACACTCAATTTAAGGTTTCTAGAAGACAAACCTAATTTACAGGGTGCAGGTCATGAATGGTATTTTGACCTAGATTATTTGACTGATTCTTTAGGTTATTCTAGATATAAAGCTAATCAATCTGTAGGTCCACATGTTTATTCATCTAACAATGCAGGTACCTCAGATGATGAGTCTGATTCAGAGTGTGATGAACGACCAATAGTTGTTCCTTCTTTTCCCTCTAACCACTTTTCAGGTACAGAACTCAAGGATTCTTCTGATAAGACTGAAGATAATTCAAGTTTTGCAGAAGACCTTGCTAGGCTTCAAAGACAAGAATATCAAGCCAAGAGAGCTGCTGAAAAGTTTGGTTCTGGGTTTTCACAAGAAACAGTGGAGCTATTGAGAAATGCTGAAGCTGAAGTTAGAAGAGAAATGGCTTCTGCTGGTGGGATTCCTGTTCCTGCTGATGTCAATTCTGCTGATAGTTCACCTATTACTGCTGATACATCTGCTGTTCCTGCCGATGTCACTGATCCTGCTGCTTCTTTGTCTACTCCATCTTCTGATTTGTTGGGATTCAGTGAGCCTCCAACTAGATTCCCAAGTCCATCTGATCTGGGAAATTCACTTTCTTCAGCAGCTAAGCTGAATGATCCTCATCATCAGTCAAGATCTGGAATTTTCACTCACTCCTCTTATGATGGTGAAGCAAATCCCTCTATTACTAATCAAGCCACAACTTATGAGGTAGATCCTGTTGTTACCAAGAGAATTAACATAGTACATCCTCAATCTTTGATTCTTGGTGATCTAAATTCTCCTGTTCAAACAAGAAGAAGGTTGAATCAATCCAAGTTTGGAGAATCTGCTTTTCTAAGTTACATTCAGGAATAGTTAAGGAGCAATCACACTGACTATCTTCATTGTCTCTATGCTTGCTTTCTATCTCAAACTAAACCAAGTAGTGTAGCTCAAGCCCTTGATAATTCTAATTGGGTTGAGGCTATGCAAGAGGAAATGCAGCAGTTCAAGAATCAGAAAGTATGGGTATTAGTACCATTGCCTGAAGGAAAACATGCAATTGGAACTAAATGGATTCTCAAGAATAAACGGGATGCTAGGGGAATTATGGTTCGTAATAAAGCTAGATTAGTAGCTCAGGGACATAGACAAGAAGAGGGTATTGACTATGATGAGCTGTTTGCACCAGTAGCAAGAGTTGAAGCTATTTGGCTATTTTTGGCTTTTGCTTCGTTTATGGGGTTTGTGGTTTATCAGATGGATGTGAAGAGTGCATTTCTGTATGGGAGTATTGAAGAGGAAGTGTATGTTACTCAACCACAGGGGTTTGTGGATCCACAACATCCCGATTTGGTTTATAAAGTGGTGAAAGCACTCTATGGACTTCATCAAGCACCAAGAGCATGGTATGCAAGGTTGTCTGCTTTTCTACTTAAACATGGATACAGAAGGGGAACAATAGATAAAACACTTTTCATTAGGAAGAATTTTAAAGATATCATCTTGGTACAAGTGTATGTAGATGATATTATTTTCGGTTCCACTAATGAAGCCTGGTGTAAGGATTTTGAGGGATTGATGAAAAGTGAATTTGAAATGAGTGCTATGGGGCAGATGACATTTTTCTTGGGCTTACAGGTTCAACAGAGACCAGATGGTATCTTCATTAATCAAGAAAAGTATGTTCATGACATACTTAAGAAGTTTGACTTGGACAATGTGAGGACTGCTACAACACCTTTTGAAGCTCCAAAGCCTAAATCTAATCATGAACCTGATGATGCTGTAAATGTTCACTTATACAGATCTATGATAGGTTCTTTGATGTATTTGACAGCTTCAAGGCCTGATATCATGTTTGCAGTCTATGCTCGTGCTAGACATCAGGTTACACCTTTGACTTCCTATTTAAATGCTGTTAAGAGAATCTTCAAGTATTTGAAAGGACAGCCTAAGCTGGGACTTTGGTACCCAAAGGATTCTTCTTTTATGCTGGAAGCTTATAGTGATAGTGACTATGCTGGAGCAAACTTTGATAGAAAATCTACTACAGGAGGTTGCCAGTTTTTGGGAAGAAGGTTGGTTTCTTGGCAATGCAAGAAGCAGACTATTGTAGCTACATCTTCTACTGAGGCAGAGTATGTTGCTGCTGCTAGCTGCTGTGGACAGGTCCTTTGGTTGCAAAATCAATTGTTGGATTATGGGTTCAACTTCATGAACACTAAAATTTTCATTGACAACCAAAGTACCATCTGTATTGTTAAAAATCCAGTGTTTCATCAAAGAACAAAGCATATAGAGATTAGGCATCATTTCATAAGGGATGCTTATGAGAAGCATCTCATTCAGGTGCTTAAGATTGACTCTGATGAGAATGTGGCTGACCTGTTGACTAAAGCATTTGATGGTCCAAGGTTCAACTATCTGGTGGTTCATATTGGAATGCTCAATCCTTAGGTGCTGAGATTAAGGGGAGGTTTAAGCCTAAGGGGAGGTTTCTTGTTGTTGTTGTACATCTTTCTATCTTTTCTTATTTTCTTTCTTTTTCTTTTGGTGTGTTTCTTGTTTCTTTTAGTTCAAAAAAAAAAAAAAAAAAAAAAAAAAAAAAAAATTCTTGTATATTTTGTGTGCTAATAAGTTGGTTTGAGCAACACCTTGCAGGTACAGTGTTGGTGTTTACACCTACACAGCAAATGGTATTCAACTCACCATGTCTTGCAGACAAGAAAGAGTTGACTCACCATGAGGGTACGGCTCTGGTGTGATAATCAAATCCGTTTATAGCTGTAATAGCTTGCTCAAAGCTATAGGGTACTTCACCTCACCCATGGTTCATTCCTGAGAGTTGAAAATGGTTCTCAATTCACCATGGATGTAACCCTTTAAGGGATCCAAAGAATTGGCTAGTCCACAAAAGTATGGTTTGTGGTAAAGACATTTGGTATCCATATTTGGTATTCAATTCACCAAGGTTCAGTTGAAACCAAAGAATTGGCTAGTCCTGAGAAAACGGCTATAGGTAAAGACAAGTCAAATCCGTTTATAGTTGCTGATTTGCTAATAAATCAGATGGTTATCAATGTACCATGGTCTCACACACCTAAACATTGGCTACTCTAGTAGTGATGGCTATTGGTAAAGAGACATCAAATCCATTAATTTTCAATGATTCACCTCTCACAGGAGTTAACACACCTGGATGTGATGAGAATAGTATGAAACTTAAGTGATTTGATGTACATATTGTCATAGTAGCAGTCAAGATCAAGAATGACATGGTGACCAGCTTAGATCTTCTTTTGAGGATGATTTCCTATTGCTGCTGAACTATCGAAGTTGCTGCTGGAAGTTTCAAGTGTTGCTGCTGGTTACTTACTGATGCTGCTGCTGGTCTAATCCTCTCCCTATGGACTTCAAAGTACATTCAGAGTAGAGTGCACACCTAGGGAATCTTTTCGGAAATACACTATTTCCTCAAGATTAGGGGAGGATTGTTGGGAATTCTGGAAATAAGATATTTCTTGTTGCTGCCGATAGTGTTGGTTCCTGCCGAAGCTCATTGCTGCTGATAGTTATATTTTGTTTCTGCTGATAGTGTTTGTTGCTGCGGATATTATTGTTAGTTATCCGTATGTTTAGTAAGTTTATTTTTAGAAGAGATCATGTTTATCTCTTTACACGTATTCTTGTAGGACGGGTTAGGGTTAGGGTTCCTTGTCATTATAAAAGGAACACCCCGTCTATGAGTTTTAGACATCTTTGTAAGTTAACAATCTTCAATAAAATCATCTTTTAGTTCATTATACGATCCATAGAGGATCATAGCATTAGTTCTTTTCTCTTCTTGTTCATAATCAGAGGTTCTCTTGTAGTGTGCTTGTGATTACATAGGCATCCTACCGATCCACATAGGCTCAAAGATCTAGCAGGTGTGTTAGATTCAACATATTAAGCATGCAAGATGATCAAGAGTATTAATCCCTAATATAGACGATCATAGATAAATCATAATTAGAGGTATAAATCCCTCCTTAACTACTTATGACTTGAGCATTCCCCCGTTTTTAACACATTCTCGTCATAAGTATGCATCTCTTCCTCATGATTTGGATCATCAAAGGGTGCATAGTGGGTGGAGGTTTTAAAAATGAGTATGGATGAGACATACGACTCATTGAGGGGTTTCATGACCGGATCGAAAAGTGAGTATTGAGGACCATGAAGGTATGGATGAGAGTTCATGAAGTAGTGATAAAGACGAGTTAGGAACATCCCATAGGGTATCAATTTATTTTTGTTACCCTTGAGATGTACTATTCGCTTAGCGAATAAGTAGGCAAGATTGTACGGTTGTTGAGTAAGGAGACAGTAAATCATATGAGCACAACACGCCGGAAGTTGCTCACGATTTCATGTTAGACTTAGAACATTTTCTCGCAGGATGATTGCCCAAGAAAGTAGTTCATAACGAACCTCATCCAAATGAATTTTCATTGGATTTGGGTAAGAGGGGTACTTATGAGTACGAATGAGTTGGGTAAGTTCGGTTGGAGAGGGTATATAGGAACAGTACGGACTATCCTCTTCACGATAGTTGAAGAGGGACTCAAGACACCAATCTTCAGTATAGGCACATTGCCCATGATTGGGGATTCGAAGAATTTGAGCAAATTGCTCAAAGAGTTAAGACGAATTTGTAGTTTCGGATCCAAAACCAAAGTGACAAAGATTGATCCTCGTTACGTATGAGTTCAACTTGTCGAAAGAATTCCAACACAAAATGAGGACAAATGTGCTCGTGATGTGCCCGGTTCGGTGCAAGTTTTAAATTTATAAAGGGTGAATTACCGAATCTAATGACAACACATACGAGCAAGTATACTCGTCCGTAGTAGCAAGATTTTGATGGTAAGTCGGGATCGTTCGCAGGGATTTGTGTAGTGAATCGAATTGTAAGTTTAAAAGCAACTATCTCAAATAAGTAGTAATGATATAATGAAAATTCAAATGATTAAAAACTACACTTGCTTAGACTAGTGTACTACAATTGACTAATATGATTGTGATAACTTTGGATAACATGTTGGTTGTGATAATTAGTTTTGACACTAATCTATTGTTTCTACAAATTAAACCTTCGTCAAGATTTGGGTTTATAAAAACAAGCATTACATTTAACCAATCAATTCAAGATCAATTCAAGGTTCATGAGTTGGTGTTCCTCAAACACAAAAACAATCTTTTGTCTAATCAAACAAGCTTAGGAAATGGTCAATACAAAAGGTAACCAATTATAGACAAAAGGTCACAATTGAAAGCAAACTATTAATCTCTCGACCTTTAAAGTGGTTTACAATCAATCCGTTTTGATAGACAAAAGCATTTTCATTACAATCACAATTACGTTCCTTTGTTTAATCAAGAATAGTGGAAGACAACAATCATTCATAGACAAATGATTATAACTAGTGGAATAACAATAGTTCTTTCAACCCTTAAGATTACTAGCACTAGTTAAACTTGATTACCCAAATGTCACTATGAAACTTAATCACAATTGGTTCTTAGAATTGACTTGAAATTGAATTAAAACATGTTATCACAATCATATGCCAATCAATGAATAATACACATCATCTAAGCAAGTGCACAAAGGCACTAGCCACTCATAGCAAACATAAATGTAAACTCAATACTTTGAACATTAGAAACCAGGATTGAAAGTCTTACAATGATTGGAAATAAGATTACAAGTGAAAGACAATGATTCCACAAGCAATGAAATGGTATAATCGACTTTCTCCCTTCTCCTGGACTTATGGACGAATTTCTTGAGTATTTTCTGTGAATGGTTCTCTCTCTTACAAGCAAGCACTCTCCTAGCACACATATATCTCTCTAGATTGATTGGTATTATAAATACCCAACAAATGGTTCAATAAATTGCTCTAACCAAGGGTCTAAGTGCATAAATGCTTCTCTTGCTCTCCAAGTAGTATTGAATGGTTAGAATACTGAAAAGAAGGACCTAGAACCGGATTTATAAAGTCACAATCCTTAATAAAGAAGTTATGGGTCAACAGCGACTTCCAACCGATCGGATAGAATGGTCTACCGATCGGTTGGTCTTCTCGGTAAATCCAAATTCACTCCATCCGAATCGGTTGCGGGCGGCGACCGATCGGATGGTTATGGCTGATGGACCTTTTTCTTTGACTTTTGCGTATGACTTGTTTCTCGGTCGTAGCTCTTGATTCTTTGATCTTTCCCTTCATCCTTAAGCTTATTAACTCGACTACTCGGACTTTAACTCATTGAAGTACCTTACGGAGCAGAACTTGGCACAAGATTCACATGCAATCTCAAATACTTCCTTTTTCCTAATTTTTGCATCTTTTCCATCCATTTCCCTGTCTTTGGCTACAAATGCTTTGCAAACACACTTTGGTACGATTTAGTAACAAAAGCATATAAATATAACCACAAAACATATATAAAACTACCAATAACTCTATCAAAAACATGTTAGATTTAGGCGTTATCAAATCCCCCACACTTGAACTTTGCTTGCCCTCAAGCAAATCTAGAAATAAAAACAATTATCCACATGGTATACACAAATGATTAGGAAAATGTGATGCAAATCTATCAAGCACTAGTACAAGCTAGATTCATCGTTTTAAGCTTTATGGTTGAATCCTCGAGATGTTTGACAATACCCAAATGATTTTCTTGCATGATACACATTACTAAACACCTCACGAAAGGAAAATGAAATATAATTCACTCAAACACTCATTTGTATGATTGGTGGAGTAGATAAGAGGAATGACACTCATTTGCTCAGTCATGATCTAAATATTACCATAGGCTTGTACAAGAAACAAAACTACACCGAAATGGTGTGAGCGCCAAGTATACATATCAAAGAGGACTTTTATTCGGGTTTAAGGCTTAAAGGGTTATAAAAGACTAATGCTCCACTATCTCATGCAAAACATAATAGCTCGCTAACAACGAATTCTTGCATTACCAAATAACGGATGGTCACTAGATTGTACCTTGGTTCGCTAACGACGTTACTTGCATAACGGATGGTCGCCAAAATACGCCCTAGATCGCTAACAACGTTAGTCAATTCCTCAAGAAATCGGATGGTCACTACATGTCCATACACTTAATAATTTCACAAAGTCAAAAAGGGTAGGATAAGGCATGGGATATGTTTATGAAATTAGTTGAACATAAAAACAAAATTAGTCAAAGTCTACGAACCAAATGTTACTAGCTATTTCAAACCAATATCATGCCATTTTGCAAAAAACTCCATACTTCCTTTATTCATACTTGATTCACTTAGCCCATTGGCTTATTCTTGTCACCTTATAGTTGCAATGACTTTTCTTCTTTTTTTTTCTTTTTTTTTTTTTTTTTTTTTTTTTTTTTGACTTGTCATCTTATAGTTGCGATGACTTTTCTTGGATAACAACTTTCGGAGCTTACGCTTTATTTGAACTTTCATGATTTCCACATAACATCCATCTTGCCAAATAGCTAGCAACCAACCAAGACTTGACTATGGATAAGGCTAGGCTAAAAAGGTGTAAAATCTTTTTGAATTTTTCTGGATTGTATCAAAAGAAAAGAAATGCTCGGCGGGTGTAACTAGGGGTATCTAGCATTAAAGATAAATGCTAACAAATGGGTCCATATGAGTGGTTAACTAGCCAATGTAGCTAGCTAATATAGCATTATATGAAAATGGAAGGCCATTTGGGATAAAACCTAAGATTGCCTCTTATCACGCATATACACTTATATCACAAATGAAATGTGATCTCACAACGATCTCGTAATGATTTACAAGTACAAGTTCTAGAATAAATAAAATCACCGGCACACTCATAGCAAAAGATCTAAGCATAAAAGATGTATGCTATATATAGGACAGACTCAAATCCTCACACTTTAGTGGAAAGGGCTATAATCTGTGCTAGCTAATGTTATCGATCCCAGAATGGATTGCAATATTAATCGGGACGCATCTCGAATTTTCAAAATTACAGATTTCACCAGTGGATAAATCCAGTTATTCTAGAATATGATCTTTAAAATGACAAAAGACTAGATTACAAGGGCAAACAAAATTTTAAAATTCAGCTCGAAACTACAATCTATTCTTATTTTCCTATTCACCCCCCCCCCCCCACACTTAAGTTAAGCATTGTCCTCAATGTGATAAACGACAAAGAATGAAATAGGGAAATAAGAGAATAAACCGTATTTTCTTCTCAAGAGGAGTCTTGATCCTAGCGTCCAAGCTTCGAAATCATTATCTGCAGTAATCTAAAAACAAAAGAGACACACATACGAAATATTTCTTCGCTTTATTCAAAAGACAGTGATACACCCCCACACTTAAGTTCAACTAAGCAATTTAGAAAAAACTTTGGGGTTTAATCACTAGAAAATAAAAATAAATAAATAAATAAATAAATAAACATAGCAAACACACGGGTTGCCTCCCGAGAAGCGCTTGTTTTATTAACGAGTCATCAGCCGGACTCGAACTTCTCTCTCTTCATGTTGGTGCTGACTTCTTCTTTGGAAATTTTGAAACGTACAGCACATTTCCAATTACTATTCCTTCTCCAGTTTCATCTATGTATTCCAGCTTAACTTTCTCCCACGGTCTTGGTAGAACATCATAGATATAACCAGAATCTTCGGCCCACGGAGTGTTTTTCTTGAAATCGGCCGGGAAGGGTGACATAAAGGTTATAGCTTCATATTCTGATTCCGGCGGAATCTCTTGAATAGAAACTTCATTCATCTGCTCCTTGTCATAGTATAACTTAATTCAGTGCCCATTAACAATGAAGCTTCCACCATGTTTGTCATGCAATTCAACATATCCGGATGGAAATCCATGTTTCACTGTATATGGTCCGAACCATTTTGGTTTCAGCTTGGGAGCTTTGAACTTGTACTTCATGTTAAAAAGCAGAACTTTGTCTCCAGCTTTGAATTCTTTTCTGATTCTTAGCTTTCTGTCATGATAAGCTTTTGTTCTTGCTTTGTAAAGTTTGGAGTTCTCATAAGCTTGTAGTCTAAGCTCATCGAGTTCATGCAATTGCAAAAATCTCTTTTCTCCAGCTACTTTGAGGTCTGGGTTACAGTTTCTCAATGCCCAGTAAGCGCGATGTTCGATTTCGAACGGCAAATGACAAGTTTTTCCATACAACAATCTGTATGGTGTTGTACCAATTGGTGTTTTGTAAGCCGTGCGAAACGCCCACAGAGCATCATCTAGTTTTCTCGACCAAACGGCGGGATTGTCTTTAACCGTTTTTTCGAGTATCCTTTTTAAGGCTCTGTTGGTATTTTCGACTTGACCACTGGTCTGTGGGTGATAAGCTATAGCGAAACGATGATGAACTCTGTATCGCTTCATAATTTTCTCCATTTGTTTGTTACAGAAATGGGTTCCACGATCACTTATCAAAGCTTTAGGAATTCCATAACGAGCGAAAAGCTTTTTGAGAAAATTAACAACTACTCGTGCATCATTTGTAGGTAGAGCTTCCGCTTCAGCCCATTTGGAAACGTAATCAATAGCAACGAGAATGTATTCGTATTTGTGTGATTTAGGAAACGGTCCCATGAAATCAATTCCCCAAATATCGAATAATTCACAGACTTGAATGCTCTTTTGTGGCATTTCATCTCTTCGAGAAAGACTACCGGATTTTTGGCAAGCATCACAATTCTTAACAAGAGTATGGGCTTCTTTAAAAATAGTCGGCCAATAGAATCCAGCATCAAAGACTTTTTTAGCGGTGGTAGAAGGACCATAATGTCCCCCAGTTGGGCCATGATGACATTCATCGAGAATTCTTCTCGTTTCAGAACCATAAACACATCTTCTAATCATCCCATCAGGGCACATTTTAAAAAGGTAAGGTTCTTCCCAATAATAATGTTTAAGATCCGAAAAGAATTTACTTCGTTGGGCATGAGTTAATCCTTTCTTTAGAATTCCTCCAACGAGATAATTTGCATAATTGGCAAACCATGGAATTTCGTTCTCATCATCTGTATCAACAGTCATGAGTGTTTCATCCGGAAAATAATCGTCAATCTCATCTTCTTTTAACTCTTCCAGATTTGGATTTTCTAAATGAGATAGATGATCAGCGGCTAGATTTTCTGCTCCTTTCTTATCTTTGATTTCGATATCGAATTCTTGGAGTAGTAAAATCCATCGGATGAGACGCGGTTTGGCATCTTGCTTCTTAAACAGATATTTTAACGCTGAATGATCGGTGAACACGATTGTTTTTGAAAGTACAAGGTATGATCTGAATTTATCGAGAACGAAAACAACGGCTAACAATTCTTTCTCTGTAACTGTGTAATTCTGTTGAGCATTGTTGAGTGTTTTGCTGGCAAAATATATAGGACGAAAATGTTTCTCTTCTCGTTGTCCTAATGCAGCTCCAACAGCAAAATCGCTTGCATCGCACATAAGCTCGAATGGTAGTGACCAATCAGGGGAAACCATAATGGGTGCACTAGTCAGTTGTGTTTTCAATGCTTCGAATGCTTTCATACAGTCTGCATTAAAATCGAAAACAGAATCTTTCTCAAGAATTTTCGTCATTGGACGAGATATTTTGGAAAAATCCTTAATGAAACGACGGTAAAAACCTGCATGTCCTAGGAAACTTCTAACGGCTTTAACGTTAGTTGGGGGTGGTAATTTGGTAATGACATCGATCTTTGCTTTGTCAACCTCCATTCCTGCGCTGGAAATTCTGTGTCCTAACACAATTCCTTCAGTTACCATGAAATGACACTTCTCCCAATTGAGAACAAGATGTGCAGCTTTACATCTTTCAAGCATTTTATCGAGGTTAGAAAGGCAAGCTTCGAATGAGCTTCCGAAAACTGAAAAGTCATCCATGAAAACTTCCATAGACGTTTCAAGCATATCTTGGAATATGGCAATCATGCATCTTTGAAAAGTCGCGGGAGCATTACATAATCCAAAAGGCATACGCCTGTAAGCGTAAGTTCCAAAGGGACATGTGAATGTGGTCTTTTCTTGATCAGCCGGATCAATAGGAATTTGAAAATATCCTGAAAAACCATCGAGAAAACAAAAGTATTTGTTTCCTGCTAATCTCTCAAGCATTTGATCCATGAAAGGCAAAGGAAAATGATCTTTTCTGGTGGCTTTGTTTAATTTTCTGTAATCAATACATACTCGCCATCCGGTGACAGTTCTAGTTGGAACTAATTCATTTCGTTCGTTGGTCACAACAGCCATGTCACACCCCAAAAATGGCGCAGCGGAATGGCATTCACGGGGTATGACCTCATAGTCAAGAACACAAGGTGTCACAATAGAGAAATACTAAATGTATAACATAAGACAGATAATAGTCGCAAACTCCCACAACAGGGATGAGTATATAGATCCAAGATAAACATAAGTCTCAAAGATAAACAACGTCATTAGGAAATATCAAATGCAACTCCACGAGATATAACCCGGGAGGGTCTTGTCTTAAGTCTTGCTAAGCCAGTCAATACTCAACCTTCTAAGCAACTTCAGTAACACCTGAAAATGGTACTAGAAAATGTCAACACAAAGTTGGTGAGCTCGTAGGTTTAAAAGTTGACCCACGATGCTGTGAATAGTAGCGTAGGACAATAGTGAGCAAGATATACGAATATGAGCACATAGTAAGACCACAAACTATCACAGATGGCAAACATGCATAATTGATCCACACATAGTCTGGGTGCCATATTCCCAAAATGCCAAAATGATACACTGGGTGCCATATTCCCAAAATGATATACTGGGTGCCTTTCCCCAAAGTTATACTGTCGATGCATCACTAATCGGTTGCACACGTCAAGCCAAGTCACACAATTGAATTCACACAGTACAAACCACACCATAAGAACCCACTTCCTAGTAACACCGTGTCCATCATTCAAAACATTAAGCTATGTAACAACTTGGATCTAACTTAATTTCACAACTTATCAAACAAGAACTGTCATGAAATTAAGTTAGGAGTTGTTACAGGACTTAATGTTTTTAGTGATAAACAACAAAATAAATCCACACAATGATAATCACCTAGATAGTGTCCGCACAATTTGATTCACACAAAAGGGCACATATTGCAATCAAATGCACATATTGTCCAAAATCATGAAAACAGTAGAATCACAGCATGAAAACAGTTAAAATATCATTTGAGTACCATTTTCCCCCAAGGAAAAATATAATGAAAAAGGGGCTACGAGAACTCACCTTAGTCCCAGCAACGCAATATCACAATATCATGAAGTAGAACAGCACAATAAACCAAACAGTAGCACAGCACAACAGAAATTAAGGACGTCTCGGCACAATGGACTCGGCACAACCTAATAAAGTAAACCTGCCTTAACATAATCTCCAAAAGTAAAAGTTCCAAAAGTTAACTATCCCGAGTAGATTTCATTTTAAATTCCAAAATCTCTTTCTCATATTAGTTACTAGCGTTTGGTATCGACGGGTGTGTGTGGTGACACGACATGACTCAAGTGAACACACGCCAAGAAAAACGACCACGACGTAAACGACTCAAAGTAAACTTCATATAGCAACACGACAAATTTGAAGAAATACTCCAAAACAATCTCTACGACAACCTGAAATTTAGTGATAAAACCTTAAGACTTAATATGTTACTTGAACGAATGGTCGGATACTTATCCGCTTCGTCAACTTAACATTAATCCTATAATATCCTCAATACTACTCTAACAATACCTCTTGTCTTGCGTGCCCTCGAAACATTTAATAACTCTTAAAAATAAACCTTTAGTTATGTTGTTAATAAACTAGTGATTTATAAAAATAAATTTTAGTTTTGTTTTTAATAAACCTAACAAGTATAATATACTTGTTATTATTTATTTGAAAACGCTTACATGATTATCGTTGTTGCATATATATATTTATGCGTATGTTTCGAGTTCATTTATATATTTATGCGTATGTTTCGAGTTCATTTTTATTTTTATCTTGAGTTATTATTTGTTTCGAGTCACAAGTCCGAGTCATGACCTCTCGGCTTATTATATCAATCCATATTAAATCAATATATACAACAAATTAAATCTCATAACCGCAATCCACTTCAACCACTCGTGGTTGTCTACGACACACGTCTAATCTAATCTCCGTCAACTAATAATCGTCACACAATCGATTCCCATATTCTCAATCAACACAACAACAATAATAATAACAAGAGTAGCAAAAGAGAATAACAATCATCAAAAATGGTTTTTAACCACAACCGCAAGTATTGCCGAGACTATGGTCTCGGCTCATGTTTCTCGACGCGACATAACAACCAATCGGACCCAATGGTCTCGGTTTCACGATTTCGTCAACAACATCATGACCACAAGAACTAAGAGCCTACAAAATGAGCCTAACCCGGGAGCTAAGGCTCTCGGTATCACAGAAACTCGACAACAACAAGACAAAAAAATTAATAGAGATCAAGATATTAACCACAAGTACCCATAAGCTCATAAATCAGCTCATACCTAGAGCTTATGCTCTAGGCTTCACGACAACACCACAAACACGACACACACACACGACACAATCGATACCAAAGCTTTCTTTTTGTTCAAAACATTATAAACCCGTTTGTTTAACCCGAAAAAGAATCAAAACTCGCGAGTTTGACTCGTGAATGAGTCAACCCACGCGTAAAAACGCGTTTCTTACCATTTTCTTCAATTGATCTAAGGTTTTTGAGTGTGAGGATGGTGGTGGTGATGTTAGGTAGCGGCGGTGTCGCTTTAAAATAGAGATGGGGAGGGTTTGGTGGCGCGTGGAGCACACCAAAAGAAAGAGGGGAAAGAGTAAAGTAATATGGTGGTGGCGGTGTGGTGAGTAGGGCGGCGGTGGTGGTGGTTGGTGAGGTGCCGGCGGCGGCAGTATTAGAGAAAGGAGAGAGAGGGTTTGTGAGGTAGGAGATGATGAAAATGAAATATATAAATATTAATAGGGTTAGGGTTCTAAGTAAATACCGGATATTGCAATAGGAGGTCCTTGTGTTGTTTTAAAATTTTCCTTTGAGGAGTCGGTGTAGGGACTCGCGGAGTAATTTTTATTATTCTCTCTCAAGACTACTTATTTTTATTCCCGAAAAATATTAAACATCACCGATTAAATTTTTAATCGTCACCGTTCGTCTTAAAAATGTTTTTCCATCGATTTTGATACTAAATACGTTTATAAAATAAAGTGTGATCGTTTCTCGTTTAAACTCGACTTATTAGGTTTCCTAGTGCCAGAGTCGGAGTAGTGCCTAAATTAATCGTCACGCAAGAACCTAGAAAATTCACGGTTGTTACAAGCCATTCCTCCTTTTTTCGGAACACAGTGAACAGGACTCACCCAAGGACTATCCTCGATGGGGTAAATGATACCTGCATCAAGAAGTTTGATGATTTCTTTTTTAACAACTTCTTTCATGTTGGGGTTGAGTCGACGTTGTCTTTCTACAACTGGTTTGGCATCTTCTTCGAAATTGATTTTGTGTTTGCAAAAATCAGGACTGATTCCTGGGATGTCAGAAGTTTTCCACGCAAAAGCTTCTTTATGTTTCTTAAGAACTGAAATCAGACATTCTTTCTCAAAATCATTGAGCAACGAAGATATGACTACTGGAAGTAGTGAATTGTCTTCCATGTAAGCATACTCAAGATTTTCGGGAAGTGGTTTCAACTCAAGATCAGTCGGTGGTTCTTGAAGTGATGTTTTGATCCTCATTTGATCATTAAAACTGATATCCTCAAAATCTTCTTCTATTATCTCTCCTTCTTCTTCTTCTTCTTCTTCTTCTTCTTCATCAATCTTTACTTCCATAAAATCAGCGAATTCTTTATCAAAAGTTGTTTCACTAATCTTCTCTGAAATAGTCATGAATGGATCAGAATCTTCAAGTAATGCATCCAATTCTTCCTCAGTGACTTCATCGATTACATCAATGTTAAAGCAAGTGTCATCACTGGAATGTGGATATTTCATTGCTTTATCGATTAAAAAGGTGATTCTATCCTCTCCAACTCCAAGATTGAGTTCTTTTCCTTTTACTTTGATGATCGCATCAGCGGTGTTTAGAAAAGGTCTTCCTAAAATAAGGGGTACTCTACTATCTTCCTCCATTTCTAAAATCACAAAATCCACAGGAAAAATAAATTTACCTACTTGGACAAGCATATTCTCAGCAATACCAACAGGATATTGGTAAGTATGATTAGCTAATCGGATACTCATCCTTGTGGGTTTCAAGGTATTGATTGAAAGTTTCGTATACAGCGCATAGGGCATCAAATTGATACTCACACCTAAGTCGGCTAAAGCATCGCATGTGATGTTATTTCCTAATATGCATGAAATCAGAAAACTTTCGGGATCTCTGAGTTTTTGTGGAATTTTGCTTTGAACAATAGCTGAACATTCTTCATTGAGAAAGGTAGCGGATATTTGCTCCAACTTGTTCTTGTTGTTAAGAAGTTCTTTCAAAAATTTCCCGTAATTGGGCATTCCAGCTAAAACATCAATGAGAGGTACATTGAGTCTAACTTCTTTGATTATTTCAACAAACTTCTTATAACGCTCCTCCATTCTTTCTTTCTTAAGGCTATGAGGATATGGAATTTTTGGAGTGTAAGCCTTAACTGGTGGTTTGGGTTTGGGTTTGGGTGGTGTTTTTGGTGTATTTTCCTTCTTGGATTCTTCATCTTCCTCCTCACTATCGTAATTGATAGTTGTGGTGTTGTTTGGGTTGGGTGGTGGATCATAAGACAGGCCACTTCTTGTGAATACAGCATTGATATGCTCATTTCTGGTTGGTGGTGGACGATAAGTCTTATCATTCGATGATGATGGTGGTTTTGGGTTGGTTTGGGTGTTACTAGGCAACGAACCTGATGGTCGGGAAGAAATTTGATCAGAGAGTCGACCAAACTTGTTTTCAAGATCTTGGATAGATGCTTGATGATTTTTCTGACCTTGCTCAACTTTGGTCTTGAGATTGAAAAATTGATTCTTGACGAACTCGTTGGTTATTTTTGAGCAGTGACGAATTCTCTCATCATTTTTTCAAAATCTGTTTCTTCAGGTTTCTTGTCGGAATTTTGTGAGGTTTGGTTCTCTACTTTTGGTTGGGATTCATGGTTGTTACCCCTTTATCGGCGATCTTGCCAACTAGCAGAGTTTCGTCCGTAATAATTTCCACGATATCCTCCTCTTCGGTATCCTCCTTGGATGTAATTAGCTTCTCCTTCTTTTGGTTGATCCATAGGTTGATCATCGCATTATGATGATGGGTTGTTACCTCCACAGTTGTTACAACCATCTCGCATTTCTTTCATCTCTCCTCTAAGATCTTTGTATTGCGAATCGATTTTGGAAACCAAGGTTTCCATTTTCTCCATGAGTTTAGATGAATCAGAACTTTCGGCAAAGGCAACGGTTTTTCTTAAGGGTTTTGTCTTGGCATCTTTTGACCAGTCGAGTTTGAGAAGAACTCGGTCTTCAAGCAATTGGTATGCCTGGTTAGGAGTCTTATAAAGAAATATTCCTCCAGCATCAAGAATTCCTTGAGATGTTTCATCAAGTCCACGGTAAAAGATTTGGATAATGGTTCCTCGTCCTAATCCATGTCCATGACAACTTCGAAGTAAATCCTTCATACAAAGCCAAGCTTCGACGAGTGATTCATTAGGATTTTGTGTGAAAGCACGAATTTCTCCCATGAGTCGATCAAACATTGCAGGTGGAAAGAATCGGCTTACAAAAGCTTGCCTCATCTCCTCCCAAGTAGTGATGATTCTTGGTGTTAATTCGTTATACCGCACTTTTGCATCTCCAGCAAGTGATGACGGAAAAAGTTTGAGTTTAATGGCATCTACATTTGTATCACCGTATCGGAACATGCCACAAATTTCAATGAATTCGGCAACGTGTTTGTGAGGATCGGCCCTCGAACGGCCATCGAATTGACGATCTTTGATCATAGAAAGATGGTGACCTTTCACGGTGAAATTGTCACCTAAGTTGACAGCAACAATAGCAGCTCCAGGAGTGGGTGCTACGGCTCGGTTTGCTTCCCACATGGGTCTATCGTCAGCCATGGGAAAAGATTGATCAGTGAATGGGTTATAAACGACTTTGGCTTCAAAAAGGTTATCAAAAGTTGGGTTTGGTATTCTTGGTACACGATTGGCTAATGGAACAAAAGGTGTTCTCCTTCTTCTTCTAGATCTTGTTCGAATCAAGCTTTTGGGATCGAAAAGTGGTGGAATTGGTTCTACTCCAGTAGATCGAGTGTTCATACAATTCCCCAACGAATCGAGGCAATGTCTAAACAAACGAGCAAAGAATGAAAACAATTTGAAAAGATCAGAATCGTCCAACCGATCGGATAGAACAGTCTACCGATCGGATAGATCTCTCGGTAAATTTGATTTGAAGGATCCGATCGGATGGAAGTGTCCGCCGATCGGATGGTTCTCTCGGTAAATGAAAATTTTGGAAAACCGATCGGATGGATGAACAACCGATCGGATGGGCAGCTCGGTAAAACTTTTTTTTTTATTTTACGAAAACTAACTATATGAGAATTGGACTAAAACTTACAGAAACACGATCAAAATCCCCGGCAACGGCGCCAAAAACTTGATGTGCCCGGTTCGGTGCAAGTTTTAAATTTATAAGGGGTGAATTACCGAATCTAATGACAACACATACGAGCAAGTATACTCGTCCGTAGTAGCAAGATTTTGATGGTAAGTCGGGATCGTTCGCAGGGATTTGTGTAGTGAATCGAATTGTAAGTTTAAAAGCAACTATCTCAAATAAGTAGTAATGATATAATGAAAATTCAAATGATTAAAAACTACACTTGCTTAGACTAGTGTACTACAATTGACTAATATGATTGTGATAACTTTGGATAACATGTTGGTTGTGATAATTAGTTTTGACACTAATCTATTGTTTCTACAAATTAAACCTTCGTCAAGATTTGGGTTTATAAAAACAAGCATTACGTTTAACCAATCAATTCAAGATCAATTCAAGGTTCATGAGTTGGTGTCCCTCAAACACAAAAACAATCTTTTGTCTAATCAAACAAGCTTAGAAAATGGTCAATACAAAAGGTAACCAATTATAGACAAAAGGTCACAATTGAAAGCAAACTATTAATCTCTCGACCTTTAAAGTGGTTTACAATCAATCCGTTTTGATAGACAAAATCATTTTCATTACAATCACAATTACGTTCCTTTGTTTAATCAAGAATAGTGGAAGACAACAATCATTCATAGACAAATGATTATAACTAGTGGAATAACAATAGTTCTTTCAACCCTTAAGATTACTAGCACTAGTTAAACTTGATTACCCAAATGTCACTATGAAACTTAATCACAATTGGTTCTTAGAATTGACTTGAAATTGAATTAAAACATGTTATCACAATCATATGCCAATCAATGAATAATACACATCATCTAAGCAAGTGCACAAAGGCACTAGCCACTCATAGCAAACATAAATGTAAACTCAATACTTTGAACATTAGAAACCATGATTGAAAGTCTTACAATGATTGGAAATAAGATTACAAGTGAAAGACAATGATTCCACAAGCAATGAAATGGTATAATCGACTTTCTCCCTTCTCCTGGACTTATGGGCGAATTTCTTGAGTATTTTCTGTGAATGGTTCTCTCTCTTACAAGCAAGCACTCTCCTAGCACACATATATCTCTCTAGATTGATTGGTATTATAAATACCCAACAAATGGTTCAATAAATTGCTCTAACCAAGGGTCTAAGTGCATAAATGCTTCTCTTGCTCTCCAATTAGTATTGAATGGTTAGAATACTGAAAAGAAGGACCTAGAACCGGATTTATAAAGTCACAATCCTTAATAAAGAAGTTATGGGTCAACAGCGACTTCCAACCGATCGGATAGAATGGTCTACCGATCGGTTGGTCTTCTCGGTAAATCCAAATTCACTCCATCCGAATCGGTTGCGGGCGGCGACCGATCGGATGGTTATGGCTGATGGACCTTTTTCTTTGACTTTTGCGTATGACTTGTTTCTCGGTCGTAGCTCTTGATTCTTTGATCTTTCCCTTCATCCTTAAGCTTATTAACTCGATTACTCAGACTTTAACTCATTGAAGTACCTTACGGAGCAGAACTTGGCACAAGATTCACATGCAATCTCAAATACTTCCTTTTTCCTCATTTTTGCATCTTTTCCATCCATTTCCCTGTCTTTGGCTACAAATGCTTTGCAAACATACTTTGGTACGATTTAGTAACAAAAGCATATAAATATAACCACAAAACATATATAAAACTACCAATAACGCTATCAAAAACATGTTAGATTTAGGCGTTATCAAATCCCCCACACTTGAACTTTGCTTGCCCTCAAGCAAATCTAGAAATAAAAACAATTATCCACATGGTATACACAAATGATTAGAAAAATGTGATGCAAATCTATCAAGCACTAGTACAAGCTAGATTCATCGTTTTAAGCTTTATGGTTGAATCCTCGAGAGGTTTGACAATACCCAAATGATTTTCTTGCATGATACACATTACTAAACACCTCACGAAAGGAAAATGAAATATAATTCACTCAAACACTCATTTGTATGATTGGTGGAGTAGATAAGAGGAATGACACTCATTTGCTCAGTCATGATCTAAATATTACCATAGGCTTGTACAAGAAACAAAACAACACCGAAATGGTGTGAGCGCCAAGTATACATATCAAAGAGGACTTTTATTCGGGTTTAAGGCTTAAAGGGTTATAAAAGACTAATGCTCCACTTTTGCTCAAACGAATATGTCGATAAATACATATTAGTTATGTAATTCGATTAATATTCGTGAGATCATGTATGAATGAGAAAAACGTTTTTAGTTTGCATCAACAATGCACGAAAAATGTTTCATGGTCCTATTTTCGTGAAATTTTTCGAAAGCAATGAAATTGGGGTGTTCGGTGACAAAGTGTTGATTCCAAAAAGCAATGATTCCTCTTAAAATTAATTGCTTCAAAAGCAAAATTTGGACTAAAATGTATGGGTTTATGCAAATCCTAAGTTAAGGGAATCATGATAGTTGTACATTGTCTAATCGTAGTCCTAATTTTATAGAGACTCAATTAAAATTGAAAAAACCCAAATTCAATTTTTATGAATGAACAAACCCTAGACTCAAAATTAAAGAAATGTAGAGTTAAATGACTTACAATGTTAAAAAGGTGAAAGTAGTTGGTAATCTTGAGAATCAATGCCTTGAATTAGATCTTGAAGGGGTGTAATTGAGTTGTGCGTTGTGAGGTTTGGTTTTGACAACAATTGTAGAAGTTGGGAAAGGTTAAAGATGAGTAATGTGGGAAGAGAGGACTGAAAACGGGCTTTGTCAGATACACGGTTCCACAGTACCGTTAAATTTAACGGTGTCGTGCCACTTTAGTGGTGCCGTGATCTGCTGGGATGAAAAGTCTCGCTGTTTTAGTGAGACTTTTTGACACGAGGAAAGAATTTATATCTAATAAATTCTTTTGACGAAGAGAACCTAGACTAGACGAAAGGAGATGACTTCAAAGAGTCATGAGATGAGACACACGAGATGACTTCAATATTTGCAGTGAAATATTTAAATAGTCATGAGATTTATGGAATATGTTCCATCATTCCTAGACCTAGACGAAGATAGTTGAAGGACTCTCGTTTGAGAGGTTTGGTTAGGATGTCGACGATATAGTCTTGAGCGAAAACTTTCTCAATTGAAATGTTTCCTTTCTGAACGTTATCGTGAAGGAAGTGGTGACAGATTTCGATGTTTTTAGTATGAGAGTGTTGAACGGGATTTTTGCTCAAGTCAATAGCACCTTTATTATCACACATAATGGGAACGTCATCTAGATGGATATCATAGTCATAAAGAGCTTGTTTCATCCATAGTACTTGTTGACATGCCTTTCTGGCGCTTACGTACTCGGCTTCGGTCGTGGAGATAGCAAGAGCCGTTTGTTTCTTAGAGAACCAAGAAGTTAGAAAACAACCCATGAAGGTACAAACGCCACTCGTACTTTTTCGATCCACATAATCTATCGTATGATCAGAGTCGGCATAGACAACAGTTTCTACACCGGTCCCCTTGGGATAGAATAATCCTAAGTGTATAGTGCCTTTAATGTATCGGAAGATACGCTTAACCGCTTCAAGGTGAGAGGTTTTGGGATCCTATTGGAAGCGAGCACAAAGGTAGACACTAAACATGATATCGGGCCTACTTGCCGTGAGGTATATTAAACTTCCTATCATACCTCTATACTTAGTGCTTTCCACGGACTCACCTTCTTCATCTTTCGTGAGTTTAATTTCCATGGACATGGGAGTTTTCATGGGCTTAGACTCTTCCAAACTAAATTTCTTAAGCATCTCCTTACTATACTTAGGTTGATTAAAGAAGATACCATCTTCCATTTGTTTTATTTGTAGACCAAGGAAGAAATTTAATTCGCCCATCATGCTCATCTCAAACTCGTCACGCATGATCTTAGAGAAATTGTCGCACAGTTCTGGACAAGTTGAGCCAAATATGATGTCGTCGACATATATTTGAACAATGATGAGATGTGAATTACGTTTCTTCGTGAAAGTGTGTTGTCAACCACTCTCATGGTATATTCATGTTCAATCAAGAATGCCTTTAGTCTATCGTACCAAGCTTTAGGAGCTTGTTTGAGACCATAGAGTGCTTTCTTGAGTTTGTAAACATGATTCGGTTTCTCGAAATCAATGAATCCCGGAGGTTGTGCAACATATACCTCCTCGTTGATATAACCATTTAGGAATGCACTTTTCACGTCCATTTGGTATAATTTAAAGTCTAAGGCGCAAGCATAGGCAAGGAGTATCCTAATAGACTCTAATCTAGCTACGGGTGCATAAGTTTCATCGTAATCAATTCCTTCTTGTTGGTTATAGCCTTGTGCTACCAACCTTGCCTAATTCCTAGTTACGACGCCATTTTCGTCGAGTTTATTCCTAAACACCCACTTAGTTCCTATGATGGTTTGATTCTTAGGTGGAGTGTGATAAATGGTAATTTTCACGTTGTTAATTAATATTAAATGAGTATTTATTATTTTTAAGCTGAGCATTTCTGTGCGCATTTGCATGTTTCTGAGTATTTTTGAGCATTTTTGGGAGCTGTCCCGCATACTGTAGCTTACAGTCACTGCAGAAAAAGTGTATTTTTGTCAGTAAACATAAATTATCCTATTTTTGATAGTTACTGACAATTCTCGTAGTTAACTGAGAGCTTTCTCAAATTTTAAGGGAAAAAAAACCGCACGCGCGTACCGATAGCACAATACACATGGTAACAGTCAAATAAATTTATTATGAGTTATTAATAATATTTTATTACGTTTCTGACAAAAACGTGGATAAAAACTTTATTTTACGTATACGTGTCCAAAAAGTCAAACCAGGACTTTACGGTCACGTTTAAGCTCAAACCGACACACGATACACCAACGCGGAGTAAAAATAAAACTTACCTCCCCTAATATACACTAAAACCGGCCTTAGGTGATATCTCACCACAAGAGTCCAAGATTCTCCCACTAACACAATATAATCATATATATAATACCCTTATTACTCTAAATATAACCAAGCCAAGTTTTCTTATCCATAATACACTCTTAAGTTTACCTAGATCATTTCACTCTCTAAAACTCACGGCATACTCAAAAACATCAAGATCCAATATTTTTCTTTGAAGTTCAAGCAATTTGGAGTGTATATTCAAGCTTTTCGGGTTATTTGGAACGTGGTTTGGGTAAATTTGGTGAAGTTTGGGTGTTCTTGGTCTCTCCTACCTCACGTTAACTACAAGAGCATTGTAAGAAATCATAAAATTTTCCTAATCTTGTTAAGTACATGTTCTTTTGATGTCTAATGATATTATAAATGGTTAATTGTGTATATTTTGTTAAAATGGAAAAAGCTAGGGTTTGTTATCTAATATAAAGTGCTTGACATTTTTGAAGTTTATGAACAAATTATAGTATTTTTTGCTTGTGTGGTAAATCTTGTTATATATGGTGCTAGTTTGATGATACAAACATGATTTACGTTAATTATGCGAGATTAAGCAATATATGAACTTTTGAGGCTATATACATGAATCGGCTAGAAATAAATTATAAGATTATTGGGGTTTTGATAAATATAAAATTTTGGCTCAAATGATGAAATGGTGGAAATTATACTTAAAAGCTTATTCGGAATAGCTTACTGAATAGGACTAAGTCTAAAGATACGCAACATACTTTCTCAAAAGTACCGAAATACGTAACATACTTTTAAAATTACCATTGTACGCAATTTACTTTCAAATTTGATGCAATGTACGTAACATGACCTGGAACCAACAGGTTACCAGGTTGAAAACTTTGAAAATTGACAGGAATGGTCCCTGTGGCTTGCGTTGACTTTCACCGGTCATCCCTTGACTTTTTTATCACTTAGAAAAGTTACAGTAATGGTCCTTATGGTCCCTGTGACTTCCATTTTTGTCCATTTTTTTACGTTTTCGTCCGTTTTTATACGTTTTCGTTCATTTTTATACATTTTCATTCGTTTTTATCCGTTTTCGTCCGTTTTTATACGTTTTCGTCCGTTATTCTTACGTTTTTTTCGTTTTCATATGTTTTTATCCGTTTTTGTCCGTTTTTCTTACGTTTTTGTCCGTTTTTCTTACGTTTTTTTCCGTTTTTGTCCGTTTTTCTTACGTTTTTTTTCGTTTTTGTCCGTTTTTATCCGTTTTTGTCCGTTTTTCTTACGTTTTTGTCCGTTTTTCTTACGTTTTTTTTACGTTTTTGTCCGTTTTTATCCGTTTTTCTTACGTTTTTGTCCGTTTTTCTTACGTTTTTTTCGTTTTTGTCCGTTTTTGTCCGTTTTTCCTACGTTTTTGTCCATTTTTGTCCGTTTTTCTTACGTTTTTGTCCGTTTTTCTTAGGTTTTTTTCGTTTTTGTCCGTTTTTATGCGTTTTTGTCCGTTTTTCTTACGTTTTTGTCCCTTTTTCTTACGTTTTTTTTCGTTTTTATCCGTTCTTCCTACGTTTTTGTCCGTTTTTCTTACGTTTTTTTTCCGTTTTTGTCCGTTTTTATCCGTTTTTCTTACGTTTTTTCCGTTTTTGTCCGTTTTTATCCGTTTTTCTTACATTTTTGTCCATTTTTCTTACGTTTTTTTCTGTTTTTGTCCATTTTTCTTACGTTTTTTTTTTTTCGTTTTTGTCCGTTTTTATCCGTTTTTTACGTTTTCGTCCGTTATTCTTATGTTTTTTCCGTTTTCTTTTTTTTTTTCCAAATTTTTTATTTAGTCCGAATTTTTTGTCCGATTTTTTTTCTTTTTTGTCCGAATTTTTTTAAAAAATAAAAAAAATAAAAAAACTTCAAAATTTTTGTCCGAATTTAAAAAAATAAAAATAAAAAAAATAGAAAAATTCAAAATTTTTGTCCGATTTTTTTTGACCAAAAATTTTGAACTTTTTGAACTTTTTTTTTTTGACCAAAAATAGAAAAAATAAAAAAAATTCAAAATTCGGACAAAAATTTTGAACCTTTTTTTTTTAAATTCGGACTAAAAAGAAAAAAAAAAATCGGACCAAAAATTCGGAAAAAATTTTCTATTTCTTTTTCAAATTTTTTAATTTTATTTATTTTTTTAATAAAATTTGGTCAAAAAAACGGACAAAAACGTAAGAAAAACGGACAAAAACGTAGGAAAAACGAACAAAAAAGGATAAAAACGGATAAAAACGTAAGAAAAACGGACAAAAACGTAAGAAAAACGGATAAAAACGGACAAAAACGGAAAAAATGTAAGAAAAACGGACAAAAACGTAAGAAAAACGGACAAAAAAAACGGAAAAAAAAACGTAAGAAAAACGGACAAAAACATAGGAAAAACGGATAAAAACTGACAAAAACGAAAAAAACGTAAGAAAAACGGACAAAAACGCATAAAGACGGACAAAAACGAAAAAAAAACGCAAGAAAAACGGACAAAAACGGAAAAAAAACGTAAGAAAAACGGACAAAAACGTAGAAAAACGGACAAAAACGAAAAAAAACGTAAGAAAAACGGACAAAAACGCATAAAAACGGACAAAAACGAAAAAAACCTAAGAAAAACGGACAAAAACGTAAGAAAAACGGACAAAAACGGAAAAAACGTAAGAAAAACGGACAAAAACGTAAGAAAAACGGACAAAAACATATGAAAACGAAAAAAACGTAAGAATAACGGACGAAAACGTATAAAAACGGACGAAAACGCATAAAAACGAATGAAAATGTATAAAAATGAACGAAAACGTATAAAAACGGACGAAAACGTAAAAAAACGGACAAAAATGGAAGCCACAGGGACCATAAGGACCATTACTGTAACTTTTCTAAGTGATAAAAAAGTCAAGGGATGACCGGTGAAAGTCAACGCAAGCCACAGGGACCATTCCTGTCAATTTTCAAAGTTTTCAACCTGGTAACCTGTTGGTTCCAGGTCATGTTACGTACATTGCACCAAATTTGAAAGTAAATTGCGTACAATGATAATTTTAAAAGTATGTTACGTATTTCGGTACTTTTGAGAAAGTATGTTGCGTATCTTTAGACTTAGTCCTATTGAATAAGCCATAATTAATAGAGATTAGCTTATAAAAGTGTAAAAATGGGTCGACTTATGTTATATGGGTCGAATACAATGTAATTTGGTAATGTTTGACTTTTTGACTTAGTAGCTTATTTATAAGAGCATAATTGATATTATTAAAGTTTAATTCGTAACTAATATTCACTAAAATGAGAAATTGGACTAAACACAATTTTTGGACTCAAAAGCCTCGTATGGGTTGTTGGGCCGAGCCCAACATAAAGTTTTGCAACTTTGACTTTTTGACCAAACGAACTTAATGAACGTGTTAAATGATTTCTAAAAACGCGACGATATATACATTTTAACTAAAAATGTGATTTGGGCTAAAAAGTAACTATTGGGCTTATTTCATAAGTTTCGGCCCAATAGATAAGTTAGATGACAAAAATGATTTTTGAAATATTTTCCGACTCACTATGAATATTATTACTTAACGATTCGATAAATATAACTAAAACTAGTTTTAGACTTATTTTGAGACGCATTAGTCTCCTAAAGGGTGAAAAATAATATTTTAACCAAATTCTTATAAATGTAGACTTTGTTGACTTTTTAACTAAATATTAACTTTGTGTCGAAATCTATTGTTAATAATTAAACGTAACGATAACGATAACTATAACGATAAAAACATTCACGATGACCAAAATATATATTACAAGCACATTTTGCACATAAAATTAATGAGACGAATTATTTGAGAAAATTGCAACACTTGAGGAAAATGAAAACGTTGTATAAACGAATGGGTCATGCCCATTTTCTAAAAATCTAACACTTAGAGTATTCTAGTAAGAATACTTAACTTAAGTAAATTTTTCTAAATTACTTAACAATATCTTTTTCTAAATTTATTATAATTAAAATTGTAGTATAAATAATAAATAATATTTATAATATAATAATCATCCACTAACTCTATTACTTTATTAATTTCTTAGAAACCTGTTTAATTAATTATAATTCTTAATTAATTAAGTGTTTATATATATATGACTGGATAATGCCACTTGGCCAAAAAGAATTTCACTTGGCAAAAAGTATTCCACTTGGAAAAAAAAGAATGCCACTTGTCATTAACAATGCTACCTCACACGCTCTTTACACACAAGGATCCGGTTTTCTCTAATCTCATTCAATATATACCGATATTTACTCAATCACATTTAAACCTTTAGGCTGCTTGCAGTAAGGCGACCAAGTTCTCCCATTTTTCTCTGCCACGTCAGCTTTCTCTCTCCAGCGACCTACAGGCGATTAGGTGCCCCAGTAAGGGCGACCAAGTTCAATTTTTTTTTTTTTTTTTTTTTTTTTTTTTTTTAACAAAAAAAACATTTTTTAGCACAAAATTAAATTTCATTAAAAATTAAAACATTACATAGATAAAAAAAAAAAAAAATTAAATAAACATAAGCTTCATACATATACATAAACGTAAATTTCAGTAATTCGGGTTATCCCAAGTTTCTGAGTTGTCGGAGTCGTAACCATCGTCGTACGCAGAGTAGTTTGCAAACTTGCTCTCCTCGTACTCTGCTACCAATCCGCTAAACTCTCGCTCCTTATCATCGTCCCAACCCGAATTGTCTTCAGAACCAGGCGCAACGAATCTTGGTGCAACAGATGAAGTAGATGCACCTTGGTCAAAGTTTCGGCTCTGTTTTGATACAGAACGAGCTTCAACGTTTTCCTCATAACTCCAGCGGATCTTGTTGCTGATTTGGCCCTGAATCTGTGAAACGCAACCGCACAACGTCTCACTAATGACTCCATCTTTGCGAGCTTCATCGTTCAAAAACTGGTCGATCACAGCTTTTCTGTCTTCAGATATGTCTTTGCAGTCTTCGTATTGTTGTCTCAGTTTTTGTTTCTGTGCCTTTGCAACTTCAAATTGTTTGATAACCTCGACAAGAGCATGTTGTCGAGCCTCATCTTCTTGTTCGGCTTGTTTTTTGATATAGTTTTGCAGTTCTTCAACGGTATGGGGGAGACGACAAGCCATTTGAATATTGTTAGATTTGTGGATTGAAATGTGTGTGTTGTATGTTTGTGTTGTGTGTTTTTATAGTGTTGTATGTTGTATGTTTTTATAGTGTGTAAAAAAGTTTATATTTAAAAGATTTTTTTTTTTTCTCTGCACCTAAGTTTTCAAAAATTAAACGTTAAAATACATTGCCTCAATTCGATCGACCTGGCGACCAAGTTCTAGCCGATCGACTCTTGTGACCAAGTTCTGCAGCAAGGGGATCGATCCCCTAACTCGATCGAGCTAGGGTCGATCGACCCTTCTGCAGCAAGCCTTACTAAAATCTCTCACAAAATCATCTTATTTTCGATAATTATTCAAATCAAATAACCACATCTTGATTAAATCGGCAAAGTTGTGATTTGTTCAAGGTAAACACTTCATTTTTGTATGAGCCGTTTAATTAATTTTTGTTACTCTGATTTGTGTTTAAATTGTTGATTTGGTTGATTCAATATCTTTAAAAAAGTCACCAATTGTTATTCAAAACTTTAACAAAAATTAAAACCACCATATCAATATCATCATTAAATCAGTTCTTCCCAAGACCCACAATCCGAATCGAAGAAGCAATTGAAGATCCAAAATCAACAAACGAATCTGCACATTAGGTAATCTAACTCACCAATTGTTACTATTAGTTTGAAAGAAACAATTACGGATTTGAATGATTTCGTAAAAATCATAATCTAACTCAGGTCTTTTTCTTAAGATTAACATGGTTGATTTTTTTTCAGGTATATGAATGTGACAATTAATTAATTAATGGAAAGAAGATGGTGATCACAAAACTAATAAACTTGGATTATCAATTTCCGTTAAACCAAGGTAAAAAAACTCTTATTTCGGAAGTATTGAATCATTTTTTAAAACGAAATATATATGCACACCACATGTTTGATGAAATGTTTAAAAACTCAAATTGGTTATTAGTTGCAATTTTATGTTATTTATTTAGAGTAATTATCAACTGTATATCGGTTGAATGTGTTAAATATTATCAAGCAAATACGTTTCGAGATTAATTCGCGTAATATGAATTTGGGAAATGAACCAATGCAAGAAAAGTGTGGTTTCAGATGAAAACAAAAGCAGTTTGCTTACGATGTATTAGTTATGGAGAATTAGGGAAGAAGTAGAGGAGTTTGAGCACATCAAATAATAGAAAGCAGTGTGATTAAACATAACCAAGCGGTTTAGATGCATATCAGCTCCACGGTAAATGCTTATTGTCACACATATTGCATGGCAGATTCAATCACACATGGTTTTGATTGGCAATTCAATAGGCACAGGTTAAAGCTTTATTTGCTGGCATTTGTGTATAAGCAAATTTTTTTTAAAGAAAAGTTGGGATTTTTTGCATACAGATTTCCAAATTCAGTTTTCTTAATGTGTTTATGGCTACTGGTCAATCGAAAGTGGTCTCTTTCTGTTTGCCATTTCAAAGTGTTATAGGATCATTGAATTTTTGTAAGCTTTGTGTCCCATTCAATAAAATCAATCTAATGTTCGCTCGATCTGTAGGTTACTGGAGAGCTGCTTGATGAGCTGAGTACTTGGGACGCTCTTCGTGCAGCGTTGCCTGTTGGCACAGTCAGTGGTGCCCCTAAGGTTTGTAAATTTCAATAATGCTTTTCATTGTAACATAATATCCCAAATATAATTTACTATGTCCATCTACTTTGACTAAGACGAGTAGATACACAATTGCAAGTTTGCAGCTCTCATTTCAAAGAAAGGCTACTTACATTTGTGGCGTTTGTGAGAGTCTTGCTCCCTGACCTTAGAAAGTTTGTCTTTGCGCTTCACACTTTGTTTTCATTTTCTATTTTTATTTTATAGAATTTCTATTGCTGGGCAGTGGAGGCTGCAAAACGTGTAATAACTAAAATTACAAATTCTGATGTCACTGTCTTAGAAGCGAGAGTTTGTGCAACGGCACTTCGTTTCATGCTCCAAGTTCTAAATTGGGAATTCAGTAATAGTAGCAGATTCATGAAAAACAGCATAGACATTCTTTGATTGGAAATTGTAAGATTTTTTAACAGTTAATTATTACTTTCAAATTTAAAAACATCTTCAAAACTTTTTTTCGATATTTTATGGACTCTAATATAAATAATAGGAATTATTTCTACAAACTTGACTGCTTATGCGTTAGCAACTATCACACTAAAGCTGTTACAATGAATGTAAGTGCTACTGATATTTTGTGTTACTGCCATTAATTAGAGGTAACATATACTATTTAATTAAGCAATAAACATTGCTTAAATACTTAAAAGTTAATACTCATAGGACTTCTAGATTGGTAATTGGTTGATGTTAGGCTGACACACATCGTCAGCTCCCCTAAGCATCCTTTAAATCTGATCTTGATTCAATGGAACCTCAAATATATGAATCATGTACATATTTTGATGCTCTTTTGTAGTTGGTTGTAAGTCATAATGAAACTTTGCATTTCGATGGTTGTATCAAGTCGGGCAACGAAAATGGTCTACCATCACAAGAGTCGAGATTTGACATATTTACATTGATTATTAGGTATCTTATATTCCAAACAATTAAATACTTTATATTTTCTAAATGATGAAACAAGTAAATCAGGTTATAGTGATAGATTGCAGTTACCAGAATGTCCTCTCATTAAATTAGAAGCGAGAGTTTGTGCAACAGCACTTAGTTTCATCTTGTATATTTAGACAGGACTACCTGTACTCGGTTGCACAATCGTTATATAAAGGAATGCTAGAAAAGATTTTAAGAGACGCTATGCACCGGTAAGAATATTTGTAACTTAAAAAAGGGTGGCATGGGTTGGTTTGAATTTACTGTTCAGAAAGGGTACATTTCACTTGATGGGTTGGTCGGTTAATGGAGACTTTTAGGGGTCGGGTTGGATAGCAGGTTAAAAATATATAAACTTCTATAAATAATTCGTGTGCCGAATTTGATACTTGAATAAGAGTGTACTCTTTACTGGCCGCGGCTTGATAACAAGTCATGATACTATATAATTAGTTTGTAGAAGGGTACAACAATTTTGCTGTCTTAACAATAGTGTATCTATTTAGGCAACTTTCAACCCAATGTTGGTAATTTAGTATGCCCAATGGACCCATTATAGATAAAACATGACCCAAATCAGTTTAATAAAAACTGTATATTGCAGGAGCATCATATACAAAGAACGCGCTCAGTTGAATCAAGCAACAAGTAATTCACTCATGCCAAGGTTTGAAGCTCATAAAGCAATGGGTTTCGGTATATAGATTAAGTCGAGAAAGATACAAGACCTGAATGGAAACAAAAAGTAAGAAAGATTACTTAATATGCCAAAAGTGGTCTGAGGAATGAAATGGGTGTTGCAAGACATGTCTAGCGTCAATCTACTATATATGCATGAGTTACGTGTTCTGTTACCTGATCAATGGTTCATTTTCTAAACTTATACCTGGAAGTCCCTACGAAGGAACTTGAAATGGTCGAGAAGGAAAAGCAAAGAATTCATCAGAGATTTTATAGAAGTACGTTCATTTACATATAACTTGAAATTTTGAAACCCATTCTACTGATTTTAGAGGTTTTGCAATGTGGACAATGGAATTTCTTTCGTCTGCTTTTGACGACAGTGATGGTATTATATCTTTTTTCTTAATTTGAATTGGTTCATTAGTTTCATATGAATAAGGCTGCTAATTATATTAAAATTTTCGATGCAAGAAATAGGTTTATATATTCGTGATGTGTGGTTGCAGCTGCAACAACCATTGTGACCAAACATCCGTAATATATGCTTTGCTTATTCTAGATAGCGGACATAAGCATACATATATTTATCACTATAGTTTCTTTATAATACTGTCTTTTGTATAATGAAAACTTAGTTTCAACGAACATAATAACATCAATTATAGTGATAACGTTGTAACGTATCTGTTAGTCAAAACTTATTCTTCTTTATATGTATTGTAGGTGGCATTGAAAGAAAAAAAAAGTGTTCATCGAAGGTGAATAAACTGAATTAAAAGCACTCCAGGATAACTTTCACGAAACAAGAATGAACGCAAGTGACTACGATTTTGCATCCGGTGATCCACATAGAGCATGGCACCAACTTGAAATTCTTGAGGCTGAACAAGCAAAGTAAGTGGTGAATCTTGATCCAGCTTTTAACTTATTTTTAAAAATATTATTGCATAAAAAGTTAATGAATTTTCGTCCCTACACTCTAATAAACATATATACAGTACAAAAAAGATATAAAATCATCATTTGCTTAATAGGTCAAGGAAAAGAAGAAATAACTATTTTTGTAAACAACATCAGAAGGACGAAAAAATGAAGAACATAAGCATTTGAATAGGAATTAGAACGCAAAAGGCTTAACAAAGAAGATGAAAATAGACATGTATGTTGCCAAAAAGATAAGGAATATAGGTTACTGTTAGTGCGACAGCAATGACCACTGTATGGATTGGCTGGCTAACGGGTAATCAGGTCGACCAAAACATGTTTGCCCCCCAAAAAATTTCAAAGTTAGTGTTTCAAATTATGCAGAAGAGATTAAAATCATATCAGACAATCTCAAAGAGCTATTTCTATTGTATCATGTTTATTATTATTCGTTTGATTCAATTTAATTGGGTTTCTATGATATGTTTAGGCCATTAAAAGATTCTTCTGAGCTTATGGACTACTTAGACTCCATGTATGCGGGTGCAGCTCAATAAAATGCTCCACCAAAGTACCCAACGACCCGAATTTGTAATGGGATCGATGAAGCAAGCAACGCCCCTGGTATTCTAGATCTCATATTTGCGGGTGTTGTTGCTTATCAAGTGAATAAAACTTGCTATAACATAACATCGGAAGTTAGTCAAACATCCATCAGATGGCAATGGTAAGTAAGTATATTGTACATATATCAAATAAACTGATTAAAACTTGAAGTTATAAATATATTTCCCTCCTTTATCATGCTTTATTTTTAGATTAGTAATTTCATTGAATATATAGGTCATGAGTTCCCATACCTTGATTTGGTGGGATTAGGTATGTTTTTGTGTTTATAGTTCATGAGTTGAATTGGTGATTTTGGCAATATGAATTGGTGATTTGGCTCAAAAAGCATTTTAATATAACACCAGCCAATAGTTTAGTGGCTTTTTGGCTCATAGCTGTACGAGAGAACAAATGTTTTTTTTACACAATTTCTTATCTGGTGTTTGAATAAAAAACTCATAGTCAGTGCCTTTTTGCTGCAGATAAGCCATGTATGGGAATTACAATTAAAGTGAACATGAATAGGGAAATTATTATATCATATTAAGAAGAACGGGTAATCCAGTACTCCCTCCACCCAAAATAAAAGTGTTTGCTATTTCTTTTTAATATACTATACTTACATGAAAGTTGAATCACTCCTGAGTTTGGTTCTTATATTACATTGGATTCTAAAGTGAAGCAATAATTTGTACATTAATATCAAGGAAGCCGATCATATTAATATGTTTAAAACCATGCTGCACATGTTATTTAAAACCATGCTGCACATGTTATTTACCTACAGATCAGATTATTAGAAATACGAATTTAGTCAGCCCATTAAATGACAATATATTGCTTTTCAGAATCCTATGTCCTATTAGACAGAAGTTATAGCCTGGGGTTAGGGTAGTTATGTCATAGTCACAAGACTTGACAAGATCACAGTAAAAACCAATTGCAACCACAGCATGGTTTGACATCAAATGGATTAAAATGGTATGTGTTCCGTTTGGTGAAATTGAATGTGATGTATATGCATTCCTATTATCTGACTCTTAACATTGGGGACGGATCAAGTTGGTCAAGATGAACCAACTCAGATCAAGGTATGTCGAAAGTACAAATCATTTGGTAAAAAAAGCCGATTTCGCAATTGTGAGGGCCAAAAGTGTCAAATTGGTCAAGACTTTGTCTTAATTATCCTTTTGTCGGAACTGTGATTAAGAGATCTTTCGAAAGTACGAAACTTATCCAAGGTATGTCGAAAGTTGGTCAAGACTTTGTCTTAATTATCCTTTTGTCGGAACTGTAAACTTTTGAAGTCTTTTAATCACAATTGCGAGGGCCAAAAGTGTCAAATTCGAAAGATCTCTTAAGGCAGCTGAAAGTACAAGGACTGAAGTTGCCAAGTCTGAAAATTGCACCAAATGCGAGACTTAAGTGTGAATTGCGAGACCAATTTCGATAAAACAGCCCCAATTGCGAAGAACTGCTGCAATTGCGAGATGAACTTGAATTGCGAGATGAATTGCGATAAGATGCTCCAATTGCGAAAGAGCAATTCCGAGAGAACAGCAATTGCGATAGAACATCAATTGCGAGACTCCAATTGCGATAAACTTAAGCAATTGCGAGACAGCAATTCAGAAACCAATTGCGATAAAGTGAAGCAATTGCGAGACTTTTTGCAATTCTGAAAGATTTCAGATTTTTGCCACTTTTGTTGACTTTTGAGTACTATGCCCACGTGAAGCCTTACACCTTTTCACCAACTAGCAACCTTTACTGACACTTTTCAACAACTTGACCAATAATATCAAGATATTCCAATTAAAATATTCAAAAAACACAACAACTAACACTCTGTTCTCAAGTATGATTTTAGAGGGAAATGGAAGTAAATGAAATGGAAGTAAAGAAATGGAAGTAAATGAAATGGAAGTTATGAAAATAATTGTGTTCTTAAGTTTGGAGTGAAAGAAAGGTAAAGTAAAGAAATGTTGTCACTTTTTATATTTTTACTATAATACCCTTGTACATATATAATAAATACAAATTGGTGAGGGGCATTTTTGTCACAAACATTATTTAATAATCAGACCCACTTACTTTACTTCACTTGCAGCCCAATTATGGGCTGAAAGTTTGACAAGAAAAAAACAAAGGACTTTACTTCCTTTTACTAACCTTTACTTGCATTTGCCTCCTAGCCAAATCTTGAGAACATGAATTTTTTTCATTTACTTCCATTTACCTCCTAGCTAAATCTTGAGAACAGAGTGTAAATCTTTCTTGAAAATGCTCGATTTGTGAACCAAGAACAAACCCAAAAATCTTCCAAACCAAGTCTTTAGAACATAAAATAACCACAAACTTAGCACTTTATTTTTGTATGGATCGAAAAGAAATATAAAACACAAATTGTAACTTTTCTATATAAAGAAAAATAACAATGGATGTTTTAGTTTCTAAGATCAAACAAAAAATACTCCTTTTTGTTCTTGAGACTTGCGTACAGTAGCCAAAAGAACACAAAAGGCCACGTTTTTAAGAGATAAAAAACGCAACACAAGTGTATTTTTCAACAAGATTCGAACTCAAAGAACTTCCTACCTCGTTGACCGGCTGTTGATACCACTTGTTGTAGCTCGAGATCACTCTTTGTCACACAATATGGGGCGTTAAACACAAGAGATGAGATGGGACAATGGATGTGTTGGATCGTATGATATAAGATAGATATGGATGTTAAAGACTTTTCTATTAAACACATACAACACTCACAGTGAACCACTTTGCAAATGAGGCTTTGTGATGAATTTATATCACAGCCACTTTGCCTAATGGGCTTTGATGGGCTTGTGGGCTTTAGACCAATGGATTGATCTTTTACAATTGACACTAGTTCTAACACAAGCCCATATATTACAAAGTTCTAATATGTTTGAATGATCATCACTTTAATCACTAAAATTAAAGCTAACAGGAAAAAAATGGAAATATAAATGTGTAAAGTGTGTTTGAATGTGGTCGAATAGAGTGGTTATGAGTGTGTCGAATAGGCTAGTCCTTGGTTGTTAATTTATGCGGGCTGATATGGGTTGAAGTTATGGGGAAACTAGGGTGTGAGTTATGATTTTATGTGTTGTGTATGGCTGTGAAAAGGGGTCGAGTGGCACGGGCAAACTATGGCTCGTTTGGTTGTTTTGATATGTCGAACTAGTGGGAAAAACCAAGGTCGAACATGGGGGTAAATGTGGAGTCATTTGTGAATACTAAAATAAGGTCTAAATACTGTTGTTTTGTCAAATGAATATTGTTATTTCATGTGTGTCATACGTAGGCTGAAAATGAAGAGGGATTAGGCGTGTTAAAATGGGTCGTTGGATTGGGTATGTATTACGCATGAGAAACTTAGATAATCTACGTGGTTATGAGACGGATTGCCTGCATGTTTTCGAATTGGGGTCGGTTCAAGTGAATTAAAAAGGGTATACGTATAAGAATTTTCATACAATTATATAATTTACATATTAGACCAGGAACTATGCTAAATGACACTTTGAAACCTAAACTATTATGATCATATTAAGTCTTAAAGTTTTTTTTTTTTTAAATTTCCGTTGTAAAAATAGAGACTTACTAATTATGGAAACCTTCTAAAAAGGGAAAGTTACTAAAAATGGAAAGCCGACTAAAATGAGAAATCTGATTTGAAGAAGATATTAATAATAAGACGACCATGTATTCGTGTAGATTCGCTGAAGATGGAGTTGTTTCCGATCTTTATATTTCTAGATATGTTTGCACTTGCGGTATAAGGTACAGATATTCTGACCTTCTCACAGGTTTCTCATGAACTCTCTCTCTCTTGTTTATCTTGCTCCCCTTGATTTTTGAACCTTGATTCGTTAACCTTGATTTGTGAACCTTGTTATGTTTCCCTTGATAAATTGAATCTTGCTATGATCCCTTGATACTTGATATAATTCGTTCGTTACCCTGTGACATGAATATTCAAATCCTTGGATACCTTGAAGATTCATTTGATATTATAATTGGATGTGAAAACTTTCTTAATTATATATGAAAATGTTTTGAGAAAAGCTATTTTAAAATGATATTTGAACACGATGCGATACCACTTTTAAATGTAATTTTACTAAAAGTTTATGAAAACTACTTTTAAAGACTTTCTTTATGAAAACTGTTTTTAAAGATCACTTTTATGAAAACTATTAATAAAGGATTACTTTCATGATATGAACATTTAATATGAACCTTTGCTTTGAACCTTTGATATGAACCTTTGACATTTGAACCATTTGCTATGAACCATTTGATATGAACCGTATGATATAATTGAAATGGAAACTTGACTTGAACCACTTGAATTGGAAATTTGACTTGAACCATTTGATATGAAACTTGACTTGAACCCCTTGATATGAAACTTGAACTTGGACACTTGATACTTGATCTTGACCCACAGTTTGAGACTACGAGCCATAACTAGGCATGAGGGTTTCATGTCCATGTCATTGATGCACCGATGGCATGACTCTAGGGCAGGAGAGTGATGACCTGTCCCGTCCCTGACTTGATTTGATTTGTTACGTAGAGGCAGACTTTGGCCACCTGGGGCGTATGGATGCATCCTAGATTTGACTTGACTTGACTTGTTTATCATTATATTACTTGTTATATTTGGTGACTGATGGTGTGTGCGATACACGTCTTTCACAGCTTGGGAGCTAGCTACTCCACCCTTGGAGGTATCCCCTCATATTGTATTGGTACCGAGGTCTCCCCTCCGTACACCTTGATATTTGATTATTTGATTTGATTTGGGCTCGTAGTGGATTACTGTTTCCTTTGCCTTATAACCTTATACTGGTATTCCGAGGTCACCCCTCCGGATACATACTTGACTTGATATTTGGCTTGACTTGGGCTCGTGGTGGATTATTGTTCCCTTTACTCTTATTTATTGTAACTATTTCTTAACTCTTGATATATCTGCATAACCTTTTACTTTTCTTTCTTTCCTAACTCTTGTTATACCTTGTATCGTTTCACTCACTTCACTATCCCATTGTTACTGCTTGTTACCTTTATATCTGTTCACTGAGCTTTCGTAGCTCAGCCGCATTTCTTTTCCTGCGGCAGGTTTTAGTTTGGAAGCTGGGTATGAGTGGAGAGTATCTTGGACTTAGAAGACCTTACTAGCTAATTGGATTAGAGATGATTAGAAGAGCTTATATTTAGACTAGTGATTATTGTATTTCTCATTTGTAACCTTGTAGTTTCAGATTTTCCATTGTAACCATTGAAATTTAATTGTATTATTTATGTCATATGCTTGTGTTTGTTCTGATATGAAACCATTATTGTGACATCTCTACCCTTGTCGGGTTGGGGTGTTACACTGATAGATTATGTAGCGTTCTCAGTGAGAAATGAAACAAATATCTTTTAAGAGATATCTTAGTGGCTAGGAGGGGTGGTGCAGTGCGTCACTGGGTCCATGACGTCTTGTCTTCAATATCAGTATCACCTTAGTGAATACCGATAGCAGATGTATTGACCCGGTTTCTGCCCTAACTTTTCATGGGGGGCTATTTCTTTTCACCCTTACATTAAACTTTTCTTTTTCATTCTTCAACCCTTCTTTCTCCTTTCTCATTTACTCCTTTTTTCAATCATACCTAAGGACTTCTAATTCTATTCTATTGGAATTGTCCTTGGGTAGATCCCTCCGGCTCTGGCGGATCATAGGACACAACCTAACCATAATCACCTTATAACTTCATGATTATCCTAGATTTGTTGATCACATACCATAAAACCTTTTGTGAAAATCTCTCAAAGTGTTTATGAATAAGACTCATTTTAGTTAACACTTCGAGGGTTTTGTGTTTTCAGAAATACTCCCCCTTCACATGTGCTCATGCATTTTTGAAGATAAATTTGCACATGTTGGGTAGAGTTAGCACATCTTAAATGATTGACTTTCAATGAACATGACCTTTGCGAGACACGCTTACATCACTAGTTGGACTAGCTTGAAATTATTACCCGTCCCGGTCATATTCAATGATCATCTCTCGAATTGGTACATTCTACTCAGACAAGTTATTTGCGAGACACATTTACATCAATGGATAACCATCTTGAAATTATTACCCGTCCCGGACAAGTCTTTTCGATAACGGACATTTTAGTTTCGTCAATTCGAGGGTTAGAACTGAGTGTATCTGGTGAGCATACTTTGAGATTCCACGAACTTTAAACCTTTTGATCACATTTTAATCACGTCTTCTCCCCCTCAAAAATAGCATGAAGTGATATTTTTGATATCAACTGATTAAAATGAAACTTTTTGGAGAGAACGACGGATTTTAGCATGAAATTGGAACATTTTTTCTTATTTAATTTTACATTTATACTCCCCCTTAAATAAAGCATATTGTTAAACATTTGAGTTTAAGAGGGAGTTTTCTTTTTAGATTTTTGAGGATACGTGCTCGAAAAAATATATAAGATCTTTATTTTGAATGAGCACTTTCCTTTCGTTGAAGAACGGGTCCTGAACTGATGTGAGCAGAAGCCATCGGGTTAAGCGCGGGTCCGAAACTGAGTTGTTCCGAAGCCATCGTGAAGAAATTTGAGAAAACGACATGTTTTGAAAAAAATTTAAATGAACTCTCGCTCAAGCATCTGTACATGCCCGTATCATTGTTGAATGACATTTCTAGATACCTACAGAATATTGATTATACGAGAGACATGTCGGAGAAGAATATTTTTGGTTTTTATATTTTATATTGTTTTTGTCTTTTTGAGAATTTTCTATTTTTATATTTTGCTTTTGTTTTTATAAAAGAAATGGAAAATCAAAAATAGAAGATAGAGAGAATGAAGAATTTACAGATTTGGATAGTTGAGTCACCTGCAACCACATATGAAGAGTATTCACAAATAACAGTGTTAGTTGAACATGAATCATCACTCTTAGGTTGTTCACTATCAACGGTTGTAGTGGTTTCCTGATGATTTTCACTATTATTTGTCATGGTGCAACTATCAAGAATCTTTCCTATGGGAATCCATCTAAGACCAACTATTTTAAAAACTCTTCCCGTGGGAATCCACCTAAGGCAAGGTCGAGGAGTAGTTTTCATATCAGATACAGCGGAAGTCTCATTTTTAAAAAACTACGTCCTGTAGAGATCCACCTAGTAGGTTTCTTAGCATGTTGCTTTTTATCAACGGGTTTGTTTCTATTTGTTGTCTTAGTGGATTGTTTCTTATCACTTGATTTGCCTTTCATGTTCGAAGAGGAATTTGAATTCTTAGTGTTGGATTCTACATGCACAGCATTTTCATTTAAGCAACTACTCTTAGATAGGGGTGAGCAAAAACCGAACCGCAAACCGCAAAACCGCAAAAACCACAAAAAACCGCCCCACAAAAACCGCAAAACCACAAAAACCACAAAAAACCGCCCCACAAAAAACCGAACCGCATTTTGCGGTGCGGTTTCGGTTTTCACCGAAAAACCGCACCGCAAAAACCGCACCGCACCACTCTACAATTTATAGTTTTTTAAATATATTTTTTTTTTATTTTTTAGAATAACACACTAAAATTTATATTTTTTATTTTTTTGATATATTTTTTTTAATATATTTTTTTATTTTTTAGAATAACACACTAAAACCGCACAAAAAACCACATAAACCCGCAAAACCGCACCAAAAACTGCACCAAAAATAAAAAAATATATCTTGCGGTGCGGGGCGGTTTTGACCCAAAAACCAACCCGAAACCGCACAAAACCGCAAAACCGAAACCGCAAAAAACCGCGCGGTGCGGATCCTCAATTTTTTAAAAACCGCATTTTGCGGAGAGGGGCGGTTTTGGCCAAAAACCGCACCGAACCGCCCCATGCTCACCCCTACTCTTAGATGCAAGCCAATCCCTAGTCTTTAGTTGAATGACCCTAGGCAGTGGTTTACTACTACTAGCATTGCTTTGTAATGTTGTAGAATTCATCACCCTAGACGGTGTTCCTAAAATTCCATCTTTTTGAATCTGTGCCTTTTTCCTAGCTTTCTCAAGATCGGGATTGTGGACCATGTCATTTGAACCAACAGATTCTTCAACAGTTTTTATGGTCACATTCCTAGGGGCACACACATTTGTCTTGTTGTCCTTTGAACATGTTGTAGCATTCCTAAACCTTTTTGGATTATCTTTTTCAATCTTGTCTATCGCCCTATGTGGTTGAGATGTAGAGGCAGACGCAGTAGTGGGACTAATCCTATAAAGGCCAGGTGCTATCACATTTGATGTTTTGACAACAGCTTTTTCTTTTCCGTTCTCATTCTCCTTAGGCAAGGGTGTGGAAATGGACATTTTTGGTCTAGCAGACTTATGTTCCTCACTCTTCCTATTTTGACTTTCAAGCTGAGACTTCAGAAGATCAATTTGTTCTTGCATGTTTTTGTAGGAGCGCTCATACGACAATTTGTCATACTTGCATTCTTCCTTTTTCTGATCAAGTTGTTTAAAATATGTGACATTTTGATTTTCAATCTTAGCAAATGCTTTTTCATATTTTTTAACAATTTCGGAAGTTTCAGCACGAAGTCTTTCATCATCTTCAACAGAATATATTTGATAAATAATGGACATAATATCAGTCGATAGAGCTTCTTCAGAGAGTGCGTCATTTTGTTTTTTCAAAACTTTGATTTTTTCAATGTTTTCATTAGCTTCAAGTACCAAGGATGTGTGGTCCTTGACAAATTCAGTTACTTCTTTCACAATTGCATTCTCAACATGGATTACTCTTGCATGTATTGCAGCTACAATGGGAGTAATTTCTGTTTCGAACATCTTTTGCTGTTCAGTTTGAAAACTTGAAAACCAATCGTTAACTTTAGCCTTTGATTTGGTTGCCACAACAGTTTGAAGCGTTTCAACTCTTCTTTTAAGATCAGCCAAAAGTATTCTAGTTTCACTTGTGTTTCAAGTGTTGTTAGAGTACATTTGTTTGATGTTAGAAAGGTGTTTTTAAACAACTTTTAACTTTGAGACAGCCACTGGTTTTCTGAAAAACAAAGGTGACTCTTTTTGAGCAAGAGGAACTTCAGAAAGTTTGTTAAGCTTTTTATAATCAATTGGTTGAATTTCTCTGTTCAATTGTCGCATTTTATTTCGACTCTCTTTGGAAAGCTCAATCGTTTCATAAGAATCATAACCAGCAGGTGGATCATGCACATCATTTATAATATTACCATTATATAGCACATTCTGTTTTTGCTGAGCTTTCTTGAGATAACAAGGGTTTTCACAACTGAGAGCCATTTTCTTTCTTGTATGTAAAATCGGGTTTGGATCGTTAATTAAAAAATTAATTGTTTGCGTAGAGTGACCCGTTTTTACAAGCAATTCTTCCAACTTTTTAATTGTTTCCTGTTTGTCAAGAACTTCATCAAGAAGTTCATCTTCTCGTTTTGAAAACTTTAAATGCAACTCTTTCTTCTCTTTTTCAAGATCAGAACAAGTTGATTTTTGTTTAGAAAGTTGGTTGGTTAGATCAGAAATTTACGCTTTTAAGGATTTAATTTGCATGTTCAATTTAAAATCAAGAGTGTCGTATTTGATTTGCAAATGTTTCTCCCTTGAAACAGAATCTCTATAACCAGTTTCAAATTCTGACTGTCGTTTGTTGTTAAATTCAAAAGCTTTTTCATTTACCTTATATCTCTCAAGCTCAGCGGTCAATTTCACATTCGCGGTCTTAAGATCGCTATTGACCTTTTTCACGTTATCAATCTCAATACGACAATTATTCAGTAATGATTCAAATAAAGCACGCGTTTCCTCATCATTAGCATCATTTTGTGCAACTTGAACTTCATTAGGATTCATATCTGGAGTTGCCAAATTAGTATTGCTACAACTTGGCATTTCTATGTATGTATCATAAGTAGGTTCGAGAGGCACAGAATGTGGCTTTTGTTGAGCAAACGGATTAACCTCATTACTTGGAATTGATGTCTCATGGAGTGGTTCTTTGTCATAAGTAGGAGGAATGTCAGAATCGCTGCTGCATGATGTTGATTCTTGCTGATTAGGCATAGGGTCGGAGATTCCAGTGACTTCTGCTGAATAGTTTGCAACCATGAAGTCATATTCTTCATTAGTCAATGGTATTCCCAAATCATCCTTTTTTTCTAGCATCAACATGTACTGGAGCTTTTCTACTTTATCCATTGCATTGACATTTCCAGCTCTACCTATATCACTCCTTTGGGTTGCAGAAGAAGTCATGAAGCAATAATTCTCATTATGATTGACCCCATTCTGATTCACAAACTGATCCATTTGGATTCCCGTATGCTGCCCTGCATATTGCATTTGATTCCCCATCTATATACCTGTAGCATTTCCTTGCTGATTCCCGATAACGTCAACCATTTGTCCTTCTTCACCCATATATAACTGCGTATTGTCAGTGTACGGTGAATTCCATTGGTTGTTGTTATGTTGTTGGAGGTTTAATGCCTTGGTGAATAATGCAAAAGCATGTGCCATATCAGTTGCGAAATTGTCTTGGTGAGCGGCCATGGATGAAGTTGTATGATAAAGATGATGTTGGATCGGTTAAAGAACTAGGATACGGTTGGTTACTGTTCACAAGTTATGTTTGGTTTGAGTCCTTTATCGTTGTCCTTGAATAGTCGTTGAGAAACTTGATAAACCTTGAGATACTTGAACTTGAAACTTGAGAAGTCCACAAAACTGATAAGTCCCCAAAGTTGATAAGTCCACAAAGTTTATATTGAAGAGTTAAATACAACTAAATAGAACCCTCTATTATATTGAAGCAACCATGTCAAACGCAAAAGCAAACCATTTATTATATTGAACCCATGTCATATTGAAGCAAGTCATTTAAAAGTAAACAACTAATTCTGATAAAATACTCACACGTCAAAAGCAAAACACAAGATGAATGTGAAATGAACACACGTCTTATGTTGCTAAAAAAGAACACATGCAAAAGTTATCAAAAACAACACACGTCAAAAGCTAATTCAATGTGAACTCAATATTATAATGCAAATGTTCAGTAGCTCAATACTATAAAAGACTAGAATCAACTTCAATATTAAAAAAAAAACACAAACTCACTTAAACGTAATATGAACTTTAACAAACTCAAGGCTTACTGATGAAGAAATTTGACTAAAGAGAAGTTGCTCGTCTATGTGTTTGGTTCGACTAGAGTAAGTTGTTCGACTAGATATATGGCTCGACTAGATCTTTGCTTCGACTATGTCATTTGGTTCGACTAGATTCTATGGTTCGACTAGCAAACTTTGGTTCGACTATGTTACTTGATTCTACTACTTCAAATGTTCGACTACAGTAAGTTGCTTCGACTATATAAAACTTGGTTCGATCAAATGAGTCGTTCGACTACCTAGTTGGTTCGATCAAATAACCTGTTCGACTAATGAAAGTCGTTCGATGAAGTGAAGTGGTTCGATCAACTAGTTTTTAGGTTCGATCAAGTTTTCTGGTTCGACTATATCTTAGCAAGTTCGACTATCAACTTGTTCGACTAATCTTCTCGTTCGACTATACACTTGGTTCGATGAAGTTCTTGTTCGATCACTTGAAAGTTGGTTCGACTATATTGAAGCTTCGATGAAAGTGGATCGACAACAATAGTGGTTCGACTATTTAGTAGTTCGACTAAAAATAGTTGTTCGAATATTTTAGTTGTTCGACTAAAATAGTTGTTTGACTATTTTAGTTGTTCGACTAAATAGTTGTTCGACTATTTTAGTTGTTCGATCAACTTAATCTAGCTCGATTAAGGGATGTGCTTCGATGAGAGTGCTCGTTCGATCAAGAGTTGGTTCGATGAAATGAGTGATGCTTCGACTATAAAGTTGTTCAATCACTAAGTTGCTTGTTCGATCAAAGACTGGTTCGACAAGGTTGTTGGTTTGACTAACCAATGAAACAGTAGCAAGCCCTAGATTGGTTCGACTGTATAGAAGCAATGTAATAGTAGCGATAAAAAACAAAAACAATGTAACAGTAACAAAACCTAGACCCTAGAACTTTATGTATTCGCTCTCTGATACCACTTGTTATAGCTTAATATTACTCTTCATCATACACACACAATATAAGAATAATAGAAGAGAAAGATAAGAAATGGGAATGGTGTATATTAGATTAAGGAGAAAGATAAGAAAGAGATACAAGAGAAAGAATAACACACACATCCCCCCTTTACAAGTGGGAGGAAGGATGGTATTTATAGTTTTTCTAATGAGATGGGCTTGGGCTTTTCATGGACTAACATGTGATCTATTGGATTAACTAAAAGCCCATTGACTATTCTAACTTAATTACACAACGACACATTACAAGAAATATAAAACGTAAATGACCATCACTTTTATAAAAGCTAACAAGTGACATAACCTCCGTTGTATGCCTTGTATGATAAGAATAGACTTCGGTTACCCATCATATGATTAGTGCATCCACTATCCTTGACCCATTCGTCGGGCTCTAAGTCGATTCCCAAGCATATCTATTGATTAAGACAAACATTCAAACATTTGGTCCCCAATATCTCATGGGTCCAAAGTTGTTAGTATTAAACATCCCATGCATTAGTTGCATTTGGTTAGGATGTTGAAACGGAGGACAAATTTCCCATGGTAAGTAACTTTGTAGTTGACGGTTATTCCAAGTTACGGGATAGTTACTTGGATAACTTTGTCTTCTAGAGTTGCCTCTCGGTAGAGGAGTTCTTGACCGAGGTTTAGGAACATTTGTTTTTCTAGGTGGATGAGTCTTTGACCTAGTGTCGGGTTTTACAAAGCCAAGCCCGGGGGTTGACAAGGGTTTGTAAAAGCTTTTGACTTCCTTTATACTAGCAATAGGTATTTTGGTACCATTTACAACTATGTGACTTGGTTTAGGACTTGAATTATTTTTCAAACTCGACTCAGTTCTGTCTCCAGCACCACACGGTACCACGGTACCACTAACTTTAGTGGTGTCGTTTGTACCTTTAGTGGTACCGTCCACCTATTCGACAGAACTTGAGGTTTTGACAAATTTTACTTGTTTTGTTTTACTTGTCAAAGCTTTATTCGGGTCAAATCCTAAGCCCGCCACGGCATGTTCACTATACCTAACGTTTTCTAGCATATCATTAAGTGACTTTGTCCCTTTTTCAAACTTAATGATCCTTAAAGCATTTTCTTTGAGTTTTTCATTTTCTACTCGAAGACTTATGCATGACCTACATCCTACGTCTACGTCTTTATTTTCCTCAAGTCTTTTGACTTGATCCTTTAGTTCTAAAACTTGCACTTCGAGTTCATGAAATTTTAATTTTAGTGTTTTGTTTCTACCTAAAATTTTAGAACTTACTTCACATAGTATATTATATTCGTCATGTAATCTATTATCATCTATTGACGAATTATCATCACTATAATAAGAAGAGTCGTAATGTACCTCATTCGAAGCCTGAGCCATTAGGCATGTTTCATCGTTGGGCTTCTTCTCTTCTTCTTCACCGCTATCACTCCAAGAGCCTCATATGAAAGCTCTTGGTTGTTGGTTTTTGGTGGTTTAGGACATTCTCCTATGAGATGACTAGGATCTCCGCATCTAAAACATTTCCTATCACTTGTTCCTTTCTTCTCAACTCGGTTCTTTTGTGACGGCTTCTTGTCATCATGAGGTTGCCTAACGAACCTACCTCTTCTCCTAAGGAACTTTTTAAAGTCTCTAACGGCTAACGCATACTCTTCATCTTCACTATCGGAATCCGAACATTTCTCTTCACTAGACTTCTTTTTGGATTTTAATGCTAGAGATCTAACTCTCTCGTTTTTGCCTTTGACTATGTCGGAGTCTTTCTTGATTATCATCTCATGAACCTTCAAGTATCCTATTAGTTCATCGAGAGATAATGTCGCCAACTCCTTTGAATCTTCAATGGCGGTGACCTTTGCTCTCCATTTGGGATGTAGAGCCCAAAGAAACTTCCTAACACAATTCTTGCTAGAATAACCTTTATCAAGAGCTTTAAAACTAGTAATAATAGTATTGAATCTAGCAAAAGCATTATCAATAGATTCATCTTCCGAAATGGAAAATTGTTCATATTGTTGCACAAGAAGATCTATCTTGTTTTCTTTGACTTGATTATTACCTTGATGAGTGACTAACAAAGTTTTCCAAATATCTTTTTCCGTATTACACACGAAAATTCTTTCAAATTCCTTTTTAGGCAAAGCATTGTAAATCATCATTTTAGCCTCATCATTTTTGGCTAATTTTCTTTTAAGTTCATCACTTTGTGTTAGGAATTAAGCATTAGCAGTTAGTATGGCTGAAGATGGAAGTTAGTACTGCTGAAGAGTTTTGAAGACAAGAACAGTTAGTACGGTTGGATATAGAAGTTAGTACTGTTTATGTCTTTGTAACAGATAATTATAGAAAAGATATTGTGTATATCTTATACGATTATGTTGATAGTTATCTTGTAAAGGAATCCTTAGTCTGTAAAAGGATCTCCTAGGTTAGAATTGAAAAACGTATCATTATCTAAGATTCAAGGTTGTAAACCCTAGTACTGGTTAAGAGTACTCGTATTATTATCATTAATAATATTGAATCGTTGAAGTATATTTTTGTTCCTTGTTCATTCACTGTTACATTCAAATCATACAAAACACAAACACATAAATCTTCTAAGTGCTAGCTAGTAAATTCCGCGTGCTAGACTAGACATCATTCAAAGTATCACATCTAACACAAAGGAGTGTGTGTAGATCCGGTCAAGTGGTATCAGAGCCAGGTTCTGGTACTTTGATTTAGAAGATCCAACAAGAAGTAGGATGGACATGGAGACACCTCAGACAACCAATGTTTCTGCTAAGCTTCCAATGCTCAAACCCAATGAGTTTGACATGTGGAGACTGAGAATCGAACAGTTCTTTCATGTGCAAGATTATGCACTTTGGGAGATCATTGAAGAAGGAAACTCCTTTACACCTGTGTTAACAACAACTGTTGTTGAAGGTAAATCTGAGACTACGTTGCAGATAAAGCCAACCACTACTGAAGAGAAGGCAAAGCACAAGAATGATGTTAAGGCAAGAAGTTTGCTTCTGATGACTATTCCCAATGATCAGTTTCTGAATTTTAGCAAGTTTAAGTGTGCTAAAACTCTATTTGAAGCCATTGTTGCAAGATATGGCGAGAATGAGGCCACCAAGAAAACTCAAAAGACTCTTCTTAAACAACAGTTTGAGAACTTCTCTACTACACATAATGAGTCTTTGGATCATATGTTCAATAGGCTTCAAAAACTGGTGAGTCAACTTGCTGTTCTAGGAATTGAGATGCCTCATGAAGATCTCAATTCTAAATTCCTAAGGTTTACCTTCAGACTGGCCATGCATGTAGTTGTCTGGAAAAACAAGCCAGACATTGACACAATGAGTCTGATGGACCTTTACAGCAACTTTAAGATTGTAGAACATGAAGTAAAGAAGTCTGCTGGATCATGCTCAAGTTCTGGGAATTTGGCTTTTGTATCAACTTCCAGTACTTCAAGCCAAGAAGAAGAAGTGCAAGTTGCTGAAGTAGTTGGTACTGCTGTTTCAAACTTTGGTACTGCTAGCAACTCAAGCAGTGCTAGTGGACTCTTGAATGAAGATATTTATTGTGCCTTCTTAACTACTCAGCACAATGGTACTATGTTGACTCATGGAGATCTTCAAGAGATAGATGAAGATGATATGGAAGAGATGGATATCAAGTGGCAGCTCTCTCTTCTTAGCATAAGAGCTAAGAGATTCTTGAAGAAGACTGGCAAGAAGATTGTCATAAACAGCAATGATGTTGCAGGGTATGACAAGTCCAAGATTGAGAGCTTTAATTGACACAAGAAAGGTCACTATTCAAGGGAGTGGAGACTGCCAAGACAACAAGATGGAAAGAGCAGAGGCTATGGAAGCAAGTCAAGGGTTGTGGAGGTCACTGATTCAAGCTCAAAAGCCATGGTTGCCATTGATGGCTTAGGGTTTGACTGAAGTTACATTGCAGAGGAGGAAGCAGAAGCATCTACAGAGATTGCTCTCATGGCATTTTCAAACTCTGAGGTACAAGTTTCTAAGTGTTCTAAATCTTGTGAAAATCTAAAAGATCTAGAAACCCTTAAGAATAGGTATGATGCACAGAGAATAGAGCTAACCCAAACCAGTTTTAATCTAGCTAATCATAAGAGGGCTTTAGCTGTGTTAGAGGAACAACTTGCTCACTTTAGGAGTAATGAGTCTAAGTTCTCTGATGCCATGATCTTAATTAAGAGTGACTTGATGCTTAGAGAGAATGAAATCAGTGTGTTAAAACATGAGTTAGTACATGTTAAGAAAGCTAAGGAGAACATTCAGATGAGTGTAGACACACTAGAATACACATCAAAAGGTGTTCAAAAGATAATTGAATGTCAGATCCTAAATAAAGCTAAGTCAGGTCTAGGGTACAAGTCAGTTCCACCTCCCTATAGAGGAATTCCTACACCCCTAGGCATTGACCTAGAATACACAGGACTCCTTGAATTTCAATTCCATGAGCGTGACTATGGTCCTCAAACTAAGAAGGACATAGTTGACAAACATGTGTATGAAAGTGCAAGTGATGCCTCACTTTCTGAGGATAAGGTGTCCTCAGCTAAGAACTCAGATGCTCCAACCATAGAGGACTGGACTTCTGATGATGAGTGTTGATATAAATAATGCCTAAACACGTTATTAATATTTTTTCGATATCTCTACGTTTTGATAATCACAAAATGTAAAATCATTAAACGAAAGATTATGACGTAAACAAGTATTTAGTTGTAAATATCTATTTTAATAACTCAATCACTTAAGGTATGAATAAACAAATGCTTAATGCATTATATGATCAAAGGAACATTTTCTTAATTACTAGATTTTTTATAAAATGTCACAAACATTTTATATCTTTTAGAAAAACATTTTTGGTATTAAATAAAAAGGTTTAATCCATTATAAATTTATGAATTCAAATTTTAAGGGGACTGCCCCCTATTTAAGGGGACCGCCCCGCTCCAGTAGGTCCTCAGATTTGCCTATAAATACTGGTTCATCTCTGGACTTTTTCCACCTTTTGCACCCCAAAACTTTCTGTTCTAAATCTCTTCTAATCTTTCTAAACTCCTTTGATTATATTCTCTTAAGCATTGGTTTCCAAGTGATCCAAGCTTCCACCATCAAAGTGCAAAAGAAGAATACTCCTTCAACTAGAGAAGAAGTATTGTAGCTTAACTCATATCATTTTGTAGTTGTGTAAAGTGTTGTATAGTTGTGATAAGTAGATCTAGGTGTAATTAAGTAGTTGTGTTGTAAAGAAGTAGTGTAGAAGTTGTGTAGTCGTCGTGAAGAAGTTGTGAAGAAGCCGTGAAGAAGTTGTGAAGCCGGTGTGAAGAAGTCGTAAAAAAGTTGTGAATAAGTCGTGTAGAAGTTGTGAGATTAGTTCTAGCTACAATTAGAACTCGACATTTAGCTTTGTGTCGTTAAACCGGTGTAAGCGAAAGTTGTGTAAGGTTTCTCCGCCATAAGGGAGTTTGTTGACATAGTGAAGAGAACTCTCGAGTAGGTTACTCGAGGAGTGGAGTAGGTCAAGGAAGGTGTCCTTCTAGCCGAACCACTATAAATCTCCGTGTTGTGGTTGGATCTTTCCATCCCTATCTTTCATTTCATTTAAATTACTTTACTTACATTGTTTATATATATTTGCTTATATTTGTTTATATTGATCAAGAATTGAATTCACATAATATCGAATCGAAGTTTTTTTTTTTAAGGTAAACAAAAGTTTTCATAAACTAAAAAGACGTAAAACTATTCAACCCCCATTCTAGTTTTCCACAATTGGTATCAAGAGCCACGTCAAACAAGATTTTTAAAATTAACTGTATTTTAAAACTTGAAACGATCTATGGAATCTGAAAAATATTTAGAAGGGCAATCTATGCAAAGACCACCACTATTTGAAAGTGATGGATTTCTTTATTGGAAAAATCGATTCGAAACTTATGTGAAGTCAAAAGATCTAGATCTTTGGCATGTTATTACTAATGGTGATTTTTTACCTATTCAACATAATCTAGAAACTAAAAAGGATGAAATAGTACCTTTTGAAAAACAAAATGATGATTTAAAAAGAAAACTTGCTAAAAATAACGAAGCTAAAATGGTCATTTATAATGCGTTACCACGTAAAGAATACGAAAGAATCTTTATGTGTGAAACCGCAAAAGAAATTTGGAACTCTCTACTAATAACTCACCAAGGTAATAGTCAAGTCAAAGATAATAAAATAGATCTTCTTGTTCAACAATATGAACAATTTACGATTCCGAAAGAGGAATCAATTGATAATGCATTTGCTAGGTTTAACATTATCATCACAAGTTTAAAAGCACTTGATGAGAGTTTTTCTAGTAAGAATTTTGTTAGGAAATTTCTTAGGGCTCTTCATCCAAAATGGCGAGCTAAAGTTACGGCGATTGAAGAATCGAAGAACTTGTCAACTCTTCAACTTGACGAGTTGATCGGCAACTTGAAAGTCTACGAAGCAATAATAAAGAAGGACTCCGAGATGGTCAAAGGAAAAAGAGAGCAAAGCAAGTCTATCGCATTGAAAGCAAGGAAAGAATCTAGTGACGAGGATAGCTCAACCTCCGAAAGTGATGACGAAGAATATGCCATGGTCGTAAGAGACTTCAAGAAATTCTTCAAAAGACGAGGAAGGTTCGTTAGACAACCACATGACGAAAGAAAGTCATTCCAAAGAAATAAAGATGACAAAATTGGCAAGAGCGAGAGAAAGTGTTTTAAATGTGGTGATCCAAATCATCTCATCGGAAGATGTCCAATGATGTCAAAGGAGCAAAATCAAAAGGCGTTCGTTGGAGGAGCATGGAGTGATAGTGACGAAGATGAGAAAGAAACCACAAAGGAGGAGAAGTGTCTTATGGCTAAGACATCAAATGAGGTATATTCCGAAACCGAATACTTTAGTGATGAATATTTATCATTAGACGAAAAAGACTTAGATAGTGAATATAATAGACTATGCAAACTAGGTCAAAAAGTAATGAGTAAAAAGAAATTACTAAAACACATAAATAACCAATTAGAAAAAGAAATACTAGAATTAAAAATTAAACTACATAACTTAGAAAAAGGCAAAGAAGTTTTTGAATGTAAAACATGTCAAGAAACTAAAAATGAAAACGAAAAACTTAAGGAAGAAATTTGTAAACTTAACAAATTCGAAAATAGTAGTAATTCACTTAAGGATATAATAAGTATTCAAAGAGTATCAGGAGATAAAACCGGATTAGGATTTAATTCAACTAAGGCTTCAACTAGTGAAACTAAAAATGTAAAGTTTGAAAGTGAAACTAGTAATAAAAAATTATTAGAGTCAAAGCCTAAGTATATACTTATGAAAGATAGAAAAATACCCATAGCTAGTAATGAGGAAATAAAAACTTTTTACAAACCATCTTTAAAAACCGAAGTAGAATACTCTAAACCAAAGCTAAGGTAAAAAACACCTCCTCCTAGAAGATCACTTAGTCCCCACCCTCGGCCTAAAACTCCTCAACCTAGAAGAAACCAAAATAGACCAAACCGTCAAAATAATAGTTACCCAATGTGGAATTATCCAAATCCACCAAGTTTTAATCCTTGGGGAATACTTCCACCATATATGCATCCGAGTCAATTGCAAACCATGTTTGGGTCAAACAACTATGGACCAATCAGACCATGGGGACCAAGTGGCTAGAATGTCAACTCATCGGGAATGTCGGTATCTCATTCATGATTGGCTTATATAAGTCAATACGCTTTGAAGTGCTTGAAGACCACATGTTGAAGACTAAAAGGTACGCCTCTCTTTCATGCTCACCACTATATGCGTAGAATAATGAACTCGCCCGTTGCATGCCCCCGTTAGTCTTAAATCCTTAGTTTAGTAAATACTTATGTTTTTGTTAGTGAGTTTTTCTTCTTATATATATATATATATATATATATATATATATATATATATATATATATATATATATATATATATATCTAAACATATATATTTACATATATACATACCTATATAATATATATATATATATATATATATATATATATATATATATATATATATATATATATGTGGGACTTTCATTTCAGAACCATCTTATCTGCTAGAACTAACAGAACCATCAAAAACATACATGCACGCCTTTTAAAATAAAATAAAAATACATGCAAATCATCAATAATCGTAATTATCCACCTATGTTCTTCAATATCATCATGAACTCATCCTCTTTTTTCACAAAAACCTTACACACGGCCGCAATATTGTCATTGCACGCTTTATAAGAACATACATGCACACTTTCAAAGAAAAATTTTGTATTTTCAATTTCTTATCAAATTCTTTAGAACAAGCATGTTTTTTTTAAAACATATATGTTGTTTTTAGAACATATGTGCAAAAATACAATTATTAAATGCGTGCATGTATGTTTTTGGTGGTTCTGTCAGTTCTCGCAGATAAGATGGTTCTCGCAAGAAAGTGCCCCTATATATATATATATATATATATATATATATATATATATATATATATATATATATATATCCTCTTACAACCTAGATACGTCATTTGTTGACTATCTAGAACTAAAAGAAATTGTTCGTCCTCGTACCTTTTCTTCCCCCTTTGCCCTTTTGAACTATAACGTTCAACATGAAAATCTTCTATGTCCACTATCACAAAACTCATGGTGATGAAGAGAAGTGAGTTGAGTGGATCAACATAGAAGTAGAAGTCGAACCTTCGCGTAAGAAAACTATGGATTAAACAAACTCCCGTCGTCGTTAGCATTCATCTCCGTCATTACTTCATAGTCCCTCGACACCATTCAATTATCCACCTTAATACATAATATATATATATATATATATATATATATATATATATATATATATATATATATATATATATATATATATATATATATATATATATATATATATATATATATATATATATATATATATATATATATATATATATATATATTCCATATCACTCCTCAAACATCTTGTCAACTTGACGTCTTGATCATTTTATCCAAAATTCTCAAGATATATTTTATTAACGAAATGTTAATAAAATATGCCAAGTATTCCCTCCTCGTGCCAATACAACCCAACGTATTTTTGATATATAATAAATCTATTTATATACATAAAAATATTATACTGTGTTGACATAAATAATGCCTAAAAACATTATTCATATCTCTATGTTTTAATGATCACAAAATATAAACTCATTAAACATAAACTTATCAAATAAACAAGTATTTAGTTGTAAATATTCACTTCTACAACTTAATCACTTAAGGTATGAATAAACAAGTGCTTAATGCATTATATGATCAAAGGAACATTTTCTTAATAACTAGATTTTTTATAAAACATCAAAAACATTTTATATATTTTTGAAAAACATTTTTGGCATTAAATAAAAATGTTTAATCTTTTATAAAAATATGAATTCAAATTTTTAACCAAAATCAGTTAAAATGTTCCAGAAAAACCTTCCCCACAAAAGGACAAAATTGGCCAACGGACAGAAGGGGCGGCCCCCTTAATTTTACTAGGCTGCCCCCTTAATTATTAAGGGGACCGCCCCCGCTCCAGTAGACTTCCAGCTGTCCAAATTTTCTCCTATAAATACCAGTCTTCTCCTGGACTTTTACTCACCTTTTGCACACTAAAACTTTCTGTTTTAAATCACATTTCATATCTTCAAAATCCTTTGATCATATAATCTTAAGCTTTGGTTTCTAAGTGATCCAAGCTTCCTTCATTCAAGTGCAAAAGAAGAATACTCCTTCAACAACTAGAGAAGAAGTATTGCAACTTAGATACCTAAGTTGTTTGTGTCATCACATATATTTGTATATAAGTTGTGTATTGTTATTAGATAGTTGTGTGTATAATTATTTGGGATATGTTAGTGTGTAAGTAGAAAAGTTGTGTTGTTAAGGTGTGTAAGTTGTGAAGGTGTGAAGAAGTAGTAGTGAACATAGGTAGTGGTTAGTCGTGAAGTGTCGTGAAGAAGTTGTGAAGAAGTCGTGAAGAAGTCGTGAACTAGTCGTGAAGAAGAAGGTGTGATTAAGTCGTGTTTAAGGTGTGAGATTGGTTCTAGCTACGATTAGTACTCGACATCTAGCTTTGTGTCGTTAAGCCGGTGTAAGCTAAAGTTGTGTAAAGGTTTTCTCCGCCATAAGGGAGCTTGTTGACATAGTGAAGAAAACTCTCGAGTTAGGTGCTCGGGGAGTGGAGTAGGGCAAGGAAGGTGTCCTTGTAGCCGAACCATTATAAATCTCTTGTCTCTCGGTTAGATCTTTCCATCTCTAGCTTTCATTTCATTTTATTACCTTACTTGCATTACTTAGTTATATTTACTTATATACGTACTGTTCATATTGTTCAAGAGTTGAGATCACGTAAATTCGAATCTAAGTTTTAAAAGTAAATAAAGTTTTCACAATTAATTTTTAAAAGGACATAAAACTATTCAACCCCCCCTTCTAGTTTTCCACAATTGGTATCAAGAGCCACGTCAAACAAGATTTTTTAAAATTAACTGTATTTTAAAACTTGAAACGATCTATGGAATCTTTAAAATATTTAGAAGGGCAATCTATGCAAAGACCACCACTATTTGAAAGTGATGGTTTTCTTTATTGGAAAAATAGATTCGAAACTTATGTGAAATCAAAGGATCTTGATCTTTGGCATGTTATTACCTATGGTGATTTTCCCCCTATTCAATATAATACCCTAACTAAATTAGATGAAATTGTACCTTTTGAAAAACAAAATGATGATTTAAAAAGGAAACTAGCGAAAAATAATGAAGCTAAAATGGTCATTTATAATGCGTTACCACGCAAAGAATATGAAAGAATTTTTATGTGTCAAACCGCAAAAGATATTTGGGATTCTTTACTAATCACTTACCAAGGTAATAGTCAAGTCAAAGATAATAAAATAGATCTTCTTGTACAACAATATGAACAATTTACAATTCCTGAAGAGGAATCTATTGATAATGCATTTGCTAAATTTAACACAATCATCACAAGTTTAAAAGCACTTGATGAGACTTTTTCTAGCAAAAATTGTGTAAGGAAATTTCTTAGGGCATTACATCCGAAATGGCGCGCAAAGGTCACGGCGATTGAAGAGTCAAAGAACTTGATAACGTTATCACTTGACGAGCTAATTGGCAACTTAAAAGTTCATGAAGAAATTATAAAAGGGACTCGGAAACGGTCAAGAGCATGAAAGATCAAATCAAGTCTCTCGCGCTAAAAGCCAAAAAGGAACTTAGTGATGACGATGATTCAAGTGACGAGAGTGAAGACGAAGAATATGCAATGGCCGTTAGAGAATTCAAGAAATTCTTCAAGAGACGAGGAAGATTCACGAGACAACCGCGAGATGAAAGAAGATCGCTACAAAGAAATAGAAATGATAACTACGGGAAAAGAAAGTGCTTTAGATGTGGAAGTCAAAACCATCTCATTGGCGAATGTCCAAAGCCACCGGGTTACGATTACGAAAGCGCATTTGTTAGTGGAACATGGAGCGATAGCGACAAAGATGAAGCGGACAAAGCAAAAGACGAAAAGTGCCTTGTTGCTCAAGCCACCGATGAAATATGTCTAGGAATAAATTTGGAGCCCGACGAATGGATTAAGGATAGCGGTTGCTCGAAGCACATGACGGGAAACCGGATGCTATTCTCCTCCTACAAGGCATACAACGGAGGTAACGTTATTTTCGGTAGTGATTTTCGTGGAAAAATCATTGGCAAAGGTACGATCTCTCAAGACTCCCTAACTATTGAAAATGTTGAGCATGTAGATAACTTAACATATAACTTGCTTAGTATAGGACAAATATGCGATAATAAGTGTAGGGTTACTTTTACAAGTAAAGATAGCGAAATAGTTAAGGACGGAAAGGTCATAGGTAGAGGAGTTAGGAAAGGTGGCGTATATGTTATGAAGCTAGGAAATAAACCGGAAGATAAAATATGTCTAGCAACCTTAGATGAAAACTCTACATTGTGGCATAGAAAATTAGGTCACGCAAATATGCAACAAATACAATCCCTAGCCTCTAAAGAATTAGTTAGAAACTTGCCTAACCTAAGATATGACCAACACTTTTGCAATGCATGTAAAATAGGAAAGCAAGCACATGCTAGTCACAAAGCTAAGAATATAGTCTCCACCACTAGATGCCTAGAATTATTACACATGGACCTTTTTGGTCCAACCGCTGTGCGGAGTTACGGAGGTAATCGTTATACCTTAGTAATTGTAGATGACTATTCACGATACACGTGGACTAGTTTTTTAAGTGATAAAACCAAAGCCTTTAATAAATTTGAAATTTTTAGTAAAATGATTCAAAATAAATTAGGATGTTCTATAGTAGCAATTAGGACGGACCATGGTCGGGAATTTGATAATGAAGTGCAATTCGGAAAATATTGTGATTTAAATGGGATATCTCACAATTTTTCCGCTCCTCGCACTCCACAATCAAATGGGGTAGTAGAAAGAAAGAATCGAACCTTACAAGAAATGAGTAGAACAATGCTAAATGAACAATCTATCCCACAAAAATTTTGGTGCCATGCCGTAGATACATCAACATATATAATAAATAGAGTCTCAATTAGGAGAATATTAGGAAAAACCCCATATGAGTTATTAAGAGGTAGAAAACCTAATCTAAACTACTTTAGGGTATTCGGGAGCAAATGTTTTGTTCTCAATACAAAAGATTACCTTACTAAGTTTGATCCTAAGTCGTACGAAGGAATCTTTCTAGGGTATTCACAAAATAGTAAAGCATACATAATACTTAATAAACACACTATGAAAGTAGAAGAGTCCTTAAATGTAACATTTGATGAAACTCCACCACCACCTAAGACATTGCCCCTAGAAGATGATGACCTAGTTGAAGAAGAAGCTATTGAGGTTAGTAAAATTAAACACTTAGGTAATAATAATGAAGATATAATATTAGGTGAAGACGAAATAGTAAATGTTAAGGAATCTAAATCACACCCATTAGATAATATAATAGGAAACTTAAATCAAAGAACCCTTAGATCACAAGCTCAAGATAAAAATAACTTCTTTTGTTTCCTATCAACTATAGAACCTAAAAATATAAATGAGGCATTAAAAGATGAAAGTTGGGTTATGGCTATGCAAGAAGAACTAAATCAATTTAAGACTAATGACGTTTGGGAACTAGTCCCAAATCCCATGAACATGACCATCATAGGAACTAAGTGGGTTTATAGAAATAAGTTAGATGAAAATGGAATAGTTACTAGGAACAAGGCTAGGCTAGTTGCCCAAGGATATAATCAACAAGAAGGAATAGATTATGACGAAACGTATGCCCCCGTAGCTAGATTAGAATCTATAAGAATACTACTTGCCTATGCATGCCCCCTAGATTTTAAGTTATTTCAAATGGACGTGAAAAGTGCATTCCTTTACGGTTTTATCAATGAGGAGGTATACGTGGCACAACCTCCAGGATTCATTGACTTCGCAAAACCTGATTATGTTTATAAACTCAAGAAAGCTTTATATGGACTCAAACAAGCTCCCAAGGCTTGGTATGACCGATTAAAGGCATTTCTTATTAAACATGATTATTCCATGGGAATGGTAGATAACACTCTTTTCACGAAAAAGAAAAGCCCAAATCTCATCATTGTCCAAATATATGTCGACGACATTATATTTGGATCGACTTGTCAGGATATGTGTGATGAATTCGCCAAAATCATGCATGATGAGTTTGAGATGAGTATGATGGGTGAACTTAATTTCTTCCTAGGATTACAAATAAAACAATTAGAAGATGGAATATTTTTTAATCAATCTAAGTACATTAAGGAAATGCTTAAAAAATTTGGATTAGAAGATGCTAAGCCCATGAAGACACCAATGTCTACGGAAGTAAAACTCACAAGAGATGAAGAGGGTGAGTCCGTAGAAAACACTAAATATAGAGGAATGATAGGTAGTTTACTATACTTAACGGCAAGTAGACCGGATATCATGTTTAGTGTCTGCCTTTGTACTCGATTTCAAGAGGATCCCAAAACCTCTCACCTAGAAGCGGTTAAGCGTATCTTCCGATACATTAAAGGCACTATACACTTAGGATTATGGTATCCTAAGGGATCGGGCATAGAAACCATCATCTATGCGGATTCAGATCATGCGGGAGACTACGTGGATAGAAAAAGTACTAGCGGAATTTGCACGTTAATGGGATGTTGTCTAACATCTTGGTTCTTGAAGAAGCAAACCACTCTTGCTATTTCTACCACAGAAGCCGAATATGTAAGCGCTGGAAAGGCATGTCAACAAGCACTATGGATGAAACAAGCTCTCGTAGACTATGGCATTAGGTTAGATGACGTCCCAATTATGTGTGATAATAAAGGTGCTATAGATTTAAGTAAGAATCCCGTTCAACACTCTAGGACTAAACATATAGAAATACGCCACCACTTCCTCCGCGATAACGTTCAAAAAGGAAACATATCTATAGAAAAGGTTGCATCGGAAGATAACTTAACAGACATATTCACTAAGCCCCTTAAGCGTGAACTCTTTAACCACTTACGTTTAGGCTAGGAATGATGGAACAAATTGATTGAATTTTTTGCATTTTTAGTAAAAAATTTTCTTCCAGATGGGCGGACCCCTTAATGTCATAAAGGCGGTCCCCTTAATTATTAAGGGGACCGGCTTGTCATTAAGGGGACCGGCCATCTGACTATTAATTTTTTTTTCTTTTTTCTGTTTCCTCCCATCTGAGTCTAGGAATCTGTTTTGCACAAAATAAAAGATTGGGATATTTCTTTGCATAAACATATTTAAACAAAACCCAATCTATTTTCTACAAATCATTCTCACATCTAGGAAATCACATGAAAACTATTTTTCCTACATTGTTGAATAATGCTAAAAACATTTTTTTTTCATACATAAAGATCTCACACGAATTGTCAAAGTATATAATCTAATATATACATCTTTGATATTCATATATTGAGCAAAATCAAATCAAGGAGACCTTGGATTGTTTCTTAGGAAATTTTTGCATTTAGAAGTCGAAACAATCACATCTCCACATTTGTTGCATATAGGCACACACTAGGAAAAGCTTATTAATCACATCCTCACAATTGTTCCATCATCTATTCCCCATTTAGTTTCTAGTGCCTTTGCTTCATTACCCTTGCCTTAGATGATTAGGTTCCTTAATTCTCTTAATTGCTAGGCATTTATTATTGCTTGCTTATTTATTTGTCTTATATGCCATGTATGCTTAATATATTTTTCTATTGCCTCAAAGAGTGGGACTTGCCTAAAACCAAAAGCTCAAAACATAGCCATCCTCACCTATTTCTGCAGAAAAACCCATTTCTGGAACCCAGAAAGGTACCAGATGGGCGGCCCCCTTAATTTTACTAGGCGGCCCCCTTAATTATTAAGGGGACCGCCCATAATTAAGGGGACCGGCCATCTGCTGGACGGGTTCAGAGAATCTTTTTCTGCTTTTTAGCCCATTTGATCCTATACTTCCCCAAATTCACAAACACATTTTGTCCTAATCACCCAACAAGCCTATTCATTCATAAACAACAAAAATCCTCCACTATAAATAACCCCATATCTCACCACATTCAATCATCTCATCATGTCTTCCTCATTCAACCCAAAACCAAAAACCTCTAAGCTAGCAAGGATGACCTTAAAACCCGGGTGGAAAAGAAAACCTAACCCTCACCACAAGCCCATTACAACTAGACAACCAAGACCTCCATCATCATTCATCCCCAACTACTCTCCAAGATCACAACCTCATTCCATTGAACCATTTCACAAACCCTACCATTTTGACCAAACATCCACATTCATTCCAAACTACTCACCTAAACCTCAAACCAACTTCAATGGAATACTTGAAAACCCTCATCACCTTGGTCAAACATCAAACCTTTCACCCCAATACCATCCATTTCCACCAAATAACCAAATCCCCATTCATGAAAGACATAAGCTTCATGAAGAGATTAACCAAATCCATGATCTTAACGATCTCCTTGCTATGAACCTCACACAACACAACAAGGGACAACCTCCATCCTCACCTTACTCAAATTGCCTACCCCACTCTCTTAACTTGGATCAAGTTACAAACCACACCCACTATTGCCCTTGTTGCATCTTCCTTCAAAAACAAATCCTCCACCTAAGTGAAGATATTTCTTGGATCGAATATCTACTCACTTGTCCCTATCCCATTCCTCCACTACAACGATATAACATCAATGGATCCGCTCCATTTCCCTCACCATCACATAACTAAAACCCATCCACATGCTTTCCGCCTCAAAATAAAATCCCTCACCCTTTTGTGTTGCAAGCAAGTCCAATCGCTCTCTTTGGCAATATGAGAAGCATTAGTATTTCTAGTTTTGTTGTAATCATTATGTTTCAAGTATTTTATGTAATGTAATGATGATTCATATGTTATATGATCATCTTGAATGTTTTAGTTGGTTGTTCTAAATATTTTTACTATGTATATGTATCTTGTGTCTCCTAACTTGTTTTTGCAGCAAAGATTTCCATAGCTCGTCTCCTTGGTGCCCTCGAACGAGGGGGAGTAACCATCAAGGGGGAGTTCTCGTCCCGACAAATTTAGTTTCTAAAACTTGTCGGCATAACCTTTTTGATTCTACAAAAAGGGGGAGAAGTGAATGTAAACTCACTAAATACTTGTCCAAAAATAAATTTTTGGATTTAATAAGTTTAAGTTTTGTAATCATCAAAAAGGGGGAGATTGTTGACATAAATAATGCCTAAAAACATTATTCATATCTCTATGTTTTAATGATCACAAAATATAAACTCATTAAACATAAACTTATCAAATAAACAAGTATTTAGTTGTAAATATTCACTTCTACAACTTAATCACTTAAGGTATGAATAAACAAGTGCTTAATGCATTATATGATCAAAGGAACATTTTCTTAATAACTAGATTTTTTATAAAACATCAAAAACATTTTATATATTTTTGAAAAACATTTTTGGCATTAAATAAAAATGTTTAATCTTTTATAAAAATATGAATTCAAATTTTTAACCAAAACCAGTTAAAATGTTCCAGAAAAACCTTCCCCACAAAAGGACAAAATTGGCCAACGGACAGAAGGGGCGGCCCCCTTAATTTTACTAGGCGGCCCCCTTAATTATTAAGGGGACCGCCCCCGCTCCAGTAGACTTCCAGCTGTCCAAATTTTCTCCTATAAATACCAGTCTTCTCCTGGACTTTTACTTACCTTTTGCACACTAAAACTTTCTGTTTTAAATCACATTTCATATCTTCAAAATCCTTTGATCATATAATCTTAAGCTTTGGTTTCTAAGTGATCCAAGCTTCCTTCATTCAAGTGCAAAAGAAGAATACTCCTTCAACAACTAGAGAAGAAGTATTGCAACTTAGATACCTAAGTTGTTTGTGTCATCACATATATTTGTATATAAGTTGTGTATTGTTATTAGATAGTTGTGTGTATAATTATTTGGGATAGGTTAGTGTGTAAGTAGAAAAGTTGTGTTGTTAAGGTGTGTAAGTTGTGAAGGTGTGAAGAAGTAGTAGTGAACATAGGTAGTGGTTAGTCGTGAAGTGTCGTGAAGAAGTTGTGAAGAAGTCGTGAAGAAGTCGTGAAGAAGTCGTGAACTAGTCATGAAGAAGAAGGTGTGATTAAGTCGTGTTTAAGGTGTGAGATTGGTTCTAGCTACGATTAGGACTCGACATCTAGCTTTGTGTCGTTAAGCTGGTGTAAGCTAAAGTTGTGTAAAGGTTTTCTCCGCCATAAGGGGGCTTGTTGACATAGTGAAGAAAACTCTCGAGTTAGGTGCTCGGGGAGTGGAGTAGGGCAAGGAAGGTGTCCTTGTAGCCGAACCACTATAAATCTCTTGTCTCTCGGTTAGATCTTTCCATCTCTAGCTTTCATTTCATTTTATTACCTTACTTGCATTACTTAGTTATATTTACTTATATACGTATTGTTCATATTGTTCAAGAGTTGAGATCACATAAATTCGAATCTAAGTTTTAAAAGTAAATAAAGTTTTCACAATAAATTTTAAAAGGACATAAAACTATTCAACCCCCCCTTCTAGTTTTCCACATACTGTCAGAAACAAAATTTGAAAATTTCTATTTTTGACGGGCGGCCCCCCTAAATATTAAGGGGACCGGCTAGTTAACGAGGGCGGCCCCCTTAATGTTTAAGGGGACCGGCCATCTGCTGCCACCAAAATCGTTTTTCCTTCTAAAACTTTTGCCAAATACCCCATTTTACAATCACTTCTTTCTCTCCCACTGCTATGAACGAACTGCAACACCAAAACCACTCACCAAATCACCACTTTGGGCTAATTTCGCAAGGGGCAAACACTTATATCTTGATTAGCAACATATATTGTAAGTTTTCCAATACACATTTCATCTAATTTCATCCAATTTTGAGTCTAATCATAATTAGGTCTTTTATTTAATTTTTTCAAATCCGAATTTTTGTTGAAATTGAGTCTAGAAATCTTATAACCAAATGCTCCCCATATGATTAGAATGCTTAATCAACCTAGAAACTAAGTAATTAAAAACCCTCATGTCAAAATTTTGAAAAACCAAACACTCTCATTCAAAACTTGTCATACATTGTTGAATTATGCCATAAACACTTGTTAAAACTAATCACATAATTGTATCACAACTCCTTAATCCTAAAAATATATTTTTCGAATCATAAAAAATGTTTTTGTTAAATATAAGAGAGTGTTTGGATTAGGAGCTAGAGTCATCGAAATTTAATCGAAATAAAGTTCAAAACTACTTGCCAAGTTTGTAAACACGCAACTAGTTGTTTTGAGTCATCAAGATACATAATTCATATGTATATTGAAATATTAGTAGTTGTTTTTATAGTTAAGGGAGCGTTTGGCATAACATTTTGAAAGAAATTTTTGAGTCAAAATGTACGCTTTCACCTTTTTCAATAAGTTACTTAACATAAATACTCGTAAGAAATAGCTAGATATACAATCTAATGTTTGTCTAGCCGCATTTCAAAGTAGCTTATGATGTATAAAGGAGCGTTTGGATGTTTTTGATTCCTTATCATAATATCCCTATAACTACTCTTTAACATCATAAAATACATTTTAAGCAAGTTAAAAATAAAAACTAAGGAACATTGTAAACTACTTCTTAGGATTAAAGTTTTAGAGTCAAAGTATGTTTGCGTTCCACATAAGTAGCATATAACATATGCATGCCAATTTCTTATTTTTCTTTGTTGCTTTCTTGTTTAGGTGAAAATGCCTAAAGCCACAGTCGGTGATGTCTCCAAAACCAAGGCCTACATTCCAAATGTCTCCGAAACTCCCGGCATAGCTCCCTCTGTTGCATGTTTCTATCGACCCATCAAAGATAGAAACATTCATGAAGGTAGAGTTGTCGATCCATCTTGCTATCAATCCGACAATATCGAACGAATGTTCACAAATGTTCGTCTCGACTGTCTCTTCAAAATCAATGAGCCAATCATTCCTCGCTTTGTCCTAGACTTCTATAGCCAAGTGACGGTGTAAACCGATCAATATGGCTATATTCTTATCTCCTTTATGATCCAAAATGAATTTATCACTCTCAGTCTCGCACAGTTTGCTCAAATTCTCCAAATTCCTTACAACGGTCAAGCCGTTTTCTCAAATGAATGGGATCTCTCATCTCTTGAGAAAAATCGGCCTCAGGATGGTCCGTACTATTCTGTCATTCCTTCTCCTGACGACATTCGTTGACTTCTCGAGCTAGAACGTGGTACGACTAGCCGAAGGATCAAGCCGAAAAATGTCGAAATTCATGCAAACCAAATCATCCTTAAAGAGCTAAGTCCCGACATGAAGCGTTGGGAAGAACTCATTCGCGAGAATGTGTTTGGTACCGGTGGTCACCGTGATCATCTCACGGCGAGCATTGCTCACATGTTGTATTGTATTGTTGCAGAAGAACAATACAATTTGGCTTATCTCTTTGTCTATCGCATCATGTCAGCCAAAAACACTCCCAACGCCAACCTTCCTTATGGCATGTTCCTCACTCGTCTCTATCGATATGTCATGCAACGTTTCCCTCGACTCGAGAGTGATATCTATCAATTCGTTCGTCCCACCTTACGTCCTCTCACTCGTAGCAAACTTCGTCGATCCCGTAGTGACAAGGGCAAATCTAGACGCCCTAATCTCTACGCTCCTCGTAGTTCCACATGTCATCGGAGAGATGATGATGAGGAGGAGGAAGGCACCTCATGTGTCAGTACTCCATCTCCCACGACGTTCGTGGATAATCTCCCGAAACTTAATTATTCCGATTATCAAGTTCCTCGTCCTTCCGAACAAACCGAACAAATCCTATTTGAATGACAAACCGCATTACTCAACACAACTCAACAGATGCATGAAGAAGTTAGAGGTGGTTTCAAGTCGATAGGAAAAACTTTCAAGAAGATTTCGGAAAGAAGAGATGAGATGTGGAAGTTGGCTTATTAGAACAATATTGTTATTAGACAATTTATTTTGTTTTGTATTTGAGAATTATTTACTTCTTGTATGTTGTAGTATGTTAGTATCTTAACTATTCTCTTGATTAGAACTTGAATACTATGCTTAAATTAACATGCTTGCTAATGATTAATAACATGCTTATTCTATAATATGATTATATTAGCTTAAATGTATACATGCTTATTTAACATGTTTATGCCACTATTTAATCATTCTTGATGTACATGATTCAAATGGAGCTTGCTGCAAATACACCCTAAAAATGACCCTTTTCTGGAAATTTTTCAAATTTGGTCGCCTGGGAAAACACCAGATGGGCGGCCCCCTTAATTACCTAGGCGGTCCCCTTAATTTTAAGGGGGCCGGCCTACAATTAAGGGGACCGGCCATCTGGACAGTAAAATTTACTGTTTTCTTTTGCATCTTGTGACCCCTTTTATCTAGCCCCAGCTACCATTTCTCTTAATGAACGAACTGGTATTGGAATCTTACCACAAAACCTCAAAAACTTACCTAAACCAACCACATTTTCATATTATAAATTCCCTCCAAATAATTACTTCTCATTTCATCATCCTTCACCATCCCAAACCACCATGTTATCACCAAAATCCTCCATCTCTAAGACTCCAAGGAAGCAAAGACTTGTCATCATACCACCAAAACAACTCTTCATTGATTTAACTCAAGAAGACACCAAAACTCCATCACCACCACCTCAATGTTCATCTCCAAGTGCACCAAATGCACCATCCAAAACACCATCTACTCATGGCACATCATCTTCCTCCATACCTTCCACTTCATCCATCAATGACTACATCAACTCCCACCTATCATCATCACCACCAAGAGCATCATCACCACCTCCCACTCAAGAACCTCCATCCACCCAACTTGCCATTTCCTTATCACCCATCACACCTCTTGATGCTCATTTCTCACCATCACCAATCCCACAACCATTCTTTCCCGTACCTTGGGCATTACTTGAAGCCCATGGTGACAATTGTCTTTGTTGCATCCATAACCGCACTATCATCTTTGGTCTTAGAGATGAAATTCAATACATGTTTTCATGTATTGAACACTTGTTAACCAACCCACCTCTACCACCACCTCCACCATCTACACCCATTACACCACCACCACCTCCATTTTCACCAAATTAAGCACATGCAAGGCTTAATGAAAATAATTTGTCATCCACCATTTTGCAAGCTCTATGGACCCCATGTAATTCTTGGATGATTATGTAGTATTACTAGTAGGGTTTTTTTTTTTTTTTTTTTTTTTTTTTTTTTTTTTTTTTTTTTTTATGATCAATGTTGTATTTTTCTTATGATGTATTGGTTGTGTACTTATACACAACATATTTTGTTAATGCATGTCTTTTCTTTATATATGCTTGCCTATCTTTGCTCTATATACATGTGTGCTTCTAATATTTTTGTTGCAAGCATTCCATATCTCGTTTCAATTATGCCCTCGAACAAGGGGGAGTTCTCGTCCCGACAAATTTTATTTCTAAAAATTGTCGGCATAACCTTTTTGATTCTACAAAAAGGGGGAGAAGTAGATATAAACTCACTAAATACTTGACTAAAAATTAATTTTTCAATTTAATGAGTTTAAATTTTGTAATCATAAAAAAGGGGGAGATTGTTGATATAAATAATGCCTAAACACGTTATTAATATTTTTTCGATATCTCTACGTTTTGATAATCACAAAATGTAAAATCATTAAACGAAAGATTATGACGTAAACAAGTATTTAGTTGTAAATATCTATTTTAACAACTCAATCACTTAAGGTATGAATAAACAAATGCTTAATGCATTATATGATCAAAGGAACATTTTCTTAATTACTAGATTTTTTATAAAATGTCACAAACATTTTATATCTTTTAGAAAAACATTTTTGGTATTAAATAAAAAGGTTTAATCCATTATAAATTTATGAATTCAAATTTTCAACCAAAAATGGTAAAAATGTTCCAGAAAAACCTTCCCCACAAAAAGACAAATCTGAGCAACGTTCCAGTTGGGCGGCCCCCTTAAATATACTAGGCGTCCCCCTTAATTTTAAAGGGACCACCCCCTATTTAAGGGGACCGCCCCGCTCCAGTAGGTCCTCAGATTTGCCTATAAATACTGGTTCATCTCTGGACTTTTTCTTCACCTTTTGCACCCCAAAACTTTCTGTTCTAAATATCTTCTAATCTTTCTAAACTCTTTCTAAACTCCTTTGATCATATTCTCTTAAGCATTGGTTTCCAAGTGATCCAAGCTTCCACCATCAAAGTGCAAAAGAAGAATACTCCTTCAACTAGAGAAGAAGTATTGTAGCTTAACTCATATAATTTTGTTGTTGTGTAAAGTGTTGTATAGTTGTGATAAGTAGATCTAGGTGTAATTAAGTAGTTGTGTTGTAAAGAAGTAGTGTAGAAGTTGTATAGTCGTCGTGAAGAAGTTGTGAAGAAGTTGTGAAGCCGGTGTGAAGAAGTCGTGAAGAAGTTGTGAATAAGTCGTGTAGAAGTTGTGAGATTAGTTCTAGCTATGATTAGAACTCGACATTTAGCTTTGTGTCGTTAAACCGGTGTAAGCGAAAGTTGTGTAAGGTTTCTCCGCCATAAGGGAGTTTGTTGACATAGTGAAGAGAACTCTCGAGTAGGTGACTCGAGGAGTGGAGTAGGGCAAGGAAGGTTTCCTTGTAGCCGAACCACTATAAATCTCCGTGTTGTGGTTTGATCTTTCCATCCCTATCTTTTATTTCATTTAAATTACTTTACTTGCATTGTTTATATATATTTGCTTATATTTGTTTATATTGATCAAGAATTGAATTCACATAATATCGAATCGAAGTTTTTTTTAAAGGTAAACAAAAGTTTTCATAAATTAAAAAGACGTAAAACTATTCAACCCCCCTTCTAGTTTTCCACAATGAGGATGATCAGGCTGTGGTTAAGCCTATTAGTGTTAAGGTAGAGGAACCAAAAGTTCCTAAGATGGTTAAAACTGAGACTGTTAGGCCTAGATCTAATGCTAAACCTTTTAGACCAACAGTTAGGTATGCAGAAATGTATAGAACCACAAACAAGCCCAGAGGTAATCAAAGGAATTGGAACAACCTCAAATCTCACCAACTAGGTGATGATTTTGTCTGCTATAGGAAAGTTTGTTACTCTTGTGGTGGCTTTGACCATCTTGCAGCTTTTTGTGATAAATGGGTAAGAGGGTATACAAACAATAGGATGAATCTAGAAAGACCTCAACCTCTTCCTAGGAATGATAAAATGATACCCAGATAAGTTCTTTTGAAGTCTGGCCAAAGACCTCTCCAAGCTGCTAGACCAGCAGTTCAGACTGTCAGACCAATTACACCTATTCACCCAAGACCAACAGTTCAAAAAGCAATAACAGTTTTTAAACCAACATACAAAACTGGTAAAAGAACATTTTATCAGAAAGCAGCGGTGAAAAACCAAGTTTGGAAACCCAAAGTAACAACTACAAAGCCAGCAGTTCCAACTGCTAGCAGAGTAATTGGTACTGGTGTTAATAAAAACACCGCTAAGGGGAATATGGGCAATGGAGTAAGTGCATCAGCATGTTGGGTATGGAGATCTATCCAATCCAATGGTGCTAAACATGTTTTGAAAAGAATGAATTATGTTGATGTAAGAGGGAAGCCTAAGTCTGTTATGGCATGGGTTCCACAAGGAAATTAATTTTCCTTTTTGAGTGCATTGTTAGTCACATACTTATATATTATGAGATAAGTTGTTTGTGGCTTGTTTCTTTGTTTTTGGACTAACACTTGCAGGTTATTGGATGAAAAACACCAAGGGATAATCAAATCAATATGTTTTGGGCTAAATGGTGATTTGGAGCTAAGTGTGTGAACTGTGCACACAACAAATGGTAATTGGTTCACCATGTCTAATCCACATAAGAACCAACTAGTCCAGAGCAAACGGTATCTGGTAAAGACTTCTCAAATCCGTTGATGGTTGACAATTTACCAAAAATTGTATGGTTATCAGCTCACCATATCTGACTGTGAAGAGTTGGCTAGTCCAAAGCAAACGGCTATTGGTAAAGACATATCAAATCCATTGATAGCTAATATGTGGGAAACTAGAAGGGGGGTTGAATAGTTTACCTGTTTTAAATTCCTTTTAAAAATCTTGTTTTAAAAGTTTGCTATTGGAAACTTTGATTCGAGCTCTACGTGTAATCAATTAACACCAATATGAACTACACACTAAACTAAGTAATAGTAACTAATAAAAGTAAAGAGTAGAGTTGGAAAGATCGAACCGAGACAGAGGATTTATAGTGGTTCGGCTACAAAGCTCTTCTTCGCCCTACTCCACTCCCCGAGTACCACACTCGAGAGTTTCAAACACTATATCAACAACCTCCCTTCAGGCGGAGAAAACCGTACACATCGCTTATCCTATTCCCGACACTAAGCTAGATGTCGAGTGCTAATCTTAGCTAGCACCAATCTACCAAGGTCCACGTGACCAAACACTCAAGCCCAATGGCTTCAAGAGATCACCAAGATCTCAACACGATCACAATGATCAACACTCACTCAACTAATACTATCCTATTGACCCTTGATCTTCTTGATCAATCATACAAGCCCAATGGCTTTGAGAGATATTCACTATCTCTATAAGATCACACTTGATCTTCACTCTCACTCATAAAAGATAAATAAACTTGATGTATGCTATGATACAACAAGGTTGTAACAAGTGTTACAAAAACCTAACAACTATAACTCTTGTATCTTCTTGAATACTTTGAGTTCTTCTCTTGCTAATGAAGAGGAATGATAACACCTTGTATCAACTTGGATACTTGTGTTCTTCTCTTGCTAATGAAGAGGGATGAAGAGGATCTCTTAGTGGATGATTGGATCACTCTTAAAACAAAAGAAAACTAATCTAAATGATCTAAAGAAGTGAAAGGTGTGAGAGGTTTAAACTTAGAAGTTTTTCTGTGTGAAAGGGTGCCTAAAAACTGTGAATGGGGTTGGTTTTTATAGGCAAGAAAAATCTGAACGTTACAGAAAATTTTGTACGGACGGCTCCACTAAATACCCCACGGCTCCACTAAATTTAGTGGAACCGTGGAGCCGTCCCAGACCAGGACGCTCCAAATTTTGTCTTTTCTGGTGAAAACTTATTTGGGGAAGTTTGGAGCTGATTTTGGGGGGAAAAATAGCTGTTGTGATTTTCAAACTTATTTTTCCATTAAAACATTTCTTAATAATTAAAAAAATAATTTGTCATGTGTATTTTTGAAAAAATATTTTGTCCCATTAAAATGTGAAGTCTCAAAACACAAATTCACTTCTTTGATCACTAGTCAAGTTGTAAATTTGTTCTAGAGTGATTTGCGTAGAAACGAGATCTTCCGATTAAAAACTTGTTTACGTTAATTTTAACGTAACGTGATTTCACATTTTGTCATCCTCAAAACGTGAAGTAATCGAAAGATATAAATAACGTTTTTAGAACATTATTTGCATCAACAATCTCCCTCTTTTTGATGATGACAAAATATAAACTCATTTTAAGTTAAAATTAGTTTTAACAAGTTTTTAATGAGTTTACTCCCATTTCTCCCCCTTTTTGTCGAATCAAAAAGGGGACCCAGGCTATATCAGAGGCAAGGTTTTGGGCATTAGCACCTCAATTACGGGACTTATTTGTTATAAAAAATAAATTTACAATACGAATTATAATTAAAGAAAAAAAATCATAAATCTAAAATTGCTAAAAGAAGAAAAACAAAGGAAACAAGATTGGTGATAAAAACTTAAAATTATCAATAAATTAACACCGAACTCCAGCCAATGGGCTGCACCCCACCCCACCACACAGAATGGATCTCAAAGTCCATATCCAATTGAGTTTATAATTTCCACCAAATCCAACTTTCACAAAACAGCTATCATCTTTAATTATCATCGAAAGCAAACAAACCAACCCCAATTAAAAAAAGAAAAAAAAAGAAAAGGAAGTTGATGAATAAAATTACAAACCGGAGCTAAAATTGATTCACAAAAACAATCTTTAGTTATCATCGCCTGACAAGAAAGGACAAAAAGGACGAAATTTTGCTTCGTCGTGCAGACGACGAGCTTGTCTATGGCGAAGGACGGCGAGTAGGCACGGTGTGGCGGCGAGGCACGGCGAACACCACACCTTGTGCTCTTATGTTTAGGGAAACTTAAATTATCTCGTACAATACTGTGAAAAAAAATGTTTTGTTTTCGAGTATCAATTAAGAAAAAAAAACTGAAAAATAAAAGTAATTTTTTCGTTTTTGAAGTAAAATATTTCCTCCTAAAATTGAACTGAAAATGTTTACTTTCTACTTTACTTTTCCGTACTAAAAAACGTACTAAAAAAATTTAAGAATTAAGCATTAGTAAACAAGTGTTTTGAAATCAGGCGGGACTGACTAGTTCTACTGGTTGAACTAGTTGCTCTTATCAGACCGGTTGATCAGATAACATGTCAACAATTCATATAGTCATGTTAATTTTGTTGAAAATATTTTCAAAAACATGTTTAGAGTATTTAACATTTGTCATAACTAGATTTTTCTAAATAATATTGATTTTGTTGCATCTTTAAAGGTAAAAACACCTCAACTAAAAAAATGACAAAACTATTCAAAGCTCTATATCTGTTTCACGAAATATGAAACACTAAAATACGATCTCATTTAAATGATTAGAAATAAACAAATAAAAAACTGAGCTTACTTTTCACTTGTTGATCAGTTAACTAAACAACTACTACTTGTATTTTGACCGATTACATATGAAAATTTCACTTTATTTATTTTTTACTTTTTATTTTTTACAAAAGTCGGAACCATAAATCAATATTCTATCGGTGTCCCATATCCAGCAAGACTCCTTGTTCCACCCTAACCAACATCCATAAATATCCTGACGATTTGTTTGGAGAAGGCCTAGCTAAATAACATTCTTGTTTAGGGTTGTTTACATAAAGGGAGGTGATTTGCACACTCTAAAAAATGATTGGGACACTCCAATTAATTGTGTCTGGACATTGATACCCTCACAGTTACCCTTACACTTTCACCCATGTGAGGGTATAAATGTCCAAACACAATTAATTAGAGTGTCCCAATCATTTGATGGAGTGTGCAAATCATCTCCCTTACATAAAGCATTGGTTGACATGTCTAATTGGTATGTCTAAATGTATGACTAATCTGTGTGTTGATGATGTATGACATACATTTGAATATAAAAACAAGACAAAAATACACCGTTGGTCCATAAACTTTCCCAAAAGTGTCGCAGGGGCCCCAAACTGGGGAAAATCGTCTCCGTGCGTCCCTCTTCCAAGTTTGTGAGGCCGATTGCGTCCTTTGACCGTTATCAGCTGGTCAACGCCGTTCCTTTCCGTTAACTTTTGTTTTTAGCACTAGGGCATAATCGTCATTTCGCATTAACATGTGAGTAAGTACCACGCGGCTTCTGTGTTTGCTACAGTAACAATATCGCTAATAAAAGCTAAAGTCTTTCACCACTCATCCCTAAACTATCCTTTATCTCTCTCATAAAATCTTATCTTAAATATTTCCGATCAAATCTAAACAATGGTGCATTGCGGATGTGGCAGGTGGGCGGTCGTAAGAACCTGTTGGAACAATGTGAACCCCGGCACGCGTTACTATGGTTTCCCTGTTGAGGTGCGTTAATGGTTGGGTTTGTTTAAGTTAAAATGTCAAGTTTTGTTTAATCATGGTTTAAATCTAATGGTTGCTTTAGATTAAAAGTTTATTTTCAAGTTATGAGTTTAAGCGTCAATGTCTTGATTTTTGCTTTTTAGCGATCCACTTGTCCCATCAATGGGTGGTATGATCCACCCATGCAACCAAGTGCAAGGGAGGTGATCCTCTACTTGAGGAGGCACCTTCACCGAAATGAGGCAACGCTACAAGAATGCCAAGCCGGCCTCATGGCTGAGACATTGGAGGCTGTCAACGCGGGAGACAGGGCAATCCATCTAGAGTCTGCTCACCAAGCATGCCTAGCTAATCTCCTTCTTGAGAAGGAGAAAGTTTGCCGTTTAAGGAACTTGTGTGTAGTCTCCTGTATAGTCATCGTTTTAGTTTGCATATGGTTTATGTAGTGTCTTTAGAAAGTCACTGGTTTTTTGTGTTTTGGAAGCGTTTCTAGAAAGTAGAAGTCATGTATAGTAGTATGTTTTGTCTGTTTGCAAAGTTCAATGTAGGTTGACTAATAGAAAGCATTGACTTCATCCACTTATGATTCTTCATTGGTCTTTCTCAAAATAGAAAAACATTATCCAACTCACAAACACAGATTCAAGAAAGACAGATCCAAGTATCAAAGATGGAAGAAGTATCAACGATGGATGAACAGACACCACTTTCAAGTATGAACATAAACTTGCTGTAAAACCCGAAAATCTAAAACATGTAAAAATTACCAAAATGCCCTAAAACTTTAAAATTTAATTAAAGCTTAATTAAAGTTCCGAATCGATCCCAAACTTCTGGAAACGAACAAGATATGATACCAAATAATTTTGACGACTTCGATTAATATTTATACAAGTTGTGAGATGACCAAAATACCCTTGTGTATACCAAAAATTTAAATACATGATTATTATTAATTAAAAATCTTATAACATAAAAGTAATTAAGGAAAAATAAAGTAAATTGGGTAAATTAAATTAGGCCATTAAGAGGTCCGGTTATTTGGCCTAATCCCCTCCCCAAAGACCGGTCAATCACATCTATATCATTCCCTAATTTTATTCTCCCAAATAAACCCTAAAAATACAATAAGCCGCCACTCTTAAAATCACCCACACCTCAATCCGATTTTTATGAATCAAGGGAATATTTTTCTGGAGTTCTTCATAGTGCAAAGGAGGTGGGAAAAATAGCCACAAGGTCCTAAGGTCGATCGTTTGGCTGTGGTGAATTGTTTGGGTCGAAATATTGAAACCGAGCAACAGAAAATCATAGCGTGTAAATCTCTTCATCTATAAATTTTCTGGTATTTTTCTAGCTCTCTCTTAATCATATATAACATGGGAAAAATACTTAAATCGAACCATGCATTGTAATTTGGCCGAATAGAAATTAATGGGTTTTTAAACCCTAAAATCGAAATCGAGTTCTTATTAATCCATGCGATTTTTCTGAGGTGTATACTTATTTTTCCTGGGTTCTATAGGCTTCTTATAACATGAGAAAAATGGTTTCTTGATTTGTTTGAGTCGAATTCGTGATTTATGGAATTATTGTTAAATCGGATTTTAGAGCAAAAAAAAGGGAAAATCGTGGAACAAATTAATACCAATCGATCTAGGGTTCTTGGTGGATGAAATCTGGAAATAAAAGTGATAAAATGATGATACAATGATTGCTTAATAATTGGGGTTGCTAGGGTTTGATTTTGTTATGATTTTATGCAAACCGATTGAATAATTAAATGTTAAGGGGCTGTTTTGTAATTTTTAAAACTTGTGGGATATTTTTGTAATGTTTTATAGATCAGGGGGAACATATAAAAATTATAACATGAAGGTCTTACTTGTAAATTTGGCGAGATATGGAATTAATGGGTAATATATGTGTCAAATTGAAAATAAATAAAAATGAGGGTCTAAATATGTAATTTCTGGAAACTTGGTGCTGTTTTGAGTAATAAATTATATCCAGGGGGTTATGTGTAATTTTGGTAAATTAATGGCTTGATATGTAATTATTAATAATTAAAGATTGAAAATGTAACTTTAAGGGTTAAATATGTAATTTTGATAACTAGAGGGACTTGATGTGTAAATTGTGAATGTTTAAGGGTGTGTTCATATAACATGTTAAAATAAGTGTTCATTGTGTAAAATTGAGAAATTAAGGGCTTAATATGTAATTATGGTTAATTATGTAAATAGATTTGTAATGTAATAAAGTACAAGGGCTAAATATGTAATTTACCGAAAGTTTAAGGGCTGTTTGTAACATAATAATATTGAGGGTTACTTCTGTAATTTGAAAGAATAAAAAGGACTTGATGTGTAATATGAATATTGTAAAGGTTAAATTTGTAAATTATGTAAGTATAAGATTAACTTGTAAATTAATAAAGTAAAGGGGTGTAATCCGTAAATATTGGAAACTTGGAGGCTAAAAGTGTAATTCTGGAAAATAAAGTATTCGAATGGTAAATTATGAGATTTCTATTTTAAACCTTGAACTTTGGTAAAGTTACGTTTATAACCCTGAACTATGAAAACTTGTCATATTTAACCCTAAACTTTTGTGACTTGTTTAAATACACCCTAAAGCCATATTATGATTCAATAATAACTTAACCTAAATGAGAATATGGAAATCTTACTAATTATGGAAACTTACTAAATATGGAAACCTGCTAAAAATGGAAAGTTACTTAAAATGGAAAGGTTTGTAATTCTTTTCTACCCCTCTAGGTGTGAATAAGGAGAGGACATGATCCTTTGCATCTTATTCTTTTGGTTTGTGCTTTGCTTTGGAATAAGGTACAGATATTCTGCCCTTTTAATAAGGTGCCTTCGACCTCTTGATTCTGATTTGAACCTATGATATGAACCTTTGGCATTTGAACCTTTGATATGAACCTTTGACTTCTGAACCTCTTATATGAACCCTGTGATATGAACCTTGAGATTTGGACTATGATTATGACATATGAACCTTTGCTTTGATATGAACCTTTGACCTTGACCCCAGTTTGATACTACGAGCCAAAATATGTTTCCTAGCCATGAAGGTAACATGGCCGTGTCATTGATGCACCAATGGCATGACTAGTGTGTAGCCCTAGTGATTTGGTTACACCGTCCCCATTATGATATGATATGAGCTCACTATGATATGATTTGATATGGCCAATATGATTTGTTTGGGGGGCGAATGGATGCATCCTAGATATGTTATGTGATATGATATGATATGATTTGATATGGTGACTGAGGATGGGTGCAATCCACTTCTTTCACAAAATATGGGAGCTAGCTACTCCACCTGAAGAATGAGGACACCCCTCATATTATCTGATTATCTGAGAGGTCTCCCCTCTATATGATTATGAAGATATGATATGATATGATATGTGATATGTTATGATATGGGCTCGTGGTGGATGACTGTCCTAAACCTTACTCTTTATTTCCTTTTCCTATATCTCATTCATTATGATATGTCTGTTCATTTCCATTTGATTTTGGTTTCCGTTTATTATATATCTGTTCACTGGGCTTTTTAAGCTCAGCCGCATTTCTTTTCCTGCGGCAGGTTTTAGTAGGAAGCCAGGAGCTTGGGTTTGCTTTGGGATGAGAGATTAGCTTTTGAAGACGATACCTTAGTTTTAGTTTTCATTTATGTATGACTACGTAGATTTGGTATATTTTCCTTTGTAATATTGCAAACCATTTGTATTATGTAAGTCGTATGTTATGCTTGCCTTTGATATGTCACCATTTTCGTGACACTTCTACCCTTGCCGGGTTGGGGTGTTACAATTATGGTATCAGAGACAGGTTTACGACTTGTAGTACATCTACCCTTGGCCTGTGTAAGTTAGGACCCCTAAGTTTCCACTGTAGGCGCTCGTAGGATAACCTTTGCGAAGTTGCGTAGAATTTTCCCATAGGAATATAAGTCATAACTGGTGAGGAATGGGTAGTCTAGGACATCCATGTGAGTAGTAATTGCTTCCGCATCACTCTGAATCTTGCCTTTGCCTTTAGTCATGCCTTATAAGAACGTTTGTCGCAGAAGACGAGGAAGTCTTACCTTCCGTCATTTGAATGATGAACGTTGTATGTTAACCAACTTTTCCTTTAGAAGGATTTGATGTTGATATTTGTCTAGTACGGAATTGTTATCTAAGCATGCTGATGCTAATAACTGATATTCCATACATCTCAACTCTGACAGTTAAACGATGTTCGTATTACTATCGGTGCACACCCTACCGTTCCTATGTTATAAGCTAAACAAGATTTCAATCCTTTGAACTGTTCACGATTCTAAATTTGATATATTTGACCTTGATATATTCAAATACTCTCCCATCCTACACTTTGATGAATCATGTACCTAAATTTGATATGTAAACTATCCGTATGATTTGACAACCACATTCGCTCTAAGAATCCGTTTCCCTTTGGATGTATTTGACTTTGAGGTCTCTTGACTATGGAGTGGTGGTTTTTGTAAAGCTATCATGGACTGCAATATTTGCGACCTTTAACAATCTGCTTCACCATATTTTGATATGATATTCTCAATCATTTGAATCTGTTAAAATTATTGTTGCTATGAAGCACATACTCCGATCTCTTTGATTCCCAATTTTCTCCTAACGCCTGTTAGTATCCACTCTTAGAAAGCTCCGGCATTTGAAAGTTTGTTGTACGAATTTCTGGTGCTTCTGATGAACCTTTTGAGATCCGTTTGGGAAGTAAAGTTTGCATTGAACTAATCTGAATTGGCGAAACCACGATATTGAAGAAGTTAAGAGATTGTAGGAACTGATGGGATATGAGTTTGTTCACTTCAGTGATCTCTTGAATGCTCCTGTTGGGTTATGAGGAAGAAAGAGAGGAGTGTGCGGCGGCACACCGACCATCGTGAATGTAACCGTAATCATTATTCCATTTCCGCGTATCAATATTTGATTGTTCTATTTTGAAACTCCGTAGCAGACGACCTCATTTGAGTTTGAAAGACGGGAGAAGCAACCACAAGAACATCTGAGAAGGAAGTTGACTAGTTGAGATTAAGTTCCGCGAAGCATTACAATTTGATTTGTGAAGAGAAAGATTTGTGATATGAAGTTTCTCCCTAAGAAGATTTCCTGAAGTTGCTTTAGTACCCGTGTGACCACTGTGAGTTTTGAATGATGTCAATTGTATTGACTAGAAGATTCATGTTTTCGCAAGTATTCGGACAATTGTCATAGTATGACAGTATGTTTGTGCTCAGAGACGAACGAGGAACACGTTGACCATTTTAGTATGAAGTGAACCGACCCTTTGTTCTAGAAGAATAGATTTACTTGACGATCAGAGATTGTAGCAGACAACACCACCAGGTATCCGATGACTAAAGAGCTTCCACGAAAAGGACCAAGACTGAAGACCATTGTCAGAGTTAGAAACCTTGTAGAAGATGTGCAGAAGAGGTTCGTGATAGGCGTTACCAAGAGAGAAGCATGTGAGGAGAAGACAGATTGAGATGAGACTCGATTATACCTCAAGTAGCACGTGGAGATTTCAGTTGGGCATCAAGACGACCAAACCGTAGAAGATGAGCTTTCAGCACATAAACCAGGAAGTCCACAGCAGTTTGAGTTGGTGAATTCTGAATCATGTTAGAAGACCTGTAGGAGGCACGCAACCTTGTTTCTCTAGTCATTTTAGTTGTACTAAGATGAATTGAGAGCTGAAGCAGACTCGCCAATGGAGGAATGCACGGTGATCACGTAAGAGATTCATGCTACCACATCGAAGTGTCAAGAAGAAGTGTCGAAGACTTGAGGAACCAGACTCAAGTTTATGATTTCCTTGTCACCCTATGATCGTATGATTAGACAAGAGAGCGGCTACTTGGAATTTGAAAGGATTCGAGATCATGAAATTGAAGGGATGAAATTTTGTAGTAAACGTTTGGATTCGGAAGATTTGATTTTTGTAAAGGATGAAGATATTGAAGACGTAATTCATTTCCTCTTAGACCACTCAAGTTTCCGTTACCTTTCGATAAGATCTTGAATGAGCCTTTTCCCTATTAGAAATTCCGTTCGATGTCCATTATGCATGTGTTGGACGTTGGTTCATTATGAGAAGGATGATGAATTGTGGAAGACCTAACGCCTAGACGACGAGTTTCATTTTGAGGTGTACACATTTCGTTACGCTATTTGTACGTTCAAATTCCTCCGATTTAGAATCCGTAGTGATGTTTGTTTTGGACCAACCTTAGGAGGTAGAAAGACTGATAGGTGGTTAAGATAAGTAGTTCTGTTCGCAACTTGAGATAAAGTATGACCATCATGATGGTATACTCATATGATGCTGGTATTATGACGGTTCGCGAACGTGATAATACTTACGTCATATGACGTACCCTCATTGTGTTCATAGGATATTTCGTGGAGTACTTTAGAAACCTTAGAATTTTGATTAGAGATGTGAGAAATTTCGCATTTGTAAGATTTAGGTTCGTTCCACCTATACGCTTAATCTGTTTCGCCGTTATACGATTTGATACGTTTGGATTCTCGGTACGCGGTTGTTGACCTTTGTAATTCCGATAAGAATCTTAAGTTCTGCTATAAGTTCTTCCTTTTGATATCACCTACAATTTATTTTCTGTACGATCTCATCTGATTTGTCTAATCGAATGCTATGGACGGCATATCCGTCGCAATCTTGCGTATCCTTGTATCTCTTCTGAGAGAATATGATAACCATTCGTCATGTTTGAATATGATCCTTGCAATCTGAATTCCGTATGATATGTCATTTCTGGGAACGGAAGTTACTTTTGGATCGGCAATGAAGAGTCATGAGAAACAAGTCTTTTTACATTTCCGTTCGCTGTCCGTTGTGTCTTCTGTTTCGTTTCATCTCCGTTCGTAAAGATTCTTTGGAAGAACCACCCAGAGCGGGAGGCTACCTGGGAGACTGAGGAATCAATACGAGCTAGTTATCCACATTTTGTATTCTGATCTGGTACGTCCCTATTTTGTTTTCGATCCTGTCACTTTTGATTCTTTGCAAATTTCGAGGACGAAATTTTTCTGTTAGAGGGGAAGAGTTGTAAAACCCGAAAATCTAAAACATGCAAAAATTACCAAAATGCCCTAAAACTTTAAAATTTAATTAAAGCTTAATTAAAGTTCCGAATCGATCCCAAACTTCTGGAAACGAACAAGATATGATACAAAATAATTTTGACGACTTCGATTAATATTTATACAAGTTGTGAGATGACCAAAATACCCTTGTGTATACCGAAAATTTAAATACATGATTATTATTAATTAAAAATCTTATAACATAAAAGTAATTAAGGAAAAATAAAGTAAATTGGGTAAATTAAATTGGGCCATTAAGAGGGCCGGTTATTTGGCCTAATCCCCTCCCCAAAGACCGGTCAATCACATCTATATCATTCCCTAATTTTATTCTCCCAAATAAACCCTAAAAATACAATAAGCCGCCACTCTTAAAATCACCCACACCTCAATCCGATTTTTCTGAATCAAGGGAATATTTTTCTGGAGTTCTTCATAGTGCAAAGGAGGTGGGAAAAATAGCCACAAGGTCCTAAGGTCGATCGTTTGGCTGTGGTGAATTGTTTGGGTCGAAATATTGAAACCGAGCAACAGAAAATCATAGCGTGTAAATCTCTTCATCTATAAATTTTCTGGTATTTTTCTAGCTCTCTCTTAATCATATATAACATGGGAAAAATACTTAAATCGAACCATGCATTGTAATTTGGCCGAATAGAAATTAATGGGTTTTTAAACCCTAAAATCGAAATCGAGTTCTTATTAATCCATGCGATTTTTCTGAGGTGTATACTTATTTTTCCTGGGTTCTATAGGCTTCTTATAACATGAGAAAAATGGTTTCTTGATTTGTTTGAGTCGAATTCGTGATTTATGGAATTATTGTTAAATCGGATTTTAGAGCAAAAAAAGGGAAAATCGTGGAACAAATTAATACCAATCGATCTAGGGTTCTTGGTGGATGAAATCTGGAAATAAAAGTGATAAAATGATGATACAATGATTGCTTAATAATTGGGGTTGCTAGGGTTTGATTTTGTTATGATTTTATGCAAACCGATTGAATAATTAAATGTTAAGGGGCTGTTTTGTAATTTTTAAAACTTGTGGGATATTTTTGTAATGTTTTATAGATCAGGGGGAACATATAAAAATTATAACATGAAGGTCTTACTTGTAAATTTGGCGAGATATGGAATTAATGGGTAATATATGTGTCAAATTGAAAATAAATAAAAATGAGGGACTAAATATGTAATTTCTGGAAACTTGGTGCTGTTTTGAGTAATAAATTATATCCAGGGGGTTATGTGTAATTTTGGTAAATTAATGGCTTGATATGTAATTATTAATAATTAAAGATTGAAAATGTAACTTTAAGGGTTAAATATGTAATTTTGATAACTAGAGGGACTTGATGTGTAAATTGTGAATGTTTAAGGGTGTGTTCGTATAACATGTTAAAATAAGTGTTCATTGTGTAAAATTGAGAAATTAAGGGCTTAATATGTAATTATGGTTAATTATGTAAATAGATTTGTAATGTAATAAAGTACAAGGGCTAAATATGTAATTTACCGAAAGTTTAAGGGCTGTTTGTAACATAATAATATTGAGGGTTACTTCTGTAATTTGAAAGAATAAAAAGGACTTGATGTGTAATATGAATATTGTAAAGGTTAAATTTGTAAATTATGTAAGTATAAGATTAACTTGTAAATTAATAAAGTAAAGGGGTGTAATCCGTAAATATTGGAAACTTGGAGGCTAAAAGTGTAATTCTGGAAAATAAAGTATTCGAATGGTAAATTATGAGATTTCTATTTTAAACCTTGAACTTTGGTAAAGTTACGTTTATAACCCTGAACTATGAAAACTTGTCATATTTAACCCTAAACTTTTGTGACTTGTTTAAATACACCCTAAAGCCATATTATGATTCAATAATAACTTAACCTAAATGAGAATATGGAAATCTTACTAATTATGGAAACTTACTAAATATGGAAACCTGCTAAAAATGGAAAGTTACTTAAAATGGAAAGGTTTGTAATTCTTTTCTACCCCTCTAGGTGTGAATAAGGAGAGGACATGATCCTTTGCATCTTATTCTTTTGGTTTGTGCTTTGCTTTGGAATAAGGTACAGATATTCTGCCCTTTTAATAAGGTGCCTTCGACCTCTTGATTCTGATTTGAACCTATGATATGAACCTTTGGCATTTGAACCTTTGATATGAACCTTTGACTTCTGAACCTCTTATATGAACCCTGTGATATGAACCTTGAGATTTGGACTATGATTATGACATATGAACCTTTGCTTTGATATGAACCTTTGACCTTGACCCCAGTTTGATACTACGAGCCAAAATATGTTTCCTAGCCATGAAGGTAACATGGCCGTGTCATTGATGCACCAATGGCATGACTAGTGTGTAGCCCTAGTGATTTGGTTACACCGTCCCCATTATGATATGATATGAGCTCACTATGATATGATTTGATATGGCCAATATGATTTGTTTGGGGGGCGAATGGATGCATCCTAGATATGTTATGTGATATGATATGATATGATTTGATATGGTGACTGAGGATGGGTGCAATCCACTTCCTTCACAAAATATGGGAGCTAGCTACTCCACCTGAAGAATGAGGACACCCCTCATATTATCTGATTATCTGAGAGGTCTCCCCTCTATATGATTATGAAGATATGATATGATATGATATGTGATATGTTATGATATGGGCTCGTGGTGGATGACTGTCCTAAACCTTACTCTTTATTTCCTTTTCCTATATCTCATTCATTATGATATGTCTGTTCATTTCCATTTGATTTTGGTTTCCGTTTATTATATATCTGTTCACTGGGCTTTTTAAGCTCAGCCGCATTTCTTTTCCTGCGGCAGGTTTTAGTAGGAAGCCAGGAGCTTGGGTTTGCTTTGGGATGAGAGATTAGCTTTTGAAGACGATACCTTAGTTTTAGTTTTCATTTATGTATGACTACGTAGATTTGGTATATTTTCCTTTGTAATATTGTAAACCATTTGTATTATGTAAGTCGTATGTTATGCTTGCCTTTGATATGTCACCATTTTCGTGACACTTCTACCCTTGCCGGGTTGGGGTGTTACACTTGCTCTGGTGTTGTTCATCCATTGTTGATTCTTCTTTGCTCTTTGTCAAAATACATAAACATTATCCAAGTAAGAACACAAGCTGGTAAATTGACTATCAAATAGTCAATTTTCATGTATAATGAAAGTAATTGACTTTGTTAAAGTCAACACTTATAAGTATCTGTATGAACTTGAAAAAATGGGTAGAAACTGGATAAAGTGGCAAATGGATACATTTAAACCTCAATTAATCCCATAGACTAACATGAGATGATTTCTTACATAATGCAAATTGGATATATTTCCATATACATAAAATTTTGTAGTCTACATAGTTCAGAAACACACATTGTTAAAAGATAGAAAATATTGTCTAGGAATTACATATTCGATGAAAACCATTGTCTTTGAAATACTTAACCAACATTTTTTTTGTGGTGAAACCATTTTTTCTGCTATAATCTTCTTCCTAGTCCACAATTGTTTTGGAGCCACACCAGAGGCAGCATCAACTTGACTTCCAGATTCAGGCTGGACCACACTTGCTTCAGATTGACTTTCAGGCTGACCACAGGTTTCATGCACATGACTTTGAGATTGAGCATCAGTTTGACATTGAGCTTGTTCAGTTGCTTCAAAGTTGTTACCTTTAACCTTTGTCTTCTTCTTTGATGGCACTTTTGGCTGGGATGAAGCTGTTTTTTGTGACTGATGGGTACTGCCTTAACTTCATGTTACACCTCCTTGCCCAAGACATGTTTTCTTGTTGTGTCCAGCATTGCCACAAATACCACAAACTACACTCCTACTAGACTATGACAACTTACTATCTTTATCAGTATCATCATTTTCTGTAAAAGCCATAGTTCTTTTCTTTCGTGGCCTACCCAATGGTTTATGATGTTTAGGTGGAAGAATGGTTGTAGGCACATTTGACTTTTTCCAATGTTGATAACCCCTAATGGGCTGGATGTGGTGTTTGTAAGTTTCCTCCCAAGTCTTAAGCAAGTAACATGGATGAACCCATGATTCTACAGATCCTACTTCCATTCCATTGAACCTCATATACCGTTTGATAGCAATATCATGTTTACATGGCATACCTGTAAGCTCCCATCTTCTACAAGTACAAGCCCTAGCTTCGACATTCACAAAACACTTATCTCCCCATCCACTAACCTGATACTTATCTCTTTCAGTCCGTAAAATGGTATACTTATAAGCCTCTTTCTTAATGAAGTCTAACATGTGTGTTGCCTTTGGTGTTAATGGTCCGGCACACTTGTCAATTGTATGCACAACATTCACTATTCTCTGCATACAATATTCTCTAATATATTCTAAAGCAGTTATGATGGGTTGGTGCCTACCTCCCACTAGTTTCCCATTAAACACTTTACACATGTTATTAAGTAACACATCAGAATGAGCTCTCTCTACACATGTATAGAACATGTTTTAGTCATACAGAAAACAATGTTGAACAATTTTGCAAAACAAAAGATGTACACTTAGACAGAGATTTGGTTAGTATCTGAAAAATGCGACCTTGACCAATGGGTTGGTGGTATCTTACTTAACCAAGCATGGGCAGGTTCGCTAAAACTCTTTAATGTAAGCATTGCTGCCTCAAATTTTTGGACGGTTGTTACTGCTGCACATCTCCACAAATGTTCCTTGTAGGCTCTAGGATTCCATTGTAATTTCATATTATCATGGATGTGCCTCAAACAGAATCTGTGTTCCATACTAGGAAATACTGCTGCTAAATCTGGAATGATACCCTACACAAAGGAACATCAATTCATTACTAATAAAAGTATCTGTTAATACAAATAAACCTTAAAAACATTTATTTATACTTTACGATCTTTCAATGTTTTGTCGATAACAAACGTAAAATCATTTTAACGAAATAAATAAAACACGTAACGCTTTGAGCCAATAGTTTATTAACTCATTTCATTAAACAAATAAACCTTAAACATATTTAGTTAAACAAGTTAACATAAAACCAAAGCCATTTTATAAAAACACTTAAGTAAACAAATTACTTACACTTTTTATAAAATACATGTTACTTGTAAGTAAACTATAAAAGACTTGGACTATCCATGGCCCAAAACCAAGTCCATAACCTATAAACCATGGAGCTTGACCCAGAACCCATGACCCATTGCATGACATTAAAATGGGTAAAACCCATGACCCATGACCCAAAGTCCATAACCCATAAACCAAAGTCCATGACCCATGACCCAAGATGTCTTTGACATCAGGAATGACATCATCTATCCATGGATGTTGGGTTTTACAGATACTGCTGCTCATGTGATTCAGTCATTACAAGTAAAATACTTCAAGTCATTACTGCTGCTAGTTATAAAAGTTATTGCTGCATATGAAGGTTAATACTGCTAGTGTATATTATAACTGCTGAGAACTTCAAGGAAATATACACTAAGTAGTTAATACTGCTAGAAGAAAACTTAGTACTGCTAGTACTAAGTTACTATTGCTGAAGTATTAATGCTGCTAAAGTTAAAGATTGATGATGCTAGTGTTATGTATTAGTGTTGCTGATGTGTTAAGTCGGTTTGTGTATAAGATAAGTATAGTAATACCGTGTAACACGTTTAGATAAATATGGAAAATATTTATCTTGTGTAGAAAGTTATTGTAAGCCGACTAGGACTCCTTAGTCTATAAAAAGAGGTCCTAGGGCATAGAGATAGATACGTTTTTCATAGAACTTCAAGGTTGTAAACCCTAATACTATCGAGTATTCGTATTATTAATAACATTGAAGTGTTTTGTTTGATATAATCGTGTTCTTAGTTTACTGTTATATTCAATACAAAGTTCTTCTTAAGATCAAATACAAGATTCCGGATTGTGTTTGATAAACTTCAAGACAGTTTCTAAACTTAGTTGTTTTAGATTTATCTAAGATAACTAAACCTTACAAGCTAAGAAATTCGATCAAGTGCATAACTGGGATCAACAAGTGGTATCAGAGCTTGTGGTTTTAGAAGATGTGATTAAGAAGAACCTGTTTTAAGCTCAAGATTATTTAGATCTTATTGAAGACATGGAGTCAGAATCTACACATATGATTATTGCATCAAAGGTGCCAATGCTCAAGCTTGGTGAGTATGAGCTGTGGAGGATGAGAATATAGCAGTACATTCAGATGGTTGATTATTCTCTATGGGAGGTTATAGAGAATGGTAATACCTTACCAAAAACAGAAACTTCTGATGCTGGTGTTGTGACTATTTTGCCTATTAAAACTGCTGAAGATAAGGCACAAAGAAGATTTGGAGGTTAAGGCAAGAAGCACTCTCATGATGGGCATTCCTAATGAACATCAGTTGACTTTCAATCCTATCAAGGATGCTAAGTCTTTGTTAGAAGCTATTGAGAAGAGATTTGGAGGGAATGCTGCTACTAAGAAGACCAGGAAGAATCTTTTAAAGCAACAATATGAGAACTTTGCTGCTCCAAGTATTGAAACTCTTGATCAGACATTTGACAGACTTCAGAAACTTGTCAGTCAACTAGCACTTGTGGAAGTATCAATTCCCCAAGAAGATATAAATTAGAGGTTTCTAAGAAGTTTGTCACCAGAGTGGCATACACATACTGTGGTGTCGAGAAACAAGGATGATATAGACACAATGAGTATAGATGATCTTTACAACAATCTTAAAGTGTATAAGCCTGAGGTTAAAGGGTCATCTAGCTCATCTTCAAGCACACAAAACTTAGCTTTTGTGTCGTCCTCCAGCAACAGTTCTGGCAGTACTAATGAAGCAGTTACTACTGCTCATGGAGTTAGTACTGCTAGCACTTAAGTTCATACTGCTAGTTCTACAAACTTTGATAACTTGAGTGATGCTGTTATCTATGCTTTCTTGGCTGGTCAAACTAATAGTTCTCAGATTGTACATGAGGACTTGGAACAACTTCATCCAGATGATCTTGAAGAGATGGACCTGAAGTGGCAGATGGCAATGTTGACAATGAAGGCAAGGAGATTCTAGAAGAATACAGGATGGCAGCTCAAAGTCAATGGACATGACAACATGGGGTTTGATAAGTCCAAGGTTGAATGCTACAACTGTCATAGTAAAGGACATTTTGCTAGAGAATGCAGGGCACCAAGGAGCCAAGATCAGAAGAATGGTGATAACTCAAGGAGAGCTGTATCTGTGGAACCTACAAGTTCTATAGCTTTGGTGTCTTGTGATGGTTTGGGTAGATATAATTGGAGTGATCAAGCAGCTGAAGGACCAAACTTCGCACTCATGGCTTATTCTTCTTCATCAAGTTCAGACTCTGAGGTATCTAATGATTCTGGCTGTTCTTATAAATCATGTTTAGATACTGTGGAGTTGCTTAAGGCTAGGAATGAAAAATTAATAGAAGATTTAAAAAAGTCTGAGTTAGATAATTTAGGCTATAAAGTAGGCTTAAAATCTGTTGAATAAAGACTTGAATTCTTTAAGCAGAATGAGGCAGAGTATGTAGAGAAGGTTAATGTTCTAGAAAGTAAGCTTTATGTTAATGAAAATGTCATCAATGAACTTACTAAAAGATTAGAACAAGCTCAAAAAGAAAAGGATACAGCTTATCAGAAAAAAGAAAAAAATCAATGTAAAGTGAATAAGCTTGAATTTGCATCTGAAAGTGTAAATAAGACAATTGAGTGTCAACTTATGAGGAGAGGTAGTGGTATAGGTTATAATGAAGTTCCCCCTTCAATAACAGGAAAATATGTGCCTAATATACCTGAATTGTCTTGTTTAGTTAAGTCTGATGATAAGTCTGTAGGTGAGAATAGTAAGTCTAATGAGGAGAGGCCTAAAGTTGAAAAGAAGTACTCTGATGCACCTGTCATTGAAGATTGGGTGTCTGATGAAGATGAGGAACAAGTTGAGTCTACACCTAAGGATGAAAGAAAAACAGTTAAACCTATTGTTGAACAGATTAAGTTTGTCAAACCTAGGTTTGGTGATAAGTTGTATAGGAAAATTGTTGAGTGCATTGAGCAACCTAGGGAGTACACTAACATGCCTAGAGGTAACTAGAGAAATTGGAATAACATGATGTCACAAAGGTTAGGAAGTGACTTTGAGATGATTAACAAGGCTTGTTATCACTGTGGTAGTTTTGAACATTTGCAAGGAAACTGTTTTTACTATTAAAAACCTGTTTGGAAGATGCTAGGAGGGTGAATCACCAAAGTTTTTCTAAAAATACTCACCCACATGCCAAAATAAACATGGTTCCAAAAGCAGTACAAATGAGATCTAGTTTAGTATCAGTTAATACTGCCAAGCAAAATGTTTCTAAACCAGCAGTATTAATTAATACTGCTAGATCAGTTAGTACTATTTTCACAAAAAGAACAGTGAATGGTGCTAAATCCAAGTTACAGTTTTCAAATACAGTACATTCATCTGTAAAAAGGCCTATTCAAAATAATACAACATTTAGTGCTGCTAAGGCAAAAGCAGTGGTTTCTACTGCTGAGCCAAAAGCAATAACTGATACTATTTTGGGAAATCATTTTTATGTTGTTAAGGCCTCAGCTTGTTGGGTCTGGAAACCAAAAGTTAAAATTTTAGATCATGTTTCCAGACACAGCAGTGCATCAATAGTTTTAAAGAAATTTGATTATGTTGATGCACAAGGCAGATCCAAGTCAGTAATGGCTTGGGTCCCTAAAAGAAACTGATTTTCTTACTTTATGTGCAGGGCAATCCATAGATTTTGAAGCAATTGCAGGTGGAGTTACAGGATCAATGAGTTTTTGATAGTGGATGCTCTAGGCACATGACAGGAAACATGTCCTATCTCACAGATTTTGAAGCAATTGATAGAGGATATGTTTCCTTTTGAGGTAACTCTAGAGGAGGGAAAATCACTAGCAAAGGTACAATTAGAACTGGTAATCTTGATTTTGAAGATGTGTACTTTGTCAAAGAGTTAAAATTCAATCTCTTTAGTGTCTCACAAATGTATGACAAAAAGAACAGTGTTCTTTTTACTGACTCTGAGTGTATTATCTTGTCTCCTGACTTTAAGCTAACTAATGAAAGTCATGTCTTGCTTAAAGTTCCTAGAAGAGATAATATATATACATTGTTGATTTAAAGAACATGGTTCCCAAAGGAGGTTTAACTTGTCTCTTTGCAAAGGTGATGCGTGGTTTTGCAACCTTACAACAGGTTTTACCTCTCGAGGGATCTCAAGAGGCTTACAACCCCACCAGGCAGTGTACCTGACCGATGTAGTATAGTGTAGTGGTAAGTACGGGGGATTGATCGTTCTCCACAGGGAATAGTGTTCGTTAGGTATGAAAAACTACTCTAATAGGTCTAAGGGTGAGAGAAGATTCTTTTTTGTGTTTTTATATTTTTATGAAAGCAAGTAAAATCTCGGGTTTGAAAGAGTGGGCGGAATTAGTTGCTAGTCAACTAACCCAAATTACTACGAATGCAAATAAAATAAAATAACAAAAATGAAAATGTTGGTGAAAACTTATGTGGAGGGAAATGTGTTTACTTAGATTTCCTTACTCCCTAACTATCTTTTACCGGTTGATTAGTGTGTATTAGTTGCGTGGATGACGGGTGTATTCCTTAATACCATTCGTGGGGTGGCGTACGTACTTCCCCAACTCTACAAGCTCCTACTTCACTCCTATGTCGAGCCGGCTAGGAAGCTCCTAACATGGGATCACTAGAATTCGCTTGTGCATTAAATACAACCATAAAAACCTTTAGTACGCATTGGTTCATGTTTCTTAAGACGTTCAAGCAAGTTACCGATTAGGAAGTTAGCCAGTTTTCTTAAGCCTAACATAGATAAACAATCATCCAATACAACTAATAACACACTAATAACCAATAATCAATAGCTAGGTTTCATTAGATCTAAGCAAACACAAGATAAATCTAGCCTAGCATGTTAAACAAAAGACAAGAACAAGATAGAATCAAACAACACATAGACATATTGAATGATTAATTGATAACTTATCTTCAATGTAACATGGAAGATCTCAAGGCAAAAAGCCTTGAAAGAGCTGCCAAATTCGTCCTAGGGTTTTCACACAAAAAGTTCCCCAATAAGTTCCACACTAATGACAAAGAATTGCAAAACTATATATAGATTTTTAGATCTGACGGCGTCACGTTATGGAGTGTGACGCCGTCACCTCGCCGCTTTTAGGGTTCCCGGATGACCTTCTTGACGTCGTCCCTCTTTAGCTCTCCAAAATCAGTTCTGGCCTATCAAGGCTTGACGCCCTCAGACTATGAACGTGACGCCGTCCCTCTTTAAATTATAACGTGACGACCTTGATCAAATTAAAGGGTGACGCCGTCAGAATTCCCATGCAATTTTCACTGGCTTATCATGAGTAAATTCCACATCCACCACTTTTGCCAAGCCATGACGCCGTCCAGGCATAATCCTGACGCCGTCAAAGGTAATTTCCAGCCGATTTTTGAGACTTTGTCGTTTTCTTCACTTTTATGCTCCAAAAACGTCCAAAATGCCTCCTTTTCCAGATTTCTTCTCAAAAGTACCTAAAATGACAAAAGGAACGATTTAGGGCAATATTTGATCAAATAAATACGATTTAGGGCTTAAATGACCCCTTAAAAGCGGTACACTTTTCGCTTCATCAAAAGGCCACATCTGATGAATCAAATCTTTGGCATAGAAGGTTAGGTCATTTGAACTTTAAAACAATGAACAAACTGGTAAAAGGGAATCTTGTTAGAGGATTGCCTTCAAAATTTTTTAAGAATGACCAAGACTGTGTTGCTTGTCAGAAGGGAAAGCAACATAGAGCTTCTTGTAAGACCAAAACTGTGAATACAATCAGCTTACCTTTACATATGCTACATATGGATTTATTTGGGCCAACATATGTAAAATGTTTGATGAAAAGATGTATTGCCTAGTTGTCACAGATGATTATAGTATGTTTACTTAGGTTTTCTTTCTAGCAACTAAGGATGAAACCAGTGGAATCCTTAAGTCTTTTATAACCAGGGTAGAAAATCTAATAAATCATAGAGTTAAAGTGATAAGATGTGACAATGGAACTGAGTATAAGAATAGGGATATGAACCAATTTTGTGAGGTGAAGGGTATTATGAGACAGTATAGTGTAGCTAGAACTCCTCAACAAAATGGTGTTGCAGGGAGGAGGAATATGACGCTTATTGAGGCTGCTAGAACAATGTTAGCTGATTCAAAGTTACCAACTACCTTTTGGGCTGAAGCAGTTAATACTGCTTGTTATGTACAAAATAGAGTGTTAGTGGTGAAGCCTCATAACAAGACCCCTTATGAACTTTTTCATGGTAGAACACCATCCTTAAGCTTTGTGAGACCATTTGGGTGTCCTGTTACTATCCTTAATACCATAGATCACCTAGGCAAGTTTGATGGAAAAGCTGATGAGAGATTCTTTGTTGGATACTCTATGCATGGTAAGGCTTTTAAGGTATTTAACAGCAGAACCAGGATAGTGGAAGAGAATTTGCATGTTAGGTTTAGGGAAAGTACACCTAATGTTGCAGGGAGTGGACCATACAGGCTGTTTGATATTGATGCTCTAACAAGGTCTATGAATTATGAGCTAGTTGTTGCAGGTACAGAGTCTAACAATTCTTCAGGTACAAAAGCAAGTAATGATGCAAATCAAGCTAGTAAGGAGACAAGATCTGGCAAAGATCACATGTTGCTGCCTATATGGAAGGCTGATCTATCATTCTCAACCATAGATCCAAAGAGTTTGCCAGAAGATGGTGCAAAATCTTCTGATGATGATAAAGTGGTTAGTGAAGATCCAGGGAACATTAGCACATCTAGTGATAATGAAGTTCCAAACACATACCTTGGAGATCAAGAGAAGGATGATGTATCAGTTAATACTGCCAATGAAGGAAATAACACTAGCAGTACTAACTCTGTTAATACTGCTAAGCTAAATGTTAATACTGCTGACAAGGAAGGCATTGCTGATAATTAGGATGAATATCCTTTTGATCCAAACATGCCTGCATTGGAAAATATATATGCTGATACTGATGATGAATCTTTTGAAGGGTTTGGTGCAGAGGCTGACATAACCAACTTGGAAGATGAAATTCCTGTCAGTCCTATTCCAACCACTAGAATTCACAAGGATCATCCTAAAGAACATATCATTGGAGAAGTGCAGTCTGTTGTTCAAACAAGAAGCATGACAAAGAATTTGAAGGATCAACAAGGTTTCTTTGCTAGATCTCTTCATCAAAGAAACAGTCATAAAGACCTTCAAAACTGTTTATTTGCTTGTTTTTTTTATCACAAGTTGAACCCAAGAATGCACATAAAGCATTTCAGGATCCAAGCTGGGTGGAGGCTATACAGGAAGAACTTCTGCAATTCAAGCTACAAGAAGTTTGGACTCTGGTAGATTTGCCAAATGGGAAAAGGGCCATTGGTACTAGATGGGTTTTCAGATGCAAAAAGGATGAAAGAGGGATTGTGATTAGAAATAAGGCAAGATTAGTAGCTCAGGGATACAATCAAGAAGAAGGCATTGATTATGATGAGGTCTTTGCCCGAGTTGCAAGAATTAAAGCTATAAGGTTGTTCTTGGCTTATGCTTCATACAAAGATTTTATAGTGTATCAGATGGATGTGAAGAGTGCTTTTCTTTATGGGACAATTGAAGAGGAAGTATATGTCTCTGAACCACCTGATTTTGGAGATCCTAATTTTCCTGATAGAGTTTAAAAAGTGGAAAAAGCACTGTATGGTTTACATCAAGCTCCTAGATCTTGGTATGACACATTGTCAAAATACCTATTGGAAAATGGTTTCAGTAGAGGGAAGATTGACAAGACTTTGTTTATCAGAATACACAAAGATAATATTCTAATAGTTCAAGTCTATGTTGATGATAGTATCTTTGGATCCACAAACAAGGAGTTATGTGTTCAATTTGAGAAGCTTATGCATGAAAGGTTTCAGATGAGTTCTATGGGTGAACTCACATTCTTCTTAGGGTTACAGGTCAAGCAGAAGGAGGATGGCATATTTATTAGTCAAGATAAGTATGTAACTGATATTTTGAAGAAGTTTGGGTTTACTAATATGAAGCCTGCAAAGAGAACAATGGAAACCTCCAACCCTTTGCTCAAAGATGAAGATGGTGAAGAAGTTGTTGTACACTTATATAGATCAATGATTGGTTCATTGTTGTATCTTACAGCTTAAAGACCTGACATTATGTTTGCAGTATGTGCCTGTGCTAGATACCAAGTTTCACATCTTAATGCTGTGAAAAGAATTTTTAGATACTTGAAAAGTCAACCCAAATTGGGCCTTTTGTATCCAAAAGATTCACCTTTTGATTTGGTGGCATACACTGACAGTGATTATGCTGGAGCAAGCTTGGATAGGAAATCAACAACAGGAGGTTGTCAATTTCTAGGATGTAGGTTGATTTCATGGCAGTGCAAGAAAAAAACTATGGTTGCTAATTCCACAACTGAAGCTGAGTATGTGGCTGCTTCAAGTTGCTGTGGACAAGTGCTTTGGATTCAAAATCAATTGCTTAATTAATTATGGGTACAATTTTATGCATACCAAAATATATATTGATAATAGCAGTACTATGTGCATTATTAGAAATCCTGTTTATCACTAAAAAACAAAGCATATTGAGATAAGACACCATTTTATAAGAGATTGCTATGAAAAGAAGTTAATTCAAATTGTTAAAATCCATACTGAAAATAATGTTGCAGATTTGCTCACAAAAGCTTTTGATGTGGGTAGATTCCAATTTTTGATTGCAAGTATTGAAATGTTAAATCTTTGAAAATTCTTATCTCTTTGTGTTTTTGTAAAGTTTTGTAAGGATTAGTACTGTTATTAGGTCAATAAATTGTTTCTGCTGCTAAGTATACTTAGTGTTGCTAGTTATACTTAACACTGCTATGTTAATGTTGCCAGTTATACTTAGTACTGCTAAGTATGATTGATGATGTGATTATTTTGCATTTTTTTATGTTTGTGTTTGTGTTTTTGGGACTAATCTTTTGTAGGATAAGCTGAGAAAAGTGATGGAGTGCTGATAAATAAGTTGTTTGGAGTGGAAATTGACTTAGTGCTAATAGGCATAAGTTAGTGCTGCTAAGCCTAACTTAGTCCTGCTAGGTTTCTGCTGCTATGTTTGAGAGTGCAGGGTATTGTTTTAGAAATTCGAATGATTAAGGGTTTATATCCTTCAATTCTTCACACAAGTGTTTTTACCCGATCAAAACTCTCTCAAACATAAACCCTAACTTGTTTTTATCAATTAATTACAAATCCCAGCAAAACGCAACACGATTTTTCAAAATTTACAATGTCGACTCTGTCTTTTGCTGACCAACACAACATGATTGCATTTTTGCAAAAACCCAAGGAAAGTGAAGGTTTTTCTGACATTATTGATTTTCTTAATGCTACTCATATTAAGTATGTATAAACAGTTAAACCTACCATATATATTTCCAACATCAAACAGTTTTGGGCTACTACTAAGGTCAAAACTATTGATGAGGAAGTACAGATTCATGCCCTTGTGGATGGGCGGAAGATTCTCATTACTGAGGCATCTGTTAGGGAAATTCTTCATCTAGCAGATGCTGAAGGAATTGAAAATCTTACGAATTCTACAATTTTTGAAAACCTTGCACTGATGGGGTATGAAAGGAAAAATGATTCTTTGAAATTTTCAAAAGGTGCCTTTCCCCCACAGTGGAAATTCTTAATCCACACTATCTTACAGTGTCTTAGTCCAAAGACAACTGGCTGGAATGAGTTTAACAGTAATATGGCTTCTGCCATAATCTGCTTGGCTACAAACCAAAGATTCAATTTTTCAAAATTAATTTTTGATAATGTGGTTAAGGCCTTGTGTTACTACAAATATCGTCTAAAAATTTTATTTATATTTTACGATCATTGCTATATTTTGTTAACGACAATTATAAACTTTATTTTAGCAAAACATAAATATACTTAAGTCTTTTATATATAAAGTAACAAGTCTTTCATAAACATAAGTTTAACATTACTTAGGCAACATATACATTTTACAAAGTATACTAGTAATTCTAAAAATGGAAATATACTATGACATCATGGCATGCATCATTTTTGAGATCTTTGAAAGATTTTGAGATCTTTGGAAGATATGGAGATCTTTGAAAGATATGTTGAATATCTTGTTTAGATTGCTACTCAAAGAATCAAGGAAAGATTTGGTGTATCTTTTGGTTAGATTTGTCAAAGATTTCTTGAGATTTTCTGTCAGGACATGGCGGAACCAAATGGATACATGGACGGAACCCTACTTTTGGTTCCGTCCCATCCGTGGTCTGCTGAGGAAGTTTGCCTATAAATAGCAAGCTACACCAAGTTGTTTTACGATCACTTACAAGCATAACAACAACATACATTCTTTCATTCATCATTGTTTATATCCAACTCATTCATATTTCATTTATGTGAGCTTCTCTTGTAGCAAGAAGATCACAGATTCATTTAAAGGCTTACAAGCTTCAACAAAGCATTGCAAGACTTGTTAGTTCATCACTGTGTGAATTGTAGTTATTCATACATCATTGTTTGTACCAAACTCTCATAAATCTCTGTAGTGATCGGTTAGTATTTTAGTCCTCAAAATACGTAGTGTGACGGGAGTGGTTGTGCTCTTGTAAAAGAACTCGACATTTAGCTTTGTGTCAGAAATCTTGTGTAAGGGACGTGTAAGGTTTTCTCTGCCGGATAAAGGAGCTTGTTGATAGTGAAGGATACTCTCGAGTTGGATACTCTGTAGAAATCTTGTTGATACGTATATATGACTAATTTAGTGAATTTGACGCTTTAAATAAATACATACGTATGAATAGTCATTTTTATTGGAAAAATGAATTTAATAATATTGGTGTGAGTTAAAAAGTCTCGAGAAAATCTTTTGACACGTAAATGAGCCCCGGAAGCAAATAACGTAAACGATAGTTAACTTATCACTACTAGTCCCCTTGTTATAAGTTACAAAACAGCCGCTCTAGTTTCACATTGGGCAAATTCGGAACATATGTACTATATAAACACCTAAACTAATTTAGGGTTTCATTTGTTGCCTTTGATAAAACCTAGCCGCCCCCTCCACCTCCCTCCTCTCTCGGCCACCGTCGGTACACCACCACCACCCACATACGCTGCCACTAGCATCACCAAACACCACCACACACGCACCCTAACACCTTTTCGTGAAGAGTTTTGGAGTCCACATGCCACCACCGTCATTCTTTTTCTTACTCCCTCCGTCCCATAATAAATGTCCACTTTGACTTTTTTGAGTCTTTCTTCTTCAACTTTGACCATTAATATTTTTATTTGTGTTATATAATAGTTGATAAAAATTATATCAAATGAAATTACATTTAAAACCCAATCCATTCATATATTTTTCATCAAGTATCACATAACACAAATAAAAATATTTTTGGTCAAAGTTTAATAAGAAAGACTCAAAAAAGTCCAAGTGGGCATTTATTATGGGACGGAGGTAGTATTTATTATTGGTAAATGCAAGATAAAAGTAGACCGGGTCAAAAAGATTGATAAAAATACCGATTCACCACTTGTGTGAATCGGTGTGTGGGTAATTTAAAACGAATAGAAAACGAGTTTTGTTAATAAAAACGTGTGTAAATGTCTTGGTATCATCTTACTTCGAGTCGTGGTTGTGTTATTGGTTTGATACCGTGAGCATAAGCTCACGGTCGAGCTTGTTCATGGCTTATGGAGCTTGTTTGATCTTTTTGTTAGTTATGGTTTTGTGTGGTTACGAGTTTAGGCTGAGTCCCAAAGGGTTTATGGGTTAGGTTTTGGTTTTGATTTTTTTTTGTTAGTTTGGGACCGCGGCTAACATATTGGGTCTGTTTGGTTGTTTTGAAATTGCGAACTCAAGCCGAGAGAGGTCTCGGCATAGTAAGGCTATTGTTTTTGTTATTCTTGTTTTGGTCATGACGTGAATGTTTAAATTTAGATTAGTGATAAAAACCGAACCGTGGGAATTGTCTTGGCCAAATGGTTATATTGTGGTTGAATGGCAATATGTAGGGATACTTGAACTTGAAATTGATATTCGTGATGTTTTGTGCTATGCCGTGTTGACGAATTCGATAAGGATCCAATAATTCGTCCGGTTACCTTATTAAGCTTTTAGCTTAACCCTTTAGACCTTTGACCCTTACCATTTATGAGATTGACTTGATAAATGATTGGTAGTCGGATTACTTGAGAATAATTGCAACACTGGACTTGAAATACATGTTGAATTGGAATTGTTATTGGACTTGGACATATTTTACTATTGGAATACGAAGCGACTACAATACATTAGACTCAAAATGAATTAATGTGTTTGAGTCGTAACGGACGAACAATGGAATACAATGTCTAACGAACAATAACAATTGTAACATTTGTTACTTAACCGTATTTGGAAATTTATAAATTATTCGACATGGAAACGTTCTATTAACAAACGAGTCATGGCGAATTTGTGTTTAATAATAATAAAGCAAGTATGCTTTATAACTAAATGAGATATTTGAAAAACACCGACGACTACCAATCTATTCATCTTAATTAGTGTGCTTGCTATGTGAGTTTACCTTGGATTAACCCCGTCATCTCTTCTTGACTTTTTGTCTTTTTCTTCACGTCGACTCCGTTGTTTATTTTCCTTTTGACGTATGTACTCTTGAGTCGTGTCTTCCTACGGTTATACAAATGATGATACCAAACTTTTACAAAAGGCTAAAACTAGATTATTTTGGAAATGTAAATGGTTAACTTGTGGAAATTTTTGCGTACTTAGTTTATTTATGAGGGATACGTTTTAAGACGAGACTTTATATTATTAGATCGTGCCGAGTCCGTAGTGCTGTGACGTGTTAGCTGCTGTTGTGCTTTACTAATGTTGCCTTGTTGTGTTGTGCTTTGCTTGTATGAGGTGAGTTTCATAGCCTCACTTTTACTTTAATAATGTTTTATTAAACTTGGGGTGAGAGAACATGCAAACTATTTTGAATGGACCAATTGTTATGTTATATTTTGCTATGTTAGCTGGCTAGGGTTACTGGTTATATGGGACCGCACTCGTGCGGGATTGATTATTATTATGTGGGACCGCACTCATGCGGGATTGATGTTATATGGGACCGCTCCTGTGCGGGATTGATATTACTATACGGTGCACATATAGGGATTTGTGATTGAGGTTGGCACACATTTGTGTGAGAATGAGATGTTAGTTAGTGCCTTAATCTAGTATAGCAAACTTATATTTGGTCTGGTTCATTGTTATATTATGTGTCTAAACCTATGAACTCACCAGCATTAGCTGACCTTTTAACATGTTTTCTCAGGTAATTAATGATGATTGTGTTGGAGGATGTTTGTTTGGAAGCTTGGCAAGCGGCATGGTTATTGGATCAGTTTAGACTCTCATAAACTATTTGGGACCTATCTTTTTGTTTATTTTGGGCTTGCTTACGTACTTTTGGATAAATATAAACTTTAAAATTTGGATTTAAATACTTTATTAAACGGATGATGCTATTCCATTTTCTTGTGCTTGTGTTGTATACCAATCCCCGTAGCACCCCTGAAGCTTTGATAAGTCTTCCGCTGTACCAAATTTTGGGGGTGTTACAATTAAAAGGTGAATAAAATATGATGATAAAGAATATTTAGATCGTGTTTGTTTGCTATCCGGAATCGTAATTAGTATGAATTTAATAAAAAGGTGGTATGGGATTAAATATATGATTACCATTTCTTTTTGTTTAGTATTAAAGTTGAGGTATAGTTATCATATATATACCTCATCCAACAACTAAAAGTCCCCTAAGTGATGGAAACCTACCCCTCTCCCTTCCTATCAATCTATCATTCTTATTTCTACATTTAATTCCGAATCATGCATACAAAACATTTTTTATTGGATTCAAACCATTCCTTAATTTCGAAACCCATCTACCAAACATTCCCATATTATTTAATAAGGAGATATAAATTAGGCCATAAGAGAGGCTATTTTGATAATTCCAAATCAAAAGAAACATCAGCTCGAAAGAGTAATGCCCAGTAGCAAGACCTCGTTGAAGTACGACAATGACTGAGAATATCAGATCCGTAGTAAGCATATATTTATCCACGGACTTTACAACCCCGAGCCTCATTAGTAGTTTTATACCTTATCTACACAGCAACATCTACCGCATCCTTTATTAGCATGTAATGCATCTCTGTAAACCCATACTCGCCTTTAACATCAATAAAACATCACTGGTTCTCCAAATTCTTGCCCCAAATGTTTAACAATTCTAGTTTAAACTTACTACTGCAAAGTTCAAAACATTTCTTCTCTGTAATAACATAGATCTCCATAATAATCTCGACGGAAGAAGAAAATGCAACTGAATTAGTAGAACTAGGGTTGCCAAGGCGTATATACTCATCGTCGTGATGTTTATGGGATGACACCATTCATGGTCGAATAGAGGGACATAAGCAAAATCAGGCTCCAATAAGTGAGACCCCCATCTGGTATTAACCCACACTTGTCTGATATGGCATTGAATCCAAACATCTTACCCGTTTCAAACTTGGGATATGTTGTAATAAAGGGACGAATGGAGAACACCTCAAATCGGGAATTCCTAAGTGGATCCCTAATGAAAATCAAAACAACAACCACAAATTAAAATAAAAAATAAAAAATTAAATTTTAGATAACTATAGTCCTTGTCATGTATACGCTAGACATGGAAAACACTTCTGCAAGACATAGTTTATAATCAATGGTTTTTGTGTCACGTTTGGGTAATTTAGAAAATACTAATATTAGCAATTCTTTATTAAACCTAACATTATAGAAATTTACGTTTAAATTATATATAAAACTTCAGTTCTCAATGTTGGTGACACACACAAACTATCTTTTATCAACTCAAATTCAGAAATTAAAAAAGAAATAACTACAATGGTTGAAATGAAAACGTACGTTGAAACTTGAAACTCACTAAAAGATAGCTAGTTTGGGCCATTTCATAACCAAACAAACTGTAATATTAGTTTTAAAAAACTAATCAAAACGCAATTTTGATTATGTATATATTACAATTATAAATTACAAAATGACCCCAACCTTTAAAAAAGTAAGTTACAAAATATCATTTTTCAAAGGCATAATATGAAAAGGTAAATTACTTTATGCATACAACCCTATATTTCTACTTAAATTGCATGAAATGAAATACACGAAGCATAGAAATATCGATTATTTGATTTTTATAATCTGCCTTAAAAATTTATGAAATTTGATAAAGTGAATTACAAGTATAATTTATGTTCTACTGATCAAAACAAGATAAACCATATATTGCATAAATGTGCTTGCTAAAAAGTACATAGTCTTATGCGTGATATGAATTTTGAGGATATATATGATTTACTTTTTTGATTACAACTATTTTGGACACAATGGATTAATAAGATTAGCCAAACACCCCCTTAATTTTATCAACTTGTTTAATATAATCTAATCCAACACTAAATATGAGCTTATGAGAAAAGACAAACACTGGGCGTATATTTACAAAGATATTGTTGACGTCTTAAGTCACTTTTTTTTAATATAAATGATGATCACCTATCAAAATATAAATATTGACAAAAAAAAAACAGTGAGATTATACCTTTTATTTTCGAGACCACCTATTTCAACAAGAAACGGGTTGTTTTGCTTTTGTATCATAAAATAAAAGCAGAGGGTTTTGATCACCAGTTCGAGCAAACATATTAAATAGTAGTAGGAGCGGTGTTCGCTCCTGCAAAAAAAGATCAAAGAGTATAATTGATTCGATAATCTTAGTATTGTATTTGTGTGTGTTTAAAACCTGAGTATAAATAATATTTAACGTTAGTGAATAGCCTTACGTATTGGTACATGAAAGTTTAATGTAAGTTGGGTGGGTGGTTAAAAAACCTTAATGTTAGTCATATAGTATACACACTACAAAAAATAATGAAACTAACCATTCTTGTGTTTGATCCAAGCAAAACCCACAAATAAATCTAACAACATAAAAACAATACATTCTTGCATACAAATAAAATAGAAAAAACAAAAAACATACATCCTTTTTAAAAAAGAATAAAACTAACATAAAAACATACTTTGTTATATCAAAATCAATATGAAAACATACATTAAAAAAAATTATATATATAATATATATATATATATATATATATATATATATATATATATATATATATATATATATATATATATATATATATATAGTATGAAAACATACATTTAAAAAAAATTATATATATATATATATATATATATATATATATATATATATATATATATATATATATATATAGGGGGACTTTATTTTCAGAACCACCTTATCTGCGAGAACTGACAGAACCACCAAAAACATACATGCACGCCTTTTAAAATAAAATAAAAATACACGCAAATCATCAATAATCGTAAGTATCCACCTATGTTCTTCAATATCATCATGAACTCATCCTATTTTTTCACAATAACCTTACACACGACCGCAATATTGTCGTTGCACGCCTTATAAGAACATACATGCACACCCTTCAAAGAAAAATTTTGTATTTCCAATTTCTTATCAAATTCTTTAGAACAACCATGTTTTTTAAAAAACATATATGTTGTTTTTCGAACATATGTGCAAAAATGCAATAATTGAAGGCGTGCATGTATGTTTTTGGTGATTCTGTCAGCTCTCGCAGATAAGGTGGTTCTGAAAAGAAAGTCCCACTATATATAAATATATATATATATATATATATATATATATATATATATATATATATATATATATATATATATATATATATATATATATATATACATATAATATATAACAGGATGCGCATGACGTCATCAAATGCAAGATTGATGAATAAGCGCTGGATTGATGACTAATCATGCTCTTAATCCACCTAAGCATGCCATGTAAGCAATGTTTGACCAAATAAAACTCGGCTGTTGACTTTTAATTACGAAATTATAAAAAAGACTCTAAAGATTCGAACTTAGGTTGTTTAAATAGCTTATGTATATGTTAGTATTACCATTAGACCAATTTATTTTTTGTGATATAACTCCCACAAAAAATAACTATAATCTTCTTTTTTGATGACCATGCGGAGTATTTTGAAGTTATATATATATTTTCTAAACATGTATCCCCTTTTTTTTTCAAAATATGTTTAATTTGTAGAAGATATGATTTGAAAGATAAGTTTAGAATATATTTTGTATAAATATTTTATTCCTATATTTAAAATCATAAACCTACTTTGACACTATATGTGGATCAAAATATAGTGTTTCTTCTCAAGCCAAAAACACCCTGCAAGTCTTGCATAAGGATCCCATAAGAATAATACGGAACTCTTTCAGAAGGTATGTTTTTTATATATAGTTTAACCAATGTGTTGATGTAATTTTATTGTTGTCGTTGTATAATTAATATGAACAGTATATGTGGATCAAAATATAACGTTTCTTCTCAAGCCAAAAACACTCTGCAAGTCTTGCACAAGGATCCCATAAGAATAATACGGGAACTCCTTCAGAAGGTATGTTTTTTATATATATCAAACATATATTTGTAAGTTGTTATATTCTTATTGATGTTGTTGTTGAAGCAATCCAATGCAAGAGGGTTTCGATCATAAGAATAATACGGGTACTCTTTCAGAAGGTAACCACTGTGTTGTTGTATTTTTATTGTTTTTGTTGTATAATTAATCTAATGTTTATATGCTCAATCATTTTTTATTGTTGTTGTTGTTGTATAATTAATTTAATGACTACATGCACAGTCATTTTTTATCAAATGTTTATTTGTAAGGTTGTTATATTCTTATTGATGTTGTTGTTGAAGCAATCAAATGTTTTATTGCGAAATGTTTTTTCAGTTGATTATAGTTGCTGAAACACACATAAACATTATCATTCAGAAGAAACAATTGCTTTCAGAAGGTATGTTTTGTGACATATAATTTAACCATTGGTTTGTTGTAATTTTTATGTAGTCGTTGTATAATTAATCTAATGTTTACATAGACCATCATTTACTAACAAATAATCTATTCGTATGGTTGTTGTATTGTTAATGATGTTGTTGTTGAAGCCATGTAAAGTTTTGTTGCATAGACACGTAGAAACAGTATAAAGTATATCGAGCAGTACTAATAGATTGTGGCAGTGCCAACAACATGTAAAATAAATACACAAAAGTAGTATCAAGTATATCTAGCGGTACCAATATAGTATGGCAGTGCTAACCACATGTAGGACACTATATTACGATGTAAATTTTATTGTTTTTGTTGTATAATTAATCTAATGTTTATATGCTCAATCATTTTTTTATTGTTATTGTTGTTGTATAATTAATTTAATGTCTACATGCACAATCATTTTTTTATCAGATATATATTTGTAAGGTTGTTATATTCTTATTGATGTTGTTGTTGAAGCAATTAAATGTTTTATTGTGAAATGTTTTTTCAGTTGATTATAGTTGCTGAAACACACAGAAACATTATCATTCAGAGGAAACAATTGCTTTCAGAAGGTATTTGTATTGTTAATGATATTGTCGTTGAAGCCATGTAATGTTTTGTTGCATAAACACGCATAAACAGTATCAAGTATATCGAGCAGTACTAATAGATTATGGCAGTGCCAACAACATGTAAAATAATACACAAAAGCAGTATCAAGTATATCTAGCAGTACCAATATAGTATGGCAGTGCTAACCACATGTAGGACACTGTATTACCATGTAAATTTATCATTTTGTATCAGGTAATCCTATACAACATGATTCTGATATTTTTTGGCTTGAGAAGAAAAGTTTACACCGTCTAAATCAGTATCGAATTGTTGTATATGTTTACATACGTTATTCATACATCTTAATATTTTTACTGTCTATGCTTATGCTTCTATAATATGTAAACATGGCTGAAAGTTCATGAGGTATTTTGTTGTTATATAGGTTTTAATACATCATACATTAATTTGTTTTATTTTACCATGTAAATTTATGATTTTGTATCAGGTAATCCTCAGCAACACGATTCTGATACAGTACGCAAAAGATTATAAACAAGTGTTATTTTCCTTAATGTTTTACTTGCGTGCAGTGTACATGGTGTCTTTAACGTGTTAATTGGTTTGTATCGTCTAAATCAGTATCGAATTGTTGTATATGGTTACATGCATTATGCATTAACCTTAATATTTTTAATTCATATTGATAGTTTTTAAATTTGATAATCTTTGTTGTGCAACACAGATAATTGATATTCCTGCAATGTGTGTTGATGGAACGGTTGATACTCTACCTGGATTTGATGATGCAAACAAGGATACGACATGCCACATTAACAGTGTTCGAGAAACATTGGATGATGAATAATTAGCCAAATACCTTAATAATCTATAAAAGCATAAATACAAATGAGTTTCATTTGTGTTTATCACATGTGTTGATATTCTTATTTAGTTGTTATAGTTTACTTCCACTCTGCTAACATAGAATTGCTTTTTAAAAATCAATACATACCCGTTACAATATTTATGTATAAAAATGGGGCTATAAACTTACCTTGATATTCTTAAAAAAAGAGTTTATCGTTAACATACATGTATCAATATGGCTTTCCTACGTCTCTTTAATAAATATATGAAAAACCATGGCCCAACAAAGCGAGCCCAGTAATAACTATTCCGAATGAATGATGAACTATATAATTGAATTATACAATATATGATGAACTATATGTAAAATAACTATTCCTATGGATTCATCAAACCTTAAAATATTTCAAGATAAAGAGTCACATGCGCCTCGCACTGATTCAAAGTGCGAAGATCAAACCGTTCATGGAAAAAAACATGTGACAGAACCAAAGATTGACGATGGGGTACATGATCGACGCAGTAGAGATCCAAATACCAAGGTGGACGATGCATTGAGATTTCTTACGTCGGTTTTTGAAGAAGGTGGATCTTCTCAAAGTAATAAAGGTATATGAGGCTTATAATATCTTCTAAATAGATTTATGTTTTCATGTTAAGTTTATTAGTCCATTAATTTTTTTTTTTTTTTTTTTATTAGATGAGCTACCTGAGTCTATTCTCCTTGATTGGCTTAAATTGAACGTTGGGGATCCTCAAGAGTCTTTACAAGTTCTCAATGCGGTTCAATCAAAGGTCCTAAAGGCAGAAACTATGATTAACGAATTACGTGGGATGGGTCATGAACTAACCGATGACTACTTTGTGGATTTAAACTTCTTTAGTGATGAAGATTGAAATTTTATCATCTTATTAGTAATCGTTTTTCACAAGCTAATTTAATTGTAGTTCAAATAACGCATGGCTTTCGCTGATGTTTAAGGATTTGAATATTTTTTAGTTGGTCGATTTTGTTTAGTGGTTTTATACATCGCGTTTAACTTTTATTAGATGCAAATTATACCATTATTTTTTACTCTATTACGATTATTTTTCACTCTAAATACATGATATGCATGCTAATATTTAAATAATCTTATATAATCTTATATTTAAATAGAATAATATGCATGCTAATATAATCTTATATTTAAATAGGATAATATGCATGCTAATATATGGTAATTGATAAACATGGTATATAGGATATTGGTTAAACATAGTAATCTTATATCTAAATATAATCTTATATTTAAATAGGATAATATGCATGTAATATATCGTAATTGATAAACATGGTATATAGGATATTGGTTAAATTTAAAATATACTCATCATAGCTTATACACCCTTTCCGCACCTATAAATTCTGGATCAAATTCAAAAGCAATTAAACAATTACAATTCTGTTCTACTTTCAGTAATAATAATAGTTTCCAATGGGTCGTTCGTTTTTTTCCTCATCAAATTCGCCAAACAAACGTCCAAGAAGTGTTTCCCCAACAAATGAGCTTTCATCAGACCCAAAAACAACCGCAGCGGTTGTGAGGTATTTCCTACCAATACGATATATTTCCCAACTTAGACGACAGATAGCAGAGATGGAGGCAGGAATCGCACGCGATGAACAAACAGTATCGGAGTGTAAAGAGGCTATTGATCAACAAAAGAAGAAGATATTGGAGTATCAAGAGAAGATAAAGAATGTTAAAAAACAGATGGACAACTATAATTGTTTGTAGTTTTTTTTCGTATTCGATGGTATTTGTCAGCCTTTATTTTTTTAAAACTACATTTTTTATGTTTAATGTTGGTAGATTGTTGATCACATTCATGCGGTTCTCATAAGTTTGGCAGTACTAATATCCAATGTTAGCAATTACATCGTGCAGTACTAATAAAGTGTGGCGACGTTAGCCACATGTAGAACACAGTTATAATGTTGAAGCAGTACTAACATGAACACGCAATAGTAATCATGTGTGAGCATAATTATTAAATAGGAAAATGATACTTTAGTTTTTTTTTTATCTATAATACGTAAACAGGTTTATTGGAAGTACGAATTTAAAAATAATACGAATTAAATATATTCGACATAATAAAGGTTATGTATATTCAATTTGAATAAAAACTTAATATTTAACATTATATCTATTGTGTATGCACAGATGTATGTAGCAACTTTTCAATTAAATGTCATGACTTTTCAATGTAAACATTGTGACTTTTGAGGAGTCTATAAATACAAAGAGATAACAACCACTTTTTATTATCCTTTTGACTATTCTAAATTACTACAGTATTTACTCGATTATTCAATGGCGTCATCCTCATCAAACCCTAAATTGAATGAGGCTTAAAAACCAAGACGTGGTGATGTTCCTCCAATGCCCGAGAAGTACAAGATTTACGACATACCCCAGCATGTATGGGATAAATGTCATTCAGGCGGCGCTCATTCGACTGAAAAAACGTTGATTGATCTTTACGATCAACGTATAAAGACTCTTGAAGAACAGAACAGGAGGGATGAAGAACAAAACAGGAGGGATGTATAAATCATCCAGAGACGACAACAGAACATTGATGCTCGGAATGCAACAATAGCAGAAACACAAAAAAAAATTGTTGATGTTTACAAAGATATTGAAAAAAGTTTGTTTATTTCCTAAAGTTTCCTTTATGTTCAGAATATTATGTTATTTAAATGGTTGTTTTAATTGTTTGGATTGTAAATGTCATGTGCCGTGAATTATTTTGATTGTGCATATTATTAGAACCATTAACCACACTTGTGAATAACCATTAAGATTCGTGTAAGTTTTTTAACAAATAGGCTAAATAAATAGATCAAGCCAATGGACTAACTTAATACATAAAGCATATATCAAAATCAAACATTGTATAGGAAAAAAACTACTAAAACAACTTAGTTAAAATCGTTCATCTTCATGGCATTACCCTCTTCCTCGCGGACACCGGCTTTGGCTTGAGCACACAAATCAACCAGCAATTCAAGCAATGCCCGATGCCTCTCTTGAGTTTTTTTAAAAGCATCGAGTGAGTCTAACGCGACCCCACGGTGTCCTAATGTTTCCATGTCAGCTATCATCACTCGGTTCTTCGCCATCACTCTCCTGAGATGCTCACAACAAGCATGTATCAATTTTTCACAAAACGAGTCTTCATATGCCTGCTGCACAAACCACACGCGCATACAATCATGCAATTTGGACGAGCCAGCAATTTTCATCAGATCATCTAAAATTTGGAATTGTGCCATTGGAAACATTATGCCAGTTGATCGGCATCTTTCATTATATATTATTGTATTTAAATAGTAGAAGTATCTAAATATATTTAAACTTTGGTAATTATCTTATACCCTAGATATATGATATGCGTAAATCATTTCCAGAGATAAGTTTAGACTTAAAACACATTGATAAAATTGCTATTATATAGTAATAGATATATATGGCATACCAAATTTTGTTTAAATTTAAAAGATATTCATTATATATTTATATATTTTTTTTACAAGTTAAACATTTTCAATATCTTTCCACAACCATTTGATACAATAAACAGCTCAAACAAATTTACGATATATTTGATTTATTAGCCACATGGCAACTATATCAAATGATTTAGCAATTCGACCAAGAGGAAAACAAAAACGAAATGCGCCACAAACAAATGTACGTAGGGGACGGCCACCAATATATCCAATCGAAACAGGTAATTCAGTTAGTTAAAACTACACAACATTATATTTATATACTATGCCTACCTTCAATGACAAATATTTTATTGTGTTAATGCAACTTAAATTTACGACAGGTATCAATGGTTTCAGCACACGACCAACCTGCGCGTCTTTTTCAAGCCAATACAACAACATCTTAACGCATATGCCAGCAGCATGTGTACCAAATGTGAATAGATAAAAAGACAACGATACAAAATATTTGTTAATTATTTGTTGATGGAATAATAACTATGTTATATGTTTTGGTTCAGTCTTTGAATGGACGTCCCCTCGGTCTTTTTGTGGTTTCTGTGGCTGTTGTTGTTTTGGGCTGTGAAAGCGTGCGAGTTACCTGTATGTTGATATCATTAGGATCTGTTGTAAATTGAATTTGCATTAACGTGATCAAATAATTGTCATTGTAATATAGTTCAGCAGGTAAATATCATGTTTTGTAGTTTCAACTAATATTCATGATGAAATTTTGCAACAGATACTAATGATCTCAGCCTACGGCCAACTCGCATGCCTTCTTAAACCAAAAAAATAACGTCTGAATGCATAGGCCGACCACCGATATACCCAAACCAAACAGGTCATTTAATTAACTGAAACTATCCAACATGATATTTACACACTATATTTGCTTGCAATGGCAATTATTTGATCATGTTAATACAACTTCAATTTACAACAGATCCTAATGATATCAGCATACGGCCAACTCGCACGCTTTCACAGCCCAAAACAACAACAGCCACAGAAACCACAAAAAGACCGAGGGGACGTCCATTCAAAGACCTAACCAAAACACGTAATAATGTTATAATTCCTCCAGCAAATAATTAACAGTTGTTTCCTCTTCGTCTTTTTATTCATTCATTTTTTTTCCAGCCATGCCTAAAGAGCCTACCTATCTTGGAACTATTCAGCCTGGTGTACACATTGCAAAACGCAAATCACAAAGACTACATGATAAAATGAAAGAACCCGTGCAAAAAATACCAAGACGGGAGGGTTTAAATACCACATCTTCTGCAAACAATCAAGAAGCACATAAAAACCAATTTAAAGGCATATCTAATGGTAAAGCCATTAGACAAATCCCTATAAAAAACACCATTCAGTGCCAAAAAATATATCAGTTTTTTTTTTTTTTTTTTTAATAATAAATTATTTAATTTATTATATGTTTACAGATTATTTTGACCATGGAGATCCTATTTACACATGTCAATCGTGCGATGCATTACTGTGGCATGCTGAGGCTATGGTAGGATCGACGTCTTCAAACGAAGATACTTACTCTATATGTTGTGGAAAAGGAAAAGTGAAATTAGGAAATGAAGTTAAGAATCCACCTGAATTGTTAAGACAGCTTATGGATGGTGAACATCCAAAAAGCAAGGATTTTGTTGATAATATCAGGCGATACATGTAACACCCCCAAATTACCGCAGCGGAACAGTAGTGTCAAGGGGGTATTACTTCATAATACAGATCAAGGTATAGAAAACGACCTCTAAATGAGACGTTTTGAAAAGTTGTCATTCAGATTATTAAAATCAGAGTTATGACAATAAGTTCCAAAGTAAAGGTACATAAAAGTTTTCAAAGCGTATCGAATGATAAAGATAAGATATAAGTCTTCAAGTATGCAATTGACTCTAGAATCCATGCATCCACTATCGCCTTAAACCTGAGATAAACATGCTAAAAAGTGTCAACCAACGGTTGGTGAGTTCATAGAGTTTAGTTTAAAAGTAAAGTATTTGAATATAGATTTCACAGCAAAGGCTTTGTAAATCATTTAAAAATAAAGCATTGAATATAGATTTTCCCAGCAAAGGCATTGCAAATCCACTCAGTTCCAAGCCCCGCCCATACAAGACTTGCAACCTATGTGTTTACAACCCACTGCTCATAGATTTAGATTTCAGGATTATATTCACCCATGGTCGCGTCATTTTGGACCCATAGGCGGGGAACCACCATCCCAAATAGTATATGTCACCCAACGTCTCGAGTCTTGGACAAGGGTGGGGGTGTTGTCCCATACTAATACTATCAATACCTCTCCTATGACTTTGGATTCGAATCCACAAGAATAGATTTACACATAACAGTGTACAGTATAATAAGTCTACACATAGGATATAAATAGTATAAAAGAGTAAAGTATCACATAGATTTGCATCATAAAGCTAAACATGTATTTGATAAACAAGTAATGTATTTCTACAAGTAAGTAATTAGAGTTTGAGCATGTATCTCCCCCAAAAGTAGTTCAAAAGTATAAAAAAAATAGGGGCTATGAAACTCACCTTGAGTGATCTGAAAATGAGAAATATGAAATCGAGTAAGTTACGGGAACGGCTCCAACACACGACCTGGATTAATGGTGAAGTTTGAGATTCGACAGATTCGGTTTAACACGAGTAATGAATGTGAAACAGATAACGATTTGATGATGAATGAGTTTGATATGCTTAAAATGTTTAAAGTTCAAAAATAATGTTATGCATTATATTATCATGTTTTTATGTTATTTATTTCATAAATATCATTTCCTCGAAATGTGTGTGAAATGTCAATTAAGTCATTAAAACTTATTATTCGTAATTATAAATGTAAGTGAATAAATGTGAACAATTGTTAATTAAATCGTTAAAGTTTGTTACGTGTAATTATAAACGTAAATAAACAAAATGTGAATGTATCGCCAATAAAAATATGTGTTGGACATATTTATTTAGACATAAAGTGGTAAAATATATAGGTTTACTAAACTTATAAAAGCTTTTGGGTTGTAAAATGTCGAAGTTTCAAACTTGAGGATTGAAGTTGTAAATATAATTTAAGTTTCAATCTTATAAAGGTTCTTAAGAAAAATGTCAATTGATTCGAATTAGAGGGACTGAAAATTTTAAGTTGGCAAAAATAGTAAAAATCACAAAACCTGCCATGTGCAAGGTTCGAACTCGGGTTGTTTACCAAGAACTAAGCGACTCAACCAACAGAGCTAAGAGTTCTTTCTTGTTATGGATTACAGATTCATTATTCTTAATGTATTTGCTATCAGTGTTATTTTTCAAAAAGAATATGAATTTGTTACTAGTGATGGCAGTTTGGTTTGATTAAATTCGAAGGTCATAACAAGCTTATGGGGGCGAACTTAGAATATGAAACAAGTAGTTTGCTAGGTCGTCTATCATCTCGTGCAAAAATATTCATGCGTTACATGTATAAATTTGATTTAAATGGGGCAAGAGTTGGCCTAGTCGGGACGATATCATAACAGGAAAAACACTTGATAAACTTTCTGAAATGAATTGTATGAAAACCAGTGAACGCACTCTGGAATGAACTCATTTGGACGCTAGAGCAGGCACTTAAGGGGAATCACCAACAATGAATTTTATAGTTTTCTAGGTCGACTATTGCATGGTTCAAAAACATGGGTACGTTATATTTGAAAATTCGAAATTTGCTGAGTGATTTAGGGGCTGGTCGACGTACTAGTGTTTAACGAAGAAAGAATAGTTAGAAAAATTCTATTACTTTGAACCCGGTTTGACATTATATTTGGTTTATAGTTCAAATTGACTTCAACTAGAGTTGTACACATTAATTTGTGATGTTTACATGTTTTCGAATAAAAGAGGCCATTCCTTATGTTGATTATACAAGTCTTACGTAAAAATATAAGTAATGCAACAAATGTAAAACGATTTCGAACTACAAATAAAAACGATGTCATGCGTATTTTTAATGATTATGAGTGTCAGTAAGATTCAAACTCTTGTTGTTGTCATCTTCTTTTGGGGTCAAACATCTTGTACGAGAGTAACAAAAATAATTGTAGGTTATATACGTTCATACAAAAATAGAAAATTTGCATGGTTCATATCTAATTGTTTATATGAGATGTTAACATGATATAGGGACTTACAAAGATTTAAGGATGACTAAAGATTTAAGGATGACTGTGGATCGAAGGATACGAACAAGACACAAGAAACTTGCTTCAAAATCCAAACCCGTTTGATATGTAAATGGTCCTTCGACTAGCAAATTTTGAAAACCTGATCGAATGGGATTTTTCTGGCAATTGAGGCTTTGCTAAAATGGACTAAAGGACAGTAGATTGTCTTGTAGGTGTTTGAAAATGAGTGAAGGTTTACGTGGGAGTGAGAGGGGTGGTGAGAATGAAAGTGTGTATACGTTTGTATATATATAAAACGTGTGCATATCTAGTATAAGTATCCAAGGAAATCTTTCAAAGATATCATGGAGATATGGAGTATATTTGTTAGATTTTACATGTCCTTTTATCTATATAATATGTGTGGAGTGGTTATATGTACATATATAAAACGTGGGTCATTTGAAAACCATATCAATTGAAATCTTGCAATGGGGTCACAAGCAATCTGCCAAGGACGATTTAGTATGGATTTTGTAGATTTTGTTAGATCTTGTGTTATTGAACATGTGTGGATAAGGATGTCGACATATAGATTTTTAACTACAAGTAGAGATTGTGCAAGATTCTTGGCAGGGAGTATTTAAGAATTGGATTTTAAGAAGATATGGTGATGAATATTTAGTCAAGTTGCTAGTTTTAGAGATTTGATAAATCGATTATATTATTTTACAAAAGGGTCCGTTTGGTGATTATTGAATATGTTTGATCCGTCGTGGTCCGCGTGTGAGCTCGTTCCATCGTATCATAACAAAGTTTAAATAGAAATGTAATAGACAAAAAGTTTAAATTGGCTTGTAAAAATGGTTAAGTGAACAGTAACGACGTGTTAATAATAGATTAGCGTTCACTAATGACTAGGGAATTCTACGGGTTGCTACAGTACCTACTCCTTATTTTTGAATCTCGTCCCGAGATTCAGTCTGCGTTATCCCTTAAGAGACGCTAACGGATAGTCGATGTGTAAAATTTAAGGTAATAGGGCAAAACTTACGAATCTAGGGTAAAATACTATTTGACTAGGGAAAACGTACTCATTATTTATTAGCGGCGTCCAAGTCACCCAAGTAGTAAGCTCTACCACGAGCTGGACCAAGCTGGGCTACAGGGTTTGGGTTATTTCCTTCGATAGCTAAAGCTAGATTTCCTTGCCTCTGTCCAGGTGTTCCATTCAACCTAGGACATGCATTTCTGAGATGATCCGGTCTGTTACATTCCTAGCATGCCTTCTTCCTGTTGCCTGCATTTCCCGGTGCTTTACATTGATTCGCATAATGACCCAACTGATTGCAGTTCGTACACTCACGGCAGGGCACAGATCCTGCGTGATGAAAAGTACATCTAGCACACTTAGGATGTGGACCTGAATATCCTCTCTGACCATTACCCGTGGCCATAAAGGTTCTTGCCTTCTTGTTGTCGATCATGGGGACTATCTGTTTGTCTGACCCATTCGTTCCCTTCCTTTTATCGCCGTCTCTTAGGACTCCATTCCTAACCATCTCATCTGTTAGAGTTCCAGCTCTCAGTATTGCGCTCTGAATCGTAGACGGCTCAGTTGCTTTCACAGTTCCACGAATTTCGAGAACAAGGCCATAGATGTACCTCTCAATCCTCTTGGATTCAGGGGTAACCAGATGAGGAACTAATCTTGCTAATTCGTGAAATCGATCTGTGTAGGCTGCATGACCAGCTCCTATCATGGAGTGATGATAGAGTTCATTTTCCAGCTTCTGCATCTCATTATCCGGGCAATACTCTTCTTTCAGTAGTGCCTTAAAGTCGTCCCACGCCATTCCCACAGCTGCTTCTCTGCCTCTCGCTTGAATCTGCGTGTTCCACCACGTTAACGCCTTTCCTGACAGTGAGCATGCCGAATATTTCACTTTCTGATGCGTTCCACAGTTACTGATGTCGATTACTGACTCCATCTTTTCGATCCATCGGGTATACTCCAAAGCACCTCCTTTTCCGTCAAACTCCATTGGCTTACATACTGTAAATTCCTTATACGTGCACCCAATTGTGCGGGTGGTAGTCTCATTCACACCTACACCATTGGTATCGTCATTTATGCTTCTGTGGTTTCCCGAGTTGTTGATATGGTTGCCCACTTGGGTGATAATAGTTAGAAGCAAGGTTTGAAGCTGTTGAGCGATGATGGCGGAGAAATCAGGGTTTCCACCGTCGTTGTGGTCGTTGTTATCATTGTTACTAATGCCGCGGCCACCTCCTCGACCCCTACGTTCACTAGTCCTTCCACCTCTTAGTGTGGCATTTCCTCGGTTAGCGTTGCGAGCTGATCTCCTTGTTGCCATTGCCTCTCTGCAATGAAGGAATTTTAGTGAACGTCGGAGATGAGGTAGAAGTCGTTTGAGTTATCGATTTATACTTAACGTTTTCACATAACCCCGCTACTAGCTGTTATCCTAAAGGGGTTAATGTCGATTAACGTACGCATGGTTACATATGTCCACGTGTGTCGTGATGCACTTATAATTATGTTGGCCACCATAATTATACTTGCCTCCTTTCACACGTGTACATATCACCAAGCACACATATCTCGACGTTACTTAAAAGAGTAGGGTGATCATCTCTCAGAAAATCCTCGAGTGAACTCATCAAATTTCTGCGGCTAAGTGATAACCTTTATTTAACTTAACCCCGTGTCTCATCAAACAAGAACTGTCACAAGATCAAGTTAAATAGCCAGTTATCACTGAGCTCCACTCTTCTGATGTCTCGAACAAGTTCTGAGATTTTTCCCTATTGGTACAAATATTATAGCATCTAACAGTGCGCACATAAATGAGAAAAGTTCTACGTAAGTAAGGCGATAGGGATAAGAGTCTCAATGTATATAGCAGTTATAGTCTAGGCACCTAAATGCAACCTAGTTCTCTATAACCAAGGCTCTGATACCAATCTGTAACACCCCCAAATTACCGCAGCGGAACAGTAGTGTCAAGGGGGTATTACTTCATAATACAGATCGAGGTATAGAAAACGACCTCTAAATGAGACGTTTTGAAAAGTTATCATTCGAATTATTAAAATCAGAGTTATGACAATAAGTTCCAAAGTAAAGGTACATAAAAGTTTTCAAAGCGTATCGAATGATAAAGATAAGATATAAGTCTTCAAGTATGCAATTGACTCTAGAATCCATGCATCCACTATCGCCTTAAACCTGAGATAAACATGCTAAAAAGTGTCAACCAACGGTTGGTGAGTTCATATAGTTTAGTTTAAAAGTAAAGTATTTGAATATAGATTTCACAGCAAAGGCTTTGTAAATCATTTAAAAATAAAGCATTGAATATAGATTTTCCCAGCAAAGGCATTGCAAATCCACTCAGTTCCAAGCCCCGCCCATACAAGACTTGCAACCTGTGTGTTTACAACCCACTGCTCATAGATTTAGATTTCAGGATTATATTCACCCATGGTCGCGTCATTTTGGACCCATAGGCGGGGAACCACCATCCCAAATAGTATATGTCACCCAACGTCTCGAGTCTTGGACAAGGGTGGGGGTGTTGTCCCATACTAATACTATCAATACCTCTCCTATGACTTTGGATTCGAATCCACAAGAATAGATTTACACATAACAGTGTACAGTATAATAAGTCTACACATAGGATATAAATAGTATAAAAGAGTAAAGTATCACATAGATTTGCATCATAAAGCTAAACATGTATTTGATAAACAAGTAATGTATTTCTACAAGTAAGTAATTTGAGTTTGAGCATGTATCTCCCCCAAAAGTAGTTCAAAAGTATAAAAATAGGGGCTATGAAACTCACCTTGAGTAATCTGAAAATGAGAAATATGAAATCGAGTAAGTTACGGGAACGGCTCCAACACACGACCTGGATTAATGGTGAAGTTTGAGATTCGACAGATTCGGTTTAACACGAGTAATGAATGTGAAACAGATAACGATTTGATGATGAATGAGTTTGATATGCTTAAAATGTTTAAAGTTCAAAAATAATGTTATGCATTATATTATCATGTTTTTATGTTATTTATTTCATAAATATCATTTCCTCGAAATGTGTGTGAAATGTCAATTAAGTCATTAAAACTTATTATTCGTAATTATAAATGTAAGTGAATAAATGTGAACAATTGTTAATTAAATCGTTAAAGTTTGTTACGTGTAATTATAAACGTAAATAAACAAAATGTGAATGTATCGCCAATAAAAATATGTGTTGGACATATTTATCTAGACATAAAGTGGTAAAATATATAGGTTTACTAAACTTATAAAAGCTTTTGGGTTGTAAAATGTCAAAGTTTCAAACTTGAGGATTGAAGTTGTAAATATAATTTAAGTTTCAATCTTATAAAGGTTCTTAAGAAAAATGTCAATTGATTCGAATTAGAGGGACTGAAAATGTTAAGTTGGCAAAAATAATAAAAATACACAAAACCTGCCATGTGCAAGGTTCGAACTCGGGTTGTTTACCAAGAACTAAGCGACTCAACCAACAGAGCTAAGAGTTATTCTTTCTTGTTATGGATTACAGATTCATTATTCTTAATGTATTTGCTATCAGTGTTATTTTTCAAAAAGAATATGAATTTGTTACTAGTGATGGCAGTTTGGTTTGATTAAATTCGAAGGTCATAACAAGCTTATGGGGGCGAACTTAGAATATGAAACAAGTAGTTTGCTAGGTCGTCTATCATCTCGTGCAAAAATATTCATGCGTTACATGTATAAATTTGATTTAAATAGGGCAAGAGTTGGCCTAGTCGGGACGATATCATAACAGGAAAAACACTTGATAAACTTTCTGAAATGAATTGTATGAAAGCCAGTGAACGCACTCTGGAATGAACTCATTTGGACGCTAGAACAGGCACTTAAGGGGAATCACCAACAATGAATTTTATAGTTTTCTAGGTCGACTATTGCATGGTTCAAAAACATGGGTACGTTATATTTGAAAATTCGAAATTTGCTGAGTGATTTAGGGGCTGGTCGACGTACTAGTGTTTAACGAAGAAAGAATAGTTAGAAAAATTCTATTACTTTGAACCCGGTTTGACATTATATTTGGTTTATAGTTCGAATTGACTTCAACTAGAGTTGTACACATTAATTTGTGATGTTTACATGTTTTCGAATAAAAGAGGCCATTCCTTATGTTGATTATACAAGTCTTACGTAAAAATATAAGTAATGCAACGAATGTAAAACGATTTTGAACTACAAATAAAAACGATGTCATGCGTATTTTTAATGATTATGAGTGTCAGTAAGATTCAAACTCTTGTTGTTGTCATCTTCTTTTGGGGTCAAACATCTTGTACGAGAGTAACAAAAATAATTGTAGGTTATATACGTTCGTACGAAAATAGAAAATTTGCATGGTTCATATCTAATTGTTTATATGAGATGTTAACATGATATAGGGACTTACAAAGATTTAAGGATGACTAAAGATTTAAGGATGACTGTGGATCGAAGGATACGAACAAGACACAAGAAACTTGCTTCAAAATCCAAACCCGTTTGATATGTAAATGGTCCTTCAACTAGCAAATATTGAAAACCTGATCGAATTGGATTTTTTCTGGCAATTGAGGCTTTGCTAAAATGGACTAAAGGACAGTAGATTGTCTTGTAGGTGTTTGAAAATGAGTGAAGGTTTACGTGGGAGTGAGAGGGGTGGTGAGAATGAAAGTGTGTATACGTTTGTATATATATAAAACGTGTGCATATCTAGTATAAGTATCCAAGGAAATCTTTCAAAGATATCATGGAGATATGGAGTATATTTGTTAGATTTTACATGTCCTTTTATCTATATAATATGTGTGGAGTGGTTATATGTACATATATAAAACGTAGGTCATTTGAAAACCATATCAATTGAAATCTTGCAATGGGGTCACAAGCAATCTGCCAAGGACGATTTAGTATAGATTTTGTAGATTTTGTTAGATCTTGTGTTATTGAACATGTGTGGATAAGGATGTCGACATATAGATTTTTAACCACAAGTAGAGATTGTGCAAGATTCTTGGCAGGGAGTATTTAAGAATTGGATTTTAAGAAGATATGGTGATGAATATTTAGTCAAGTTGCTAGTTTTAGAGATTTGATAAATCGATTATATTATTTTACAAATGGTCCGTTTGGTGATTATTGAATATGTTTGATCCGTCATTGTCCGCGTGTGAGCTCGTTCCATCGTATCATAACAAAGTTTAAATAGAAATGTAATAGACAAAAAGTTTAAATTGGCTTGTAAAAATGGTTAAGTGAACAGTAACGACGTGTTAATAATAGATTAGCGTTCACTAATGACTAGGAAATTCTACGGGTTGCTACAATACAATTCGATGTTTTCATTCACATCCATGGGTGCAAAGCAGGACACATCTGTTATTCAAGGATATGGAGCATATTGTTACAGGATACAAGGTGAAAATTACCACAGAATGGGGAGTCTGTTGCCAGAGGGCAATAAACCTCCTGTTTTTGCACAGTTATATATTTACGACTCAAAGAATGAAATACAAAATAGACTTAATTGTGTCAGGTATGACAACTTTGATTATTTTGTCATTTCGTACATGTTGTTTATATATTACTTGCATAAACAACAGCATACTAATATAACTATATTCATTTCATGCATTACCATCGACAGCACATCGACATCGACCAACTATAACATAGACCACCAATTGACTGTAGATTTACGCGACATGATGGATACCATCAATCCATTAGTTGGTCAGTTCAGAATGGCCGGGGAACGATCAGCCAGGAAAAGTGATGAAAACAAATTCAAATTACGCCTTATCGGTACACGAGAACGAGATGGTAGAAATTATAACCTACCCATAGCTAATGAAATTGGAGGACTCATAGTTGGGGACTTTGACGCGACAGCACACAAAAGAGACATTATTTTACACTTACAAGAAGGGGGTCTTAGAAGAATTAGTGAATTGCACCCGTCATATCTGGCATTACAATACCCATTGTTGTTCCCATATGCAGAGGATGGTTACTGGACAGATATATATCATGTAGGCGTTACTGATTACACACCAACAAACAAAAAAACACGGGTAACAATGAGGGAGTACTTTACATATCGACTACAAGAAAGGACAGGAGTTTTCTCGATGATACTCAATGCAAGGAGGCTATGTCAACAATTTATTGTTGACGCATACACTATGATAAAATCTGAAAGGATGTCGTTTGTTAAAAATCAACAAAAGGATTTGAGGAGTGAAACATATTCTAAACTTGCAAAATTGGCAGAGCAAGAAGATTCTGGGGTCACATTACGTGGGAAAAAGGTTATATTACCATCGTCATTTACTGGGAGTCCAAGATATATGATGCAAAACTATTTAGATGCAATGACAATATGCAAGGTTTATGGATATCCTGACCTGTTTATCACATTCACATGCAATCCAAATTGGCCAGAAATTGCGCGTTTTGTCGCAGGTAAGGGGTTGAAGTCTGAGGACCGGCCTGATGTGATAACCAGGGTCTTTAAACAAAAGCTGGACAATCTGATGAGAGATTTTAAAGACCGACATTTTTTTGGACATTTAAAAGTAGGTATTATCATATTTCTATTAGAAAAATGTAGAGTAGCTGCATCAATTATCATTGATTATATACAGTACTTAACATTATCATCTTGATGCAGCTGTTTATACCGTTGAGTTCCAGAAAAGAGGCCTACCACATGCTCATATACTGCTTTTCTTGGAAGAAAGCGATAAAATCAAAACAACAAGCCAAATTGATCGATTTATTTCAGCGGAAATACCGGATAAAAATGAAGACCCGGAACTGTATGAAATTGTTGCTGATCATATGATGCATGGACCATGTGGCCCCAGTGTCCAACTTGCCCGTATACCGTAAAAAACAAGTGCACAAAGAAATTCCCTAAGGAATTTAACGATTCTACAGTCATAGATGACAGTGGATACGCACTTTATAAAAGGAGGAACGATGGATGTACAGTAACAAAGAGCGGGTCAGAATTACACAACGGATACGTGGTACCTTACAATCCAGCGTTGTTGAGACGCTACCAATCACATATTAATGTGGAGTGGTGCAATCAGGCGGGTTCCATAAAATATCTTTTCAAGTATATAAACAAGGGTCTAGATAGGGCCACGGCGGCCGTAGAAGACCAAGATGTAGATGAAGTCAAAGACTATTACGATTGTCGATATCTTTCAGCGTGTGAGGCGGCATGGAGGATTTATAAATTTGACATCCATTACAGATTTCCTCCCGTTGAGCGCTTGCCATTTCATTTGGAAGGCGAACAATCAGTTATATTTGATGCTTCAGAAAGCATTGACTGTACTTTGGATAAAGCATCCGTAAATGATACGAAATTTATCCAATGGATGAAAACAAACAGGACGGATCAAGAAGTGAGAAGCCTACTTTACCACGAGTTTCCACAACACTATGTATGGAAACAAGAAGAGAAGACTTGGGTAAAAAGACAAAAAGGCACATGCATTGGACGCGTACATCACGTGTCGCCGTCAACCAGGGAGCTGTTCTATTTACGAGTCTTGATTAACAAAGTCCCGGGTGCGCAAGATTGGGTTGACTTTAAAAAATTCGAGGATGTTACGTACAATACATACAAAGAGGCTTGCCAAGTGCGGGGTCTACTAGAAGATGACAAAGAATATATCGATGGGTTGTTAGAAGCCAGTCTATGGGGGTCCGGAAACTATCTGCGTAAGTTTTATGTCATACTAATCCTGACAGATTGTATGTCTCGACCAGAGTTTGTTTATGAAAAAACATGGGAAGTAATGGCTACTGACGTGTTACATGCAGAGCGAATAAAAAGGAATGATCCAGGTATGAATTTTTTAATATAAAACATTAATTTGGAAACAACATATCTGCATGACTTATACAAAATACACCCAGTATTTGTTATATAAAAACAATGTAATTCAACATAACTACTAATAAGCAGGACATTATATTAGGACACAAACACTGTCTACAAGTCTACATATTATATCCATAACCAAAGGAAACTACCACTACCGTGTCCACATTACGCAACAAATACTTATCATAACATATGGTCACCATAACCAAAATAAAAGTTTACGTACCAAGAATAACATACCAAAAGCATTTGTTAGACAGCTGATGCGTGGTTTTGCAACCTTACAACAGGTTTTACCTCTCGAGGGATCTCAAGAGGCTTACAACCCCACCAGGCAGTGTACCTGACCGATGTAGTATAGTGTAGTGGTAAGTACGGGGGATTGATCGTTCTCCACAGGGAATAGTGTTGTTAGGTATGAAAAATTACTCTAATAGGTCTAAGGGTGAGAGAAGATTCTTTTTATGTTTTTATATTTTTATGAAAGCAAGTAAAATCTCAGGTTTGAAAGAGTGGGCGGAATTAGTTGCTAGTCAACTAACCCAAATTTCTACGAATGCAAATAAAATAAGATAACAGAAAATGAAAATGTTGGTGAAAACTTATGTGGAGGGAAATGTGTTTACTTAGATTTCCTTACTCCCTAACTATCTTTTACCGGTTGATTAGTGTGTATTAGTTGCGTGGATGACGGGTGTATTCCTTAATACCATTCGTGGGGTGGCGTACGTACTTCCCCAACTCTACAAACTCCTACTTCACTCCTATGTCGAGCCGGCTAGGAAGCTCCTAACATGGGATCACTAGAATTCGCTTGTGCATTAAATACAACCATAAAAACCTTTAGTACGCATTGGTTCATGTTTCTTAAGATGTTCAAGCAAGTTACCGAATAGGAAGTTAGCCAGTTTTCTTAAGCCTAACATAGATGAACAATCATCCAATACAACTAACAACACACTAATAACCAATAATCAATAGCTAGGTTTCATTAGATCTAAGCAAACACAAGATAAATCTAGCCTAACATGTTAAACAAAAGACAAGAATAAGATAGAATCAAACAACACATAGACATATTGAATGATTAATTGATAACTTATCTTCAATGTAACATGGAAGATCTCAAGGCAAAAAGCCTTGAAAGAGCTGCCAAATTCGTCCTAGGGTTTTCACACACAAAGTTCCCCAATAAGTTCCACACTAATGACAAAGAATTGCAAAACTATATATAGATTTTTAGATCTGACGGCGTCACGTTATGGAGTGTGACGCCGTCACCTCGCCGCTTTTAGGGTTCTCGGATGACCTTCTTGACGCCGTCCCTCTTTAGCTCTCCAAAATCCGTTTTGGCCTATCAAGGCTTGACGCCCTCAGACTATGAACGTGACGCCGTCCCTCTTTAAATTATAACGTGACGACCTTGATCAAATTAAAGGGTGACGCCGTCAGAATTTCCATGCAATTTCTCTGGCTTATCATGAGTAAATTTCACATCCACCACTTTTGCCAAGCCATGACGCCGTCCAGGGTTAAATATGACGCCGTCAAAGGTAACTTTCAGCCGATTTTTGAGACTTTGCCGTTTTCTTCACTTTTATGCTCCAAAAACGTACAAAATGCCTCCTTTTCCAGATTTCTCCTCAAAAGTACCTAAAATGACAAAAGGAACGATTTAGGGCAATATTTGATCAAATAAATACGATTTAGGGCTTAAATGACCCCTTAAAAGCGGTACACTTTTCGCTTCATCAAATACCCTTACACTTGAGATTTGCTTGTCCTCAAGCAAATGCGCTTTTATTCTAATCAAAATACTAGTTAGGGGTCATTTAATGCTAACATAAAAGTAATTACAACAAATATTCGTTCCACTTTAATCATAATAAGCACGGAGATTACAAACTAGCACCTCACAAGTAGTGTTTAGATACTCACATCTCTCAAGTGTCATCAAAATAAATCTCATAAATGGAAACGGATAATATCTCTCACTACCTGTCATAGCAAATAGATTACCATAGGCTTGGGAAAGGATAAAAAACCTCCTCCACTCGGCGTAAGCACCAAAGATAAACTATCAAAGAGGGCTTTTAAATGGGTTATAATGTTAGGTGTAGGGAAAAGGAAAACACGGTTTTGTTGGATAAAGGATATTTTACTGGTGGCGAGTTAAAGATCTTGATCAATTACATGTACTATACAATGTTGCTAAGCCAAGACTCGACTCAATCTTAAGCTAATGAAAGAAAATAACAAAAACATAAAATAAACATAAAATAAAACGGGATGGTAGTCCGTATGTTTTTTCTACTTTTCTTTTTCTCATTTTTTTGTATTTTTCTTGATTTTTTCGATTTTTTTTTTTTTTTTTTTTTTTTTTTTTTTTTTTTTTTTGACATACATTCTTACCCTACCATCCAAAATAATACATCATAGGGGCATTGCATTCCCCTTACACTTGAACTTTTACATAACTTTACAAATAACTATTCTAATGACTCGAATTAAGATAATTGAAAAACTTGGAGTACTTTTAAAATATTTAGCACATATGAGGGTAATAAATGATGTTCTTCCCCATTACTCTATTACACTAGTACTTTACCCATGAGTCCCAATCGTCCCAAAACAATATGTACAAGGATATGACTCGACTTAGCAACCATGTAATCAATTAGATAATTAACTTGGGGTTTAAACAAATGTTGTCACAATAATGCACTAAAAATGAGTGCATACAAGGTAGGCTAAGGCGATTTGGGTGTACATTTAAGTGGGGTGTAAACAAATTCTTCCTTTAAGTAAAATGCTTAAAGGTCGAAACGAAAAGATAGGCTCTGAGGGGTGTACTAGGGGTATCGTGTACTAAAAATGAGTACAACGCAAAGGGTGTGGGAGAATTACTTGACCAATGTAGCCAATGTAATTATAACAAAAACACAGGTGTAAAACAATGGGTTAATCCTAATGCCTCTTATCATGTAGTAAATCTAACTACACGAATGTAGTCTCACTTGTGGCCTTGGAATGGTCCTAACGCAAGTTCTAGAACCTAAGTGCTACCGGTACACACATCATAGCATAAATGCTTTTCCTACCAATTCTAGGGGCGAACCTCACATATTTGGGGGTGGAAAATTTTTTAGTGGTACGGTTTTTGTGCTAGTCATATAACTCCTATCCGTGAGTCGCTCATTAAGATCAAAGTTTCACTCTTATATGTTGTAAAAAATTTTAAATTTGGCACTAAAATTACCTTAACAGGTATTTATCTCAGTTTTATTACACATCCACTATTAAACAAACAAAAATCAAGCGCAATTGTATTCTCTAATCGTACTTTTACCCCCCCTTACACTTAAGATGAACATTGTCCCCAATGTTCAAATAACAAGATGTAAAAGTATAAAGTAAAAGAATGAAATCAAATACTCCCCTGATTCGTTCGGTGGATAATGAAGTAACACGGTTAGATCTTCTTCCAAAGTAATGTTGAAGCTCCATGACTAATGCATCGCCAAAAGCTTGATCCAAAAAACATTTCCTTGTCCAAAATAACCTGTTAAACCTGAGAAAACAAACACGAAAACCTGCATAACATCGGCGGGATAAATCTATATATAAGGATATAATGCTTGTGGAATGATAATTTTGCAGATTCCTGGAGATTATAAGTTATAGATTTAATAAAAACTTTTTATGAAAACAAAACCTTCAAAAATTTTCAGAAAATTAAACCTGACGCCGTCAGGTTGTAAAGCCTGACGCCGTCAGAAATGATCTGACAGAATTCTCATGTTACGTTTCCGGAAAAATTTTGTAAAAACCTATACCTTACTTCCTGTAAATCCTGCAAAACATCATTATGACTCGATACAAGCATTTGACTCAAACAAATACTAATATGTATGTTCATTTATTACTATTATGATTCATGTTCATTTGTGTTCTAATAAACCGATTTAGATTTCCCTTACACTTAACTTTTGCAAAATACCTTTATATGTAGTTAAGACGAAGTTAAAAACAAGATAAAGCATTTTCACAAATTACTTTTGAACATGAATCAATAATAATAAAACTTAAACACACATACGGAAACAAATAAAATCAAACAAACAAATAAATAAACACACAAAGCAAATAAAGCTTGGGTTGCCTCCCAAGAAGCGCTTTTCTTTATTAACGAGTCTTGTAGCTAGACTCAAAGTCACGTACATTACGTGATTCCATCATTGGTCACGGTTCCTAGGCCATTTTCATTCCCGGTTTTATATTCCGGTCCCAATTTCAAACAATCCTTGTAGAAACCGAATATCCTTTCCATAACATAGTCTACTCCCTTATTTCTATCCTCATCATTCCTATAGTAAACCGCTTGCTTGAGCTCCTTCTCAACATTTGACAAGTGTTGGAATTGTTCTATCTTATATGGCATTTGGTAGTTTACCTCATCGGTCTCATCCTTAAATCTAACTATCCCTAAGGAAGGTTCATAAGTCATTCTAGAGACCTCAACAAATGGTTTTCCAAAAACCACTTGAGTTAAGGATGCATCGACTATTGGGCGGATATCTTCTACAATTACAAAGTCGGTGACATAGGTGAAGTTTCCTACATAAACCGGTAATCCCTTAACTCTTCCCGTGAAGTTACTCAACCATCCCTTGTCAGGGACCATCCTATACCCAAGTTGATTTTTCATTATCAAGTTGTAGTGGGCTCTAGTCATGATGTTTATGGGTGATCTAAGGTCGATGTTGGCTTTCCACACATGCAAATGTCCGATGTTGCATGGTATGTTGAGATTAGAAGGGTCGCCTATTTCTATAATTGGTCTACCTAGGAAGTATGGTGTCTCGGGGTCATCGAATAAGTTTGTATGATATGCGCGCTCTTCCTTAGTGGGTAGCCTATTGAAGTAGTCCTTATCATCATCTACTTCTTCAATCTCACTTGTCCTAACTTCCTTATCAACCTCGACTTTCTTATCCTCATCCTTAGGTTCACTATTATCCTCATTCCTTTCAATTGGTTTAATAGTGACAATGTTGACAAAGTGGACGTGTTTGGATGAAGAGGGGTCTTTTACTTGGGGTCCGTTATTTGTGTTCCTAGCGTCCTTATGTGGAGGTGATAACACTTGGTTATTGAGAGCTTTCAACAAGTTGTCAATTTTATTGGTCATCTCCGTTTGTTGTTGATTGAATTCGGATTCGAATCTAGCTATCCGAGCTTCTTGAGATGCCATAAATTGGGACATCAATCCTTCAAAGTTATTGGTACTACCATTGCCAGAAGGATTGTTGTTGAAAGTACGGTTCGAGTTGGAACCGCTTGATTGGAAACGATTAGGCGGGTTGGAAGAATTGGTTTGTTGTGCGTTTTGGTTTTGTTTCCACCTAAGGTTCGGGTGATTTTTCCATGAGGGGTTGTATGTATCACCATAGGGGTTTGGCTCGGGTTTGAAAGTGTACCACTTGTCTCCCGCTCCGTCGGTACGCGAGGATGCGTAGTCCACAAAAGCTTGTTCGGGGAGTTCCATGCAATCACGAGTGTCGTGGGGACCACTACATAATTCACATGAAGAAGTGATTTTGTTCACTTGGCTTGAAGGTTTAGGAGCCTCATAGGATTTCATGAGAAACTTGACTTGGTCTTCAAGTTCTATGATCCTACGGTCGGAAGTGCTTGAATTGTTCGAAGGCAAAGATATTGCCTTGACCGTTTTATTCAAATCACGGGGATCACTCCAACTTTCGTTGTCATAAAGAGCAAGATCCTCTAGGAGAGCCCATGATTGTTCCGCACTTAGATCACGTAGCTTGCCACCGGCCGATTGGTCAATGGTTTGCCTCGTGGAGAGATTGATATGGTCATAGAAGATTTGGACTTGGAGCCAAAGTTCTATGCCATGGTGAGGGACTTTTTGGAGTAAGTCCTTGAATCGAGTCCATGCCTCGTAGAGGGTTTCGCCTTGACGTTGTTGGAACATCAAGATATCATTCCTTAGCTTGGTAGTTCTTCCCGGTGGGAAAAACTGAGCAAGGAAACTGATTGCGTGGTTTTGCAACCTTACAACAGGTTTTACCTCTCGAGGGATCTCAAGAGGCTTACAACCCCACCAGGCAGTGTACCTGACCGATGTAGTATAGTGTAGTGGTAAGTACGGGGGATTGATCGTTCTCCACAGGGAATAGTGTTCGTTAGGTGTGAAAGGCTACTCTAATTAGGTCTAAGGGTTGAGGAAGATTCTTTTTATGTTTTTATAGTTTTTATGAAAGCAAGTAAAATCTCGGTTTTGATAGAGTGGGCGGAATTAGTTGCTAGTCAACTAACCCAATTTACTACGAATGCAAATAAAATAAAATAACAAAAATGAAAATGTGGTGAGAAACTTATGTGTAGAGAAATGTGTTTACTTAGATTTCCTTACTCCCTAGCTATCTTTTACCGGTTAATTAGTGTGTATTAGTCGCGTGGATGACGGGTGTATTCCTTAATACCATTCGTGGGGTGGCGTACTTACTTCCCCAACTCTACAAGCTCCTACTTCACTCCTATGTCGAGCCGGCTAGGAAGCTCCTAACATGGGATCACTAGAATTCGCTTGTGCATTAAATACAACCATAAAAACCTTTAGTACGCGTTTGGTTCATGTTTCTTAAGACGTTCAAGCAAGTTACCGAATAGGAAGTTAGCCAGTTTTCTTAAGCCTAACATAGATAAACAATCATCCAATACAACTAATAACACATTAACAACCAATAATCAATAGCTAGGTTTCATTAGATCTAAGCAAACACAAGATAAATTTAGCCTAACATGTTAAAAAAAAGACAAGAATAAGATAGAATCAAACAACACATAGACATATTGAATGATTAATTGATAACTTATCTTTCAATGAAACATGGAAGATCTCAAGGCAAAAAGCCCTGAAAAAGTAGCTAAATTCGTCCTAGGGTTTTATCCCAAAATTCCACACACTAAGCTCTCCTTAATGACAAAAAATTAGAAAACTATATATAGATTTTTGGATCTGACGGCGTCACCTTATGGAGTGTGACGCCGTCACCTCGCCGCTTTTAGGGTTCCCGGATGACCTTCTTGACGCCGTCCCTCTTTAGCTCTTCAAAAATCCATTCTGGCTTATCAAGGCTTGACGCCGTCAGCTCGTGAACGTGACGCCGTCCCCTTATGATTTAAGCCGTGACGCCCTTGATCAGGTTAAAGCGTGACGCCGTCAGAATTCACATGCTATTTTCACTGGCTTATCATGAGTAAATTTCACGTCCAACTTTTCTTGCCAAAGCATGACGCCGTCCAGAGTAAATTGTGACGCCGTCAAGAGTAACTTTTAGCCGATTTTTGAGACTTTGTCGTTTTCTTCACTTAATGCTCCAAAAACGTCCAAAATGCCTCCTTTTCCAGATTTCTCCTCAAAAGTACCTAAAATGACAAAAGGAACAATTTAGGGCAATATTTGATCAAATAAATACGATTTAAGGCTTAAATGACCCCTTAAAAGCGGTACACTTTTCGCCTCATCAAATACCCTTACACTTGAGATTTGCTTGTCCTCAAGCAAATGCGCTTTTATTCTAATCAAAATACAAGTTAGGGGTCATTTAATGCTAACATAAAAGTAATTACAACAAATATTCGTTCCACTTCAATCATAATAAGCACGGAGATTACATACTAGCACCTCACAAGTAGTGTTTAGATACTCACATCTCTCAAGTGTCATCAAAATAAATCTCATAAATGAAAACGGATAATATCTCTCACTACCTGTCATAGCAAATAGATTACCATAGGCTTGGGAAAGGATCGAAAACCTCCTCCACTAGGCGTAAGCACCTAAGATAAACTATCAAAGAGGGCTTTTAAATGGGTTATAACGTTAGGTGTAGGGAAAAGGAAAACACGGTTTTGTTGGATAAAGGATATTTTACTGGTGGCGAGTTAAAAATCTTGATCAATTACATGTACTATACAATGTTGCTAAGCCAAGACTAGACTCGATCTTAAGCTAATGATAAAAAACAAAAACATAAAATAAACATAAAATAAAACGGGATGGTAGTCCGTATGTTTTTTCTATTTTTCTTTTTCTCATTTTTTTGTGTTTTTCTTGATTTTTTTTTTTTTTTTTTTTTTTTTTTTTTTTTTTTTTTTTTTTTTTTTTTGCATACACTTTTACCCTACCATCCAAAATAATACATCATAGGGGCATTGCATCCCCCTTACACTTGAATTTTTACATAACTTTACAAATACTAATCTAATGACTCGAATTAAGATAATCGAAAAACTTGGAGTACTTTTAAAATATTTAGCACATATGGGGGTAATAAATGATGTTCTTCCCCATTACTCCATTACACTAGTACTTTACCCATGAGTCCCAATCATCCCAAAACAATATGTACAAGGATATGACTCGACTTAGCAACCATGTAATCAACTAGATAATTAACTTGGGTTTAAACAAATGTTGTAACAATAATGCACTAAAAATGAGTGCATACAAGGTAGGCTAAGGCGATTTGGGTGTACATTTTAGTGGGGTGTAACAAATTCTTCCTTTAAGTAAAATGCTTAAAGGTCGAAGCGAAAAGATAGGCTCTGAGGGGTGTACTAGGGGTATCGTGTACTAAAAATGAGTACAACGCAAAGGGTGTGGGAGAATTACTTGACCAATGTAGCCAACGTAATTATAACAAAAACACAGGTGTAAAACAATGGGTTAATCCTAATGCCTCTTATCATGTAGTAAATCTAACTACACGAATGTAGTCTCACTTGTGGCCTTGGAATGGTCCTAACGCAAGTTCTAGAATCTAAGTGCTACCGGTACACACATCATAGCATAAATGCTTTTCCTACCAATTCTAGGGGCGAACCTCACATATTTGGGGGTGGAAAATTTTTTAGTGGTACGGTTTTTGTGCTAGTTATATAACTCCTATCCGTGAGAGGCTCATTAAGATCAAAGTTTCACTCCTATATGTTGTAAAAAAATTTAAATTTGGCACTAAAATTACCTTAACAAGTATTTCTCTCAGTTTTATTACACATCTACCATCAAACAAACAAAAATCAAGCGCAATTGTATTCTCTAAAATCGTACTTTTACCCTCCCCTTACACTTAAGATGAACATTGTCCCCAATGTTCAAATAATAAGATGTAAAAGCAAAAAGTAAAAGAATGAAATCAAATACTCCCCTGATTCGCTCGGTGGATAATGAAATTACACGGTTAAATCTTCCTCCAAAGAGAATGTTGAAGCTCCATGACTAATGCATCGCCATAAGCTTGATTTAAACATCTCCTTGTCCAAAATAACCTGTTAAACCTGAGAAAACAAACACGAAAACCTGCATAACATCGGCGGGATAAAATCTATATATAAGGATATAATGCTTGTGGAATGAAAATTTTGCAGATTCCTGGAGATTATAAGTTGGAGGTTTTAATAAAAACTTTTTATGAAAACAAAACTTTCAAAAATTTCTGGAAATTAAATCTGACGCCGTCAGGTTATAACCCCTGACGCCGTCAGAAATGACCTGACAAAAATTTTCGTTTTAAGTTCCCGGAAAATTTTTTTTTGGAAAAACCTTTACCTTACTTCCTGGAAATCCTGCAAAACATCATTATGACTCGATACAAGCATTTGACTCAAACAAATACGAATATGTATGCTAATTTATTATTATTACGATTCATGTTCATTTGTGTTCTAATAAACCGATTTAGATTTCCCTTACACTTATCTTTTGCAAAATACCTTTATATGTAGTTAAGACGAAGTTAAAAACAACATAAAGCATTTTCACAAATTAGTTTTTAACATGAACCAATAATAATAAAAATTAAACACACATACGGAAAATAAAATCAAACAAACAAATAAATAAACACACAAAGCAAATAAAACAAATAAAGCTTGGGTTGCCTCCCAAGAAGCGCTTTTCTTTATTAACGAGTCTTGTAGCTAGACTCTAAGTCACGGGGTCTACGTTTTTCCGTTTTTCTTCTCAATTGCCCCTCTAATCATCCTAACAACCTCCATATCAATTTTGTATTTAGGTCCAAGGTTTAAGCAATCTTTATAATAAAGGCTTCTCCTATTCCAAACATGGTCCATGCCTTTTTCTTTATCCTCTTCATTGATGTCCTCAATCACACCAATGTTGTCCATGTCAAATCGAGGCACAAAACGAAACTCGTTAACCCGATAAGGCATCCTATATGTGATCCTATCTATGTGATTAGAAAACTGAACCGTGCCTTTCAAACGGTCATACCTTAAATTGGATGCTTCGATAAATGGCTTACCTAACACAACGCGAGATAGGCGGCAGTCAACAACACTTGCCATATCTTCTAAAATCATGAAGTTGGTGACAAAGGTAAAGCTCCCAACAAGGATATGTATATCCTTAATTCTTCCAACGAAGTTACAAACTCCGCCTGGACACTTGGGGTCCATCCTAGGCTCAAGTGGTGTGTTTATGATTTGGCTATAGAGGCCTGAGGACATAACGTTGATTGGGGATTCACAGTCAATGTAAGCATGCTCAACGTATTGGTACCCAATCATACATGGTATCTTCACATTCCCGGGATCACCTCTCTTAATCTTTGGGTCAATTCTAACAAAAGGTGGTCGAGGGTTATCAACTAGGTTGTTATAGTAAGCAATCTCCTCCTTAGTGGGGTATTCATTGAAATAATCATCAAACCTAGGATCTACCTTCACTTCCTCAATTTTCTCAATCAACTTATCAACCGTAAGATTATTACGTTCTAAGTAATTATCTGAGTATATGGCGGTCCCTAAGTTGTTCAAGGCATAATCAAGCTCTATATCAATCATTCTACTGAGCTCCCTGAGCTCACTAATCTCATTCTCAAGTTGGCTACGCAACAAAGCCACTTCGCCAGGTGTAAGGGGTGGATTCGCGTTTTCCATAATGGCAAACTGAATAGTTAATGAAAATCTGTTACGAACAAAAGCACAAAGAAAATAGATAGACTAAAGAAAACCTAGAAAAATAAAACAAAAATCTCACTAGAAAGGAATCTAGTGAGTAGACCTAATAGAAATAAAAATTCAACCTAAACAATAACTATTCCCCGGCAGCGGCGCCAAAAACTTGATTGCGTGGTTTTGTAACCTTACAACAGGTTTTACCTCTCGAGGGATCTCAAGAGGCTTACAACCCCACCAGGCAGTGTACCTAACCGATGTAGTATAGTGTAGTGGTAAGTACGGGGGATTGATCGTTCTCCATAGGGAATAGTGTTCGTTAGGTGTGAAAGGCTACTCTAATTAGGTCTAAGGGTTGAGGAAGATTCTTTTTATGTTTTTATAGTTTTTATGAAAGCAAGTAAAATCTCGGTTTTGATAGAGTGGGCGGAATTAGTTGCTAGTCAACTAACCCAATTTACTACGAATGCAAATAAAATAAAATAACAAAAATGAAAATGTGGTGAGAAACTTATGTGTAGAGAAATGTGTTTACTTAGATTTCCTTACTCCCTAGCTATCTTTTACCGGTTAATTAGTGTGTATTAGTCGCGTGGATGACGGGTGTATTCCTTAATACCATTCGTGGGGTGGCGTACTTACTTCCCCAACTCTACAAGCTCCTACTTCACTCCTATGTCGAGCCGGCTAGGAAGCTCCTAACATGGGATCACTAGAATTCGCTTGTGCATTAAATACAACCATAAAAACCTTTAGTACGCGTTTGGTTCATGTTTCTTAAGACGTTCAAGCAAGTTACCGAATAGGAAGTTAGCCAGTTTTCTTAAGCCTAACATAGATAAACAATCATCCAATACAACTAATAACACATTAACAACCAATAATCAATAGCTAGGTTTCATTAGATCTAAGCAAACACAAGATAAATTTAGCCTAACATGTTAAACAAAAGACAAGAATAAGATAGAATCAAACAACACATAGACATATTGAATGATTAATTGATAACTTATCTTTCAATGAAACATGGAAGATCTCAAGGCAAAAAGCCCTGAAAAAGTAGCTAAATTCGTCCTAGGGTTTTATCCCAAAATTCCACACACTAAGCTCTCCTTAATGACAAAAAATTAGAAAACTATATATAGATTTTTGGATCTGACGGCGTCACCTTATGGAGTGTGACGCCGTCACCTCGCCGCTTTTAGGGTTCCCGGATGACCTTCTTGACGCCGTCCCTCTTTAGCTCTTCAAAAATCCATTCTGGCTTATCAAGGCTTGACGCCGTCAGCTCGTGAACGTGACGCCGTCCCCTTATGATTTAAGCCGTGACGCCCTTGATCAGGTTAAAGCGTGACGCCGTCAGAATTCACATGCTATTTTCACTGGCTTATCATGAGTAAATTTCACGTCCAACTTTTCTTGCCAAAGCATGACGCCGTCCAGAGTAAATTGTGACGCCGTCAAGAGTAACTTTTAGCCGATTTTTGAGACTTTGTCGTTTTCTTCACTTAATGCTCCAAAAACGTCCAAAATGCCTCCTTTTCCAGATTTCTCCTCAAAAGTACCTAAAATGACAAAAGGAACGATTTAGGGCAATATTTGATCAAATAAATACGATTTAAGGCTTAAATGACCCCTTAAAAGCGGTACACTTTTCGCCTCATCAGAAACGAGTAGTGAGATCATCCCAAGAGGTGATGGATCCTGCGGGTTGACGTTCTAGCCATTGACTAGCTTGGTCCCGCAGAGAGAATTGAAAGAGACGCAATCGGGTCGTCTCTCGAGTGGCAACATCAAGGTCTATAGAATCAACAATTTTGAGAAAGTCCTTGAGATGTTGATTAGGATCTTCGGAACGAAGTCCATGGAATGCGCATCCGCTTTGCACCAACCGGATGGTGTCGGATCGCAAGGGTGTGACATTGGCTCCTTGAGTGAGCTCAATGGTGTTTTGATAGCCATGGTGGCTAGGACGGGAGTACTCTCCTAAAGTACGGGCTCTAGGAGGTGGTGGTTGTTGTTGTGGTGGTGGGTTGTTGGGATTAAGGATATTACCATCTTCCATGATGTCGAATGGTAATGGTTACGAACAAAGAAACGAAGAAAATAGATAGACTAAAGAAAACCAAGAAAAAGAAAATAAAAATCTCACTAGAAAGGAATCTAGTGAGTAGACCTATAAAATAAAAATTCAACCTAAACAATAACTATTCCCCGGCAGCGGCGCCAAAAACTTGATGCGTGGTTTTGCAACCTTACAACAGGTTTTACCTCTCGAGGGATCTCAAGAGGCTTACAACCCCACCAGGTAGTGTACCTGACCGATGTAGTATAGTGTAGTGGTAAGTACGGGGGATTGATCGTTCTCCACAGGGAATAGTGTTCATTAGGTATGAAAAATTACTCTAATAGGTCTAAGGGTGAGAGAAGATTCTTTTTATGTTTTTATATTTTTATGAAAGCAAGTAAAATCTCGGGTTTGAAAGAGTGGGCAGAATTAGTTGCTAGTCAACTAACCCAAATTTCTACGAATGCAAATAAAATAAGATAACAGAAAATGAAAATGTTGGTGAAAACTTATGTGGAGGGAAATGTGTTTACTTAGATTTCCTTACTCCCTAACTATCTTTTACCGGTTGATTAGTGTGTATTAGTTGCGTGGATGACGGGTGTATTCCTTAATACCATTCGTGGGGTGGCGTACGTACTTCCCCAACTCTACAAACTCCTACTTCACTCCTATGTCGAGCCGGCTAGGAAGCTCCTAACATGGGATCACTAGAATTCGCTTGTGCATTAAATACAACCATAAAAACCTTTAGTACGCATTGGTTCATGTTTCTTAAGACGTTCAAGCAAGTTACCGAATAGGAAGTTAGCCAGTTTTCTTAAGCCTAACATAGATGAACAATCATCCAATACAACTAACAACACACTAATAACCAATAATCAATAGCTAGGTTTCATTAGATCTAAGCAAACACAAGATAAATCTAGCCTAACATGTTAAACAAAAGACAAGAATAAGATAGAATCAAACAACACATAGACATATTGAATGATTAATTGATAACTTATCTTCAATGTAACATGGAAGATCTCAAGGCAAAAAGCCTTGAAAGAGCTGCCAAATTCGTCCTAGGGTTTTCACACACAAAGTTCCCCAATAAGTTCCACACTAATGACAAAGAATTGCAAAACTATATATAGATTTTTAGATCTGACGGCGTCACGTTATGGAGTGTGACGCCGTCACCTCGCCGCTTTTAGGGTTCTCGGATGACCTTCTTGACGCCGTCCCTCTTTAGCTCTCCAAAATCCGTTCTGGCCTATCAAGGCTTGACGCCCTCAGACTATGAACGTGACGCCGTCCCTCTTTAAATTATAACGTGACGACCTTGATCAAATTAAAGGGTGACGCCGTCAGAATTTCCATGCAATTTCTCTGGCTTATCATGAGTAAATTTCACATCCACCACTTTTGCCAAGCCATGACGCCGTCCAGGGTTAAATATGACGCCGTCAAAGGTAACTTTCAGCTGATTTTTGAGACTTTGCCGTTTTCTTCACTTTTATGCTCCAAAAACGTCCAAAATGCCTCCTTTTCCAGATTTCTCCTCAAAAGTACCTAAAATGACAAAAGGAACGATTTAGGGCAATATTTGATCAAATAAATACGATTTAGGGCTTAAATGACCCCTTAAAAGCGGTACACTTTTCGCTTCATCAACAGCATCAAACGAAACAAGCAGCATCAGCAAACATGAAACATTGGAATCTTGACTTCATTTTCCCCACAGAAAACAATAGTTTTGTCGTCCCTAACATTCTTGACATATTTAAATCTCAACATCTGATTCTCTTTAAAACCCCATTCTGCAGCCAATTGTCTCCAGGGTCCCTTAAGAAATCAAAATAACAATATTCTCATTATATAACGAAACCAATCATTCACTGTGCACACAACAATAATACACTTATAAACATTAACCTTTATCAATGTCAGGATACGGATCACTTCTTGCCACTAATGTGCACTTGAGTGTCTCATGTGTTAACGCCATACCATTTTCTTTAAATATTATCATCCGAGCTCTGTTGTTGAACAGATTTGTAAACACAACCTTAATACCTTGAACAATGTGATTATCGCTGACCAAATCCAGCCAGCCTTGCCCATAGAAACCACTTCATCCAAACTTTGAATTTAACACACTTATTGTTGATCAAATATACCCGGTTTTGACCATTATAATACATCTCATGAAACCATTCAGGGAGTGTCTACAACATAACCATAATACAATTAGAGTTATGTATTAGCAAATATTATGAAAACAACTCACAAAATCAAATCAAGCATTCTACTGTGTACACAACAACCACAAATTATTACACACCTGATTTTTCCGATAATAATAATCAACCTTCATCAAAAATTGATAAGCCATGTCTCTGAAAATTAAAAAATCAGCTTTAGTAAGTTAAACAACAACAGACATTGGATATGAGGTCCATTCATTGTTGCCTTAAAATAGAAATTACAAACCCCCACCAAGAAACATAAGTCATTTTAAAATACACATTTAAATCTACAATATATTAAATAAAAACACATGGCTTACATTATAACACAGTGTTATTAAACAAACCACTAATCATTGTATTACAATATTTGGGGATCATTTAACTAAACAACATAACAATAATGCAATCTTATAATGTTATAATTAACCATGTATTACAGTGATAATCAATCGTCAATCATTACTAACCCATTATAAACCTCCATATGGTTTAAGATACATTTAAAACAAAAACACCGGTCAACTACTGTTATTAAGATGAATATTACATTGCTTGAAAATGGAAGCCTTCTTTTTACATGGGGGTGTGGTGGGGGGTGGGGGGGGAATGAAAAAAAAACACTTACAGTGATGATCGCACCTGAAATCGGCAAATATATGTGCGTTAGATTGATATAGATGAGTACCGGAGTTAATTTTTATATATTAATTTAAAGATGATAGTGAAAAAAAGAAACTAAATAGCCACAGTGATAACCTATAAAACACTTCTAAAATATTAAACATGCATTTGACATTATAATATATATTAAACCATAAAAGAAACGGTGCCGTTTTGCACCATTTTTTCCCGCCAAAAAAAAATTGGCCCACCTTTAGTTTGCCACTTTTTCCATCTTCCCTGTCCAGCTTCCTCGATTGTTGTGGCCCATTTGTGGCATATTTTTGTCTGCCATGAAATCGATTGTGCAGATAAACTACGCTCTATCCACCTGTCCTCCACCTGTCCTCTGTTTCCTTACTCTTTAGGTATGGCTTCTACCTAAAACTCAACATTTTGTGTCTGCTTTTTCAAACCAGGTACAATGCACACGTTAACTTGCACGTGTGGTGTGATTGATATACTGGCAATAGAACTTTCTATACCACAAAATATATCTCTTCAGTTCCATCCATAGTTGAGAGAAAAAAAAAGTGCGAAAATATTAAAAAAAAAAATTAAAAAACAAAAAAATCTATTACAACAATAGAGAGATCAGCAGCTTTTGAAGGAGGTGTGCATCGTGTTTTACTTGACTCATGCATATTCATTGGTTTTTTACTTTGATTTTATTTGCTTTGCATAATGTCTAAATTGTTAAGGATGCTTACGTATTTTACTTTTAACAAATGCGTGTATGTTTGATGTGTATATGATGCCAACAAGCACACTTCTATAGGTTTGATGCAGATTTTATACTCTTTTTAGTTCTTATGTGCTTTGTATAATTTCTATATTGTTAAGACTGCTTATGTGTTTTACTTTTAAGTTTTAACATATGCGTGTATGTTTCATGTATATATGATGCCGATAAGTACACTTTTATACGTTTGATGTACAATTTATACTGTTTTTATTAGCCAGTAACTACGGACAGTAAACTAGGAGTGTTGTTATGAAATATGAAGGTTAAAAAAAATTCATACATAGGATTAGCCCTGCTGCTTCTTTAGGAAGTGTGTATTTGTGGTTTTCGTCAGAGCCAAGAATCTTATAGTCTAGATGTAGAAACAAAGAGGCTGCTTAGTGACGTAGGTAGTGTTCACCTAACTTTAGATTCGATTAGTAAGTAGCCATGTGGTTCTTGGCCTGTTGCTGTTCATGTTTCTGCTGCTAGCAGTTGTATAGAACAGCCAGACGCGTCGAACCTTGAAAAATGTGATGCTCTTGGTGTTAATTACGGATAGCGTAATCCAAGTGATGTGTTGTTGTATCAACACTTTGAGAGTGTGGTACCTCTTATCAGTCAACAAGCGCATATACCTAATAGTGCAGATTCTCAACATAATGTCACTAATTCCTTCACTGATCCAGCTGTGCCAATACTAAGTACGTATCATATTCCTTATGCTTCATCCTTTATCTTCTAATACTAATCGCTTTAAACCTGGTTGCCTGTTAAATATAATTTTTTGCCTACTGTGTTTCAGTGAAATCTACCTTGGAAAAAGTTTATGATGGGAAGATGCGTATCTTAGATGCAAATTGTTCATGTGATCAGCAGCGTGCACTTCCCATGGACAAAGGAAAACGGAAAATGTATGATGTTTCTCATGAAGACCAAACATCTGCAGAAGACAATAGGCCTCTGCCGTCTTCAGAAATTAACTGCAACGCAGAATTGCTATGTAATTTCTGAACACTTTTCTTTTTCATTTGCTGTTGTATACGTTTTCTATTGATTGATGGACATATTCTTTATGTTTTTTACAGGTACAGAGTCTCTTTTTATAATGGATTGCGACCAGCCAAATGTTCAACCTTACCATGTTGCCCATGAAAGACAGCCTTTACGTCTGCCCTCCGATTTACATGCCCCTAGCTCTTCGTCTAATCAAACTACCTCATCCCAATATGCATTCACGGTTGGCAGGAATTCGAATGTGCACACAAATAGGCAACAATACCGGTCTCGAGGTTTGGTTTCTTTTTTTAAAATATATTATGTGTATATTTTGATCCATTTTCCAATTCCTCAGTACCTTTCTTTTTCTTTTTTCCAGTTACAATGCATTCTTCATCAACAACAGCACACCGTCCACGTAACGCGCGCACGACCCGTGGAAGGTCTAGGCAAGGTATGCTTATGCTTTGGTCTAACCTGTTCTCTAAGTCAAATGAACGACCAATTTCCTTTTTCACCAGTTTTTTTTTTTTTTTTTTTTTTTTTTTTTTTTTTTACACTTTCATTTGTCTTTTTCAAATGCAGGCCCTCCGGACACATACGTACATATGGGCCAATGTGACCAGAAGTGCCATCATTGCAATGCACATTTCTGGTATGCTGAAAGAGTTGGTTCCAGTTGTAGAAACCATCTAGAATATCATAAATGTTGCAATGGCGGGAAAGTAAAGATTGATGCTCACGATGAGTATCCAGCGTATATAAAAGACCTTTTCACGAATCGTCATTTCATGGAAAATATTCGTGCCTATAATCAGATGTTCGCAATGACATCATTAGGTGCATAAGTAGACAAGTCTATAAACACGGGACGTGGTCCTTATGTATTCAAAATTTCTGGGCAAATTTACCACAAGATAGGGAGCATGTGTCCAGACCAAGATACACGCCCAAAGTTTCTGCAGTTGTATATATATGACACAGAAAATGAAGTTGCAAATCATTTAGAAAGATTTCAAAGGTCTGGTCACGGCTTGCGAGGAGACATTGTAGAAAACTTGATTGATCTTCTAGACGATCATAACCAATTGGTACAGCTCTTTAGAACAGCAAGGAATAAAATGGCTGAAGTTGATATTCCACAGTTCAAGATCCGTTTGTTTGGTGTCGTTGGTTCAAGCCAGCATGAATTGCCTGCAGGAGATTCTATTGGTGCTATTGTCTTTGAAGGTGGGCCGGATGTGCAGACTGACTTTGATGTCGTTGTTGAACAAGACAGTCGTGTTCTGCAACGAGTCAACAAATTAAACGCTTCTTATATGTCACTGCAATTTCCATTGATTTTTATCTTTGGCGAAGATGGCTACCATTTGGGCCGTAGATTATTAACCAGAGCTTCAACTTCCGAACAGCCGAAAAAAATGACAATGAAGATGTACTATTCATACGAGTTACACGATCGCTTTGGTCAGTATAGTCTGATGAGGAGGAGTGGCAGACTTTTCCAGCAGTATGTTGTGACTGCTTACTGTAGCATTGAACAGTCAAGGATTGACTATATACGAGAGCACCAGGACGAAATTCGCAATGATTACATGGCTGGGCTATACGATGCTATTTCACGTGGTGATCGGGATGGTTCAGATGCAGGTTCAAGGATAATATTGCCTTCATCTTTTACAGGCGGGCCTCGCTACATGTATAGCCATTATTTAGACGCTTTGGCTATATGCCGTGTGCACGGGAACCCATCGTTCTTTATTACTTTCACATGCAATGTTAACTGGCCTGAAATTGAAGAATATATGCAATAGTTTCCGCATATAATAGTTGCTGACAGGCCAGACGTTGTCGATCGTGTCTTTGAAAGAAAGATACATGATTTGGTTACTTTCTTACAAGAATCGAAACCTTTTGGATATGTAGAAGCAGGTATCCTTTAAATTATATATGTAATCCTTACTAAAAATATTACACTTGGTTAGTGCCTAACTAACTCTCATTTGACTGCAGTTTTATATACAGTTGAGTTTCAAAAAAGAGGTTTGCCGCACTGTCATTTATTGCTATGGGTCAGAGAAAGTCACCGTGTACAGAGGCACGAAGATGTGGACATGTATGTCTCTATAGAGCTACCAGACCAAGTGATTGATCCAGAAGGCTATAGAGTTATTACAGAGTTCATGATGCACGGACCGTGTGGGCTGGTCAACAAATCTGCACCATGTATGCGACGCGGTGATGATTGCAGTAAGAAGTTTCCTAAACCTTTTTGTCCTGCAACGTTCATTGATCAAAAAGGTTATGTACATTACCGCAGACGGGATTTAGGCACAACAACATTAAAACAGAATGTCCTACTTGATAACGGGTACGTGGTTCCGCATAACCGGTCTCTATGCATGCGGTTCTATGTACACATCAACGTTGAATATTGTGAATGGTCAATGCTTATAAAATACCTCTTCAAGTACATTTCTAAAGGCACTGACCGAATTGTGGCTCAGATTACAAGAACACTGGGAACTGCAAAAGCAACCACAAGTCAGCGTTCATTGCACATTGATGAAATAAAGAATTTCCAAGATGCTAGATACATTGGCCCACATGAAGCATGCTGGAGGATTCTCGGATTCAGCATACATAGCAGAGATCCACCGGTCCAGATACTCGCAGTTCACCTTGAAAATATACAGCGTGTCACTTTTAGAAGGCAACAGCAATTGCAGGTAATTGTCGATAGTGAGCACAACAATAGAACAACCCTAACTGAATGGTTAAAATATAACACTTACAATATAGACGGGCACCATCTAACCTATTTAAAATTTCCTAGAGAGTTTGCATGGCATGAAGATGGGAAATATTGGCAGCGTAGGCGGCGTACTACCAGCATAGCTATTGGTCGTTTGACATATATCCATCCTAGCTCTGGAGACGCATTCTACTTGAGGCTGCTACTCTGCCATCAAAAAGGTAGAAAGTCGTTCCGGCATATCCGTACAGTTGACGAAACTGTCTATCCTACAAATAGAGCAGCGTGTGAAGCAATGGGCCTTTTAGGTGGTGATCAAGAATGGAACATTGCTTTACAAGAAGCTTCTTTCTCAGCCACTCCATCTCAAATGAGAAATCTTTTTTGCCAAATCCTCATCTTTTGTGATGTTTCCAGCCCAGTTACATTGCTGCAGTCACATGTAGATTCCATGTCAGAAGATATTCCTTTAATACTTTCAGACGTATTACACATACCAAATCTTCATGTTAGTGCGGAAGACTTAGAAGGTGGTCTTATGTTTGAGCTACAGGCGATTCTTAGTTTATATGGAAGATCGGTTCAAGATTTTGGCTTTCATCTACCTCCACCTCACTTGCTAGAGATCTTGAATAACAGAACAGTAATGGAAGAAAGGTCCTACAACCGTGAACTCTTACGAAGTGAAAGTGAAAGATTAATCGATCAATTAAATGCCGAACAACGAATAATCTTTGACCAAGTAACACAAGGTGTTAGTAATCAGCATCAAAAGCTCATATTTGTTTATGGACACGGAGGGACAGGAAAGACTTTCGTTTGGAAGACCATAATTTCTAAGCTGAGGTCAGATGGAAAAATTGTACTCGCAGTCGCTTCTTCAGGTATTGCAGCTTTATTGCTCCCATCAGGCCGAACTGCTCATTCACGATTCAAGTTACCACTTGATTTAACTGACGAATCAGTGTGCACCATCAAAAAAAATACGCAGATAGCAGAACTACTTAAGCAAACTGATCTTATCATATGGGACGAAGCTCCTATGAACGATCGTAGATGCTTCGAAGCACTTGACCGTACATTAAGAGATGTAATGAATGCACCAACCAGTGTGTTTGGCGGAAAACCGGTTATTTTAGGTGGTGATTTCAGGCAAACACTACCCGTCAAGAAAAATGCTACAAAACAAGAAATTATCTCTTCTTCTATAACACTTTCATACTTATGGCCGTATTTCAAAATCATTCGACTTAACCAAAACATGCAGCTACAACAACCAGGCCTCTCACCTCACCAATATCAAGCGACTGTCACATTTTCTGAATGGTTACTCCATGTTGGAAACGGTACCATTGGCCAACCAGATGAAACCAATCCAGAAGATACAAGTTGGCTAGAGATACCAGCTGCATACTGTATTCCCGAAAGTGACACAGCTATCCAAGACCTCATTGATTTTATATACGATGACGAAACATTACAGGCACCCACTGCAGCATCGTTACAAGAAAAAGCTATAGTCTGTCCCAAAAATGAAACTGTCGATATCATAAATTCTACTGTCCTCGATATGCTACAAGGAGATACGTATATTTTTACAAGTATTGACGAGGCTACACCAAAAACAAATGATGGAGGAGCAACAGAGCTATTGTATCCTCAAGAATACTTGAACACGCTTTCCTTTTCAGGAATGCCACCCCATGACCTTCAACTTAAAATAGGTGCACCTATAATGCTACTAAGAAACCTAAACTTTGGTGGTGGTTTGTGTAATGGTATACGGATGATTGTTACTCAAATCTTTACCAGGCTTATTCAAGCAAAGATCATCACCGGTATAAGAATGTCTGAAAAAGTTTACCTACCACGGATTTTGCTCATCAATAAAGACGAGAAACTACCGTTTGTGTTTAAAAGGAAACAGTTCCCAGTTAAGGTGTGCTACGCAATGACAATCAACAAAAGCCAGGGCCAATCGTTAAATAAAATAGGCGTATACTTACCCGAACCTGTCTTTGGCCATGGTCAGTTGTACGTTGCATTGTCAAGAGCAACATCTCCTCAAGGGTTAAAAATGCTTATCAAACAACATCCAGGCAAAGATAAAAACACGACTAAGAATGTTGTTTACAAAGATTTTTTAGCCATGGTCACAGCAGCACAGGTTCCTCATGGTTGCATTTACCTTTTAAATATACGTTTGTCCAAATGGCACCTATCTATACCAATACCCTTAGAATTGTTATGCCAAATGCTTACCTATTATTGTTAGTGTAAATAGGCAAATATTGTATCTATTGTATGGTTGCTTAGCTTTATAATTTTCAATATTCATGGTTGCCTTCTCAACTTTTTTTTTCCACTAAACATACACTTAGATACGCTTATCATTAACATATTCTTTTTAACATATAGGCAAATGGACCAGAGCTCTAGCATTGTTACATCTTCCACCTCTGCAGGGAAACAGGTTGTCACAGGATCACAAGACATCAGCCTTGCCAACATAAAAGAATCAGATACTGATAAGGCTATATGTGTAAAAGTATACCGAAAATGGACACCAACAAACAAGCAAGGGAAACCGGTACTATTCTGTTGCATGTTAATTGATCAGCAGGTATACACCACTATCCTATCATCCAACTACAGAATTTCACACTCTCATATTCTATGAAATTAAATTTGTTGGTTACCGTTCTATTTGCAGGGTGAAGCTATACAGGCAAACATTAACTTACGTGAAAAAAACAAATTTGATGCCATCCTTCAGATTAGCAAAACTTACAGGATAACCGGCTTTGGCTTTCAGCCTGCAAGAACATGGATGCAGGTTGTCCCTCACTCACTTTCATTAGTTTTCGGAACACACACAGATATTAAGCTTATACCAGATACAAGCTTCCCAAATCATTATTTCAACTTCAGCCACTATCGAGAACTTTATTCAAAAGTAGATGTAAAAGAAGGCCTACTAACAGGTATGCAATACATGCACATATAAAACAAGTATAGCTAATAGATCTCTAATTCGGTCCTACTATTTACAGATTATATCGGTTGTGTCCAGTATGTAACTGGAATACAGCAATCACTCAAAGCAACGAAAGATTCAGCTGTTTGGAGAGACATTGGTATTCAAAATTTAGAGTATGTATCCACCATTTATCTTTAAAAGTGCATTTTTAGATTTGGTCTTACAAATTCTTTATCGTTCTAACAGTAGCCACACAGTCCGTTTTACTTTATGGAATCAAGATGCTCACAATTTTAAGAAAATAGAATATGAAAAAGCAGAAAAACCAGTGATCATAGCGGTCAATTTATGCTTTGTAAAAAACTATGGAGGTAACATTATTACTCTAAACTTATAATTGACCTTTTTAGCTCACTTGCTTACCATCTCCTTAAAATAACGCAGGCCTACAACTTTCAGCCACACCTGCAACAGCTTACTATTTCAACCCAGACATACCTGAATGCCATGAAATCCGCAGTGTGTAAGTCAGCAAAATAAAAAAGTAATATTGAATTTAAAATTTTAAAAGAAACTAGACTCACAACGATTAATGATACAGGTACAAACAGTTCATTGATCCACCAGCGATACTCAATGTCCATCATGAAAGGTGTGCAGATCCGCTTCAAGAAAAGTTCAGAAACCGAGTGACCCTAGCAGATTTGGTTAGCGAAAATCCACATAACCAACAGGTAATCAGCAATTGCAGTACAACCATAATCAATTAAAACACTGATACACAGTTTATATTTTTGTAAAACAGAATGTCCGGTTTACTGTCATTGCTACAATTGACAACATCGATACAACAAGAGAATGGTTTTTCAAGAAATGCCATGACTGTAAACGCAAGATCTCTCAACGCTTTCCGCACACCCATTGCAGCCAGCCAACCTCTGAAAGCGGCATATCTTACAGGTGAACCACAATATTCACGCATTCCTAGACTAATATATATAACCAACTTTTTATAACAAATAAGTTTCTTTATTAAAAAGCATTCTATATATTTTTTACACAGCTATTGCTTCAGAGTACAACTATCCGATGGTACTGCCAATGTAACAATGACATGTTTTAGCAATGAAGCAAACTCGCTCGTAAAGGATTGCAAAGAATTGCTGCAACCCATGCCTGACCAAAGTCCCTATGACTACCCAACGGAATTGCTTTCTCTGCAAGGAAAACAGAAGATTTTTCAACTTCACTTTGACCCAGAAAGCACAAAAGAAAAGCAACTTTTCATTCTCGATACATGTTGGGACAATACACCATCAATAACAGAACGGCTTGCTACCGACGCCGAGGGAAGTGGAACAGTTCAACCCAAAGAAAATCAGACTACACCACCAACACAACACACATATTTACCTGAAGTATCAAAATCCACAGCCCAACCTAAAAAAAAAAAACTACTAGGAAATCCCTTTTCACACAAAACAAAGATGCAGCCACACCACCACCACCAAAAAAACCCAGAAAAAAAAACTAATCATTGCAAGCTTTCAAGCCACAGATGCAACAGAACATGGCAGATCATCTATGTATAATATAGTCTACGTACGTGCGCACTACTTTCATATGCTTTAAACACAATAACTTATGTAAATATATATCACTACTACTTAGCACCAATCATGTAGGCAAACCTCTGCCATAGAACAGTTAACTCATTATCTCTTTTGTATAACGCATATATGCGCGTGACTTTAACATTAAATAAATAGTAGGCTTGCTCTTTGGTGCAACATGTGGCTCCCAAATCAGTTATCTCAATGTTCTAACATAAATCAACTTCCAAATATATCAAGCAACACAAAAAACAAAACCATGTTATACAGGTTGCAAACATGTAACACATCGAAAAACAAAAAAATAGATAATGGATAAACAAAACAAATTAAAGTAGATAATAACACTTATATTTATACATAAAAGCTAAAAAAGTTCATCCATACATAGAGGCATATTCAGTACCTCCCTAAAATTCGCCCAAAGGCTTACACATAGGTCAAACATAAACATTCTTGTAGGAACCCTGATCAATCCTTATCACACACACTAATCAACAATAAAGCACATAAGATAGATCTAGAGAGAGAGTAGAGAAACAAAGTATCATTCATTAAGCACACACTCTTTTCACACACTCATTCAAAAGGCCAACCTCCCAAATGAGGAGGAAGAGACTATTTATAGTGCAAGGCTTATGAGCCACTTGGGCTTTCCATGGGCTTCTCTAAATACAATACATAACTCATAAGCTTAAGTCCAATCCCTATTGACTAAATATACTAATTACACAACGACACGTTTAATACAATAAATAACGACAATGACCATCGCTTTTTATAAATCCTAACAATCTCCCCTAAGGGATGGTCATTCAAATGTTGCTCGGAGTGAGTTGGTCTTTTGTCTTCATTTCCATGTGCTTCGTGTGTCGTTGTATAATAGTCTTTGTTCTTGTTCCTTCATGCTATGTGATCTTCAAAGAATCATCTTTGTGGATGTTCTTGCCTTCAATCAACATCTTCATGTGATGATGCGTTGTGACCTTCAACATACTCATACATCTTGGACATTATAATTATGCTAACAATCTCCCCATAATCTTTCATCATATGAACTTGTTCTCGACATCTTGATTAGCTTCTTGACTTTGTCTTTTCACTTTGTCTTTAACTTGATCTTCTTGTCTTGAACTTTTACACTTGAGCTTTGTTGGAGATGTTCTTCATAAGTATGAGTATGCTGAGGTGAAGATGAATGATGTATGTGGTGATGGTTAATGGATGTTTATAGGTAGCTGCATAAAATCGTTAGTAATAATCATCCAGCGCTTACAGGTTGGGACTTTGAGATTGTCAACAGCATAGTGTGAAGACTTTCTCTAATCCTTCCCTAGGCCGTTCTGAATCGGATACCCCCAAGAGGGCTTACACGGACACACCGAAGTGCACCCACGATTCAGTGAGTCGCTGGAGATCACCCCACGATTGTAGACCGTTTGAAGCATGTAACCATCATGATAAGACTCGGCAAGATCTTTGGATCTCATTAAGACTCTTACAACTTGTGTCCTTTTTGGCGAACACAAGTGTATCAAATGGAAGTGTTCCTAACGAGATATTTTGATGAATCTCATGGCTTTAGACTCTGTTGTGCGTTTTGTTTTTAAGTCGTCGGAGGCATGGAGCAGAGTGCCACCTTTTCAATATCAACACATCTCGGAATGAGAGGCTGATAGATTATGCAGTGTTCTCCGTGAGAAATGAAACAAATATCTTTTGAGAGATATCTGAGTGGCTAGGAGGGGTGGTGCAGTGCGTCACTGGGTCCATGACGTCTTGTCTTCAATATCAGTATCACCTTAGTGAATACCGATAGCAGATGTATTGACCAGGTTTCTGCCCTAAGTTTTCATGGAGGGCTATTTCTTTTCACCCTTTCATTCAACTTTTCTTTTTAATTCTTCAACCCCTTCTGTCCCTTTCTCATTTACTTCTTTTTTCAATCTTACCTAAGGACTTCTAATTCTAATCTATTGGAATTGTCCTTGGGTAGATCCCTCCGGCTCTGGCGGATCATAGGACGGTTTTCCTAACCTTAGTCACCTTATAACTCCATGACTATCCTAGATTTGCCATAAAACCTTTTGAAAATCTCTCAAAGTGTTTATGAATAAACACATTTAGTTAGCACTTTGAGAGTTTTATATTTTTGAAATACTCCCCCTTCACATGTGCTCATGCATTTTTAACTAAAATTGCACATGTTGGGTAGAGTTCGCACATTTTGAATTGATCGACTTTCAATGAACATGACCTTTGCGAGACACGCTTACATCACTAGTTAGACTAGCTTGAAATTATTACCCGTCCCGGTCATATTCAAAGATCATCTCTCGAATTTGTACATTCTACTCAGACAAGTCCTTTGCGAGACACGTTTACATCACTGGAAAACCAGCTTGAAATTATTACCCGTCCAGGACAAGTCTTTTCGATAACGGACATTTAGATTTCGTCAATTCGAGGGTTAGAACTGAGTCTATCTGGTGAGCTCCTTTGAGATTCAATTCCACTGACTTTGATCACATTTTAATCATATTTCTCCCACTCAAAAATAGCATTTCGATGGTATTTTTGATACCGTTTGATTAAAATCTTTATTTTTGGAAAGCTGATAGGGAGAAACGATCATGCAAATCTGTTTTGGAACAAATTTCTTTTAGAAATACTCCCCCTCAAAACTTGCATCGGTTTTGATATTTTTAAACTTTGGAGTGAATTGGGGAGTAAAGATTTGAAAATCTGAAGCAAAATTTTTGAAAAGTTTTGAAAAACCTTTTGATAAATTTTGAATAAAATTTTGCTTAAGATTAAGAAGTTTGAATAAAAGTTTCATGAAAACTTCTTTTCTTGTTCGGATTGTTGTAATAAAATGTACAACAGGATCCTTTCTTTGAAAAACGGGTTATGCACTGTTATGTGTGCACAAGCCATAATGGTTAAGCGCGGGCTGTAAGCTGAAATACTTACAAGCCATTGAGATTTTTAGGATAAGTCCTCGAAAAGTTTTTGATTAAGCACTTTCCTTTCTTGAAAGCACGGGTCCTGAACTGATGTGTTCAGAAGCCATTGGGTTAAGCGCGGGTTTCGTATTGAAATATACGAAAGCCATCATGGTTTTTAGGATTAGACAACAACCTTGGGAACCCATTTAAGCACGGCGCCAACGGGTTTACCATATTTTGAAATCCATTTGTAAGCTGTGTCAATCCGATTCAAAGAAGTTGAATTCCAACGAGGACTGAAAACCGGTGTTTCATTTTGAAATAGCACTCGTGGAATCAACGGTGAGTTAAAACTCTTTTTCTTGTGAAAGTTGTTTGAGAAACCCGGTGTCTCTCTTGGAGTTTTAAAACATGAAGAAGAAGTTTTCCATCCATTTTTGAAACCCGGTGTTTCATTTTGAAAATTCGTTTTTGAGATGAATGAAAACCTTCCCGAATTTGGAATTTTCAAAGCCGAGTCATTCTTATGTTGCAGCGAAAGCAGTTCTGATGTTGAATATTTGAAAGGTTTTGAATGACTTAGCTTTGGTCTCCACACTTGCTTTACCGGTGTAAAACGAGAGTGTGGAGTTTGAAAAGCTTGATTCTTTCCATTTGAAGTATTTGACCTTGAAAGCTTTTGAGGAGTGAGTGTTTCAGAAAAACTTGATTTCTTCGAAAACTTCCTTCCTTTTTGCAAAGAGTAGGTTGTAAACTGGGAAACCTTTTTCGAAAATGGTTTTGAAGATTCACCCGTGTAAACCTTCTTTGAAACACTCACTTCTGGTGTTGAAAGATTTGAAATAGGAGCGTTTCCTTTTGATTGGTTAAGAGACTCAAACTTGACTCTTAAAGCATTGTATGAAGTTCTCAAATCACTGTATTCCTTTTGAACTTGATCTTGAGATGCCAATTTAGATTCCAAAGAGGCAATTTGTTTCAAAAATTGATCTTTTTCAGCTTTTGAATCATCCGTTTTACGAGCCAATTTCCGTTCGAACTCAATATTTTCTTTTTCAAGTCTTTCAAAATATTTTTCGAATTTGGTCGTTTTGTTGAAAAGATCAGTTTTGGCATCCTCAAAATCGTTTGTTTGTTGAGCTAAAAGCGTTTCAAGCTCAATCACTTTCTTTTGAAGCACATTATTTTCATTTTCCTTTTCCTTTTCAAAATCTGTGGTATTAGACTCAAATAGGGGATTTGGAAAGGAAACTTTTGTGATTTGAGACTCACCCTTTTTCCTCTTCATTGATTCAATCTTTTGCAAAACCTTTTCAAACTTTTTGTCAACGAATTCAGACAATTGAGACTTCAAAACATCAGTCTCTTTTTGTTTGGTGATTGATTTTTGAGTCTGAACCCGTGAACGTTTGATTGAATCAAATAGGTTTTTGTAAGTCTGTTTCAAATGCTCATTTTCTTTTTGTAATGATGCCACAGCATGTTCCAATTCAATGTTTTTGGTATCAAGTTCATCAAAATCAAACTTGATTTTGGCATCATAACAATTTTCTTCAAAAATCTTTTCCTTTTCTTTAAGCACTGTTGTCAAAGAGTTTTCAGAAGATGCTTTTTGTTCCTGCAGTTTGAGTTGGAAAGAAATACTTTGTGCTTCAAGTTTTGTTAAATCTTTCTCAAACTGAGCAGTTCTTTTTGACAATTCTTCTTTGACTTCAGCCGCTTCTTTTGAAAGTTCAGTGATTTTCCTTTTGAAACAAAGATTTTCAGATTTAAAAAAAATCCACATTCTCATGCTCATGGCAGACAGATACCGACTTAAGTGACTCAATTTGATTTGTAAAAAATTCTTTTTGGATATCAAGATTTAAGCATTTTTCATCAAATTCGTCTTCAAGCGAATGGACGTACTTTAAATCTTCTCTCATTTCAGTGACAAGGAATTTTTCAAAGTATTCACAACTTAAGTTGATATTTTTCACAAGAGGTTCAATCTCATCTTTTAAAAGCTTACAGACTTCCCTTTTTAGCCAAGCGTCTGATGACATGAGACGATTGTAGTCACTATTGGTGTATTGTTGTTTCGACCAAATGACCTTTAACGTGTGCTCAATGTGATTTTTAAGATTACAAAACTGTTTCCTTGCTTTATTTTGCCATAAATTAGCATCATAAGTAGCAAGTTGAACTTCTTTAAAAAATCTCTTCACATTTGTGTCTTTTCTTTTTAAAGGTGGTTTTGGTATTTCTGACAATTGTATACAACCATACACAAAGCCTTGGTACGAGAGTGGGCTTTTTCCTTTTTTGGCTTTTAAGCGTTTTTCCTCTGCCAATTTTTCATCTTCTTCAGACATGAACAGAGCATCAGTCGGCCAAAATTTATGTTCCACCTGATCTGTATTTTCAAAACCAATTCCTAATTTTCCTTTATGAACTTTCTCAGCTTTAGGAATCATCATTTGAAGAGTTTGAGCACTTTGGTATGTTTTTCGAAGTTTTTCTTCAAGATTGTTTGCACGTTTTAAAACCTCTTGATTTTCATTCTCAAGTTTTGAATTAACAATCTTAATATTTGACGTAGTTTCCTGAAGCATTGAGTATCTCATTTTTAATTCAACGTTCTCTTTTAAAAGCTCTTGGATCCTTGTGTTAGCGGGGCCCATATTTCTATCCAATTTTTGAATGGAAAGTTTTTCACGTGACAGGGCATCGCTACACTCAACTTGAAGTTCTTTATTTCATTTTAAGATTGGTGTGAGAACATCTTCATTTAATTTTCGAGCTTGAGATTTCAGGTTTGAGATTTCAATGTTTTTGCTTTTTGTTATTTCTTTAAATTCCTCAAGCTCTTTGGATAATAAGACGTTGGTTTGCTTAGCTTTGCGATTGTCCTCTTTGCACTTTTCAAGTTCATTTTTGAAATTTTCGATTAATGAAGTAAAGAAAGCACGATCTTGTTCATAAGAAGATCCATCCTGGGCAGGCTCTCCTCCATTAGGATCCATATCTGGAGTTGTGGGAGTGATATTACTATCAAACCGTTCAACCACATATGTGTCACTTATGGACTCAGGATGCGCAGGATGTGTCTTGTCATGAGCAAACACATTATCGAACACAACAACATTATCATTATCGTTTGAATGTTGTACCGTAGCCAATGTCACTTTGTCAGGTGCAGGTCTGATCTGATCATCCTCAGTATCCCAAACAACTTCATTTCTGTCTGTACCATCAGCATCCGAATCATTCCTTGGAGTGTTGCTTTCAACATACTGTTTTGAGGATGTGTCTCTTTCCGTGAAAACCAAGATAGCATCTGTTGTTGTTCCCGCATTGACCGTGTGTTCCTCTTTGTCTGCCTCTTTCTCATTTCCCTCTGCTTCCTTTAGTAGCCGTTCTCTTTCAGTTTGCTCTCTTTCCCGTTTCTGCTTCTCCATTTCGTTTCTTTCCCGTTCATCCATTTTCTTCTTTTCCAGCATTTCTCTCAGATGAAGTGATCTTGAAGTAAGCACCAATTCCAGTGTGCTCATTTGACTAAGCAATTGATTTCTAAACATTTCAACTTCCAGGTATCTAGTGATGCATTCACTCCAAATTTGGCTTGTTGTTTCATAATCTGGAGATTTTTTGATCATTCTGAAATCTAGGTCGAGAAACAATTGAAAACTGCGTCTTGAGCGCTTGATATGCTTCTTTGCATTCACTTCCTTGTTCAATTTGGTTCTCTATGTGAAACAAGTTATGTAGGAGTGTCCTTCTAAAGGTTGAATAATCCATTTCAGATCCGAAGAGTTTTGCAAAAACTCGACGAAATGGATATGGATTCCCTAATGGTAACCTTGCTTCTGAGATTGCCTCACATTGACTCTTAACTGATTTAAAGTGTGCTAGACAATTTTCCTTTGAGTGAATAGCGTATGGCACAATTTGAGGCATCTTGACCGCTTGAGAACTTGATTCCATTCAATTTCGGTATGTGATAAGGTTGATGTTGGATCGATGCAAAGATCTAGGAGATGTTTATTGATGTTGGTTTAAGGTTCATGAGTTGAGTATGGTTTGAGTCCCTTATCGTTTTCCTTGACTAGTCGTTGAGAAACTTGATAAACCTTATAATATTAGCTAGCACTTGATATTCCCTCTATTATATTGAAGCAACCATGTCAAAAGCAAAAACAAACCCTTTATGATATACTTATAAAAAACAAACACGTCAAAAACCAAAAGCATGCACGTCAAAAAGGTTATATTTAAACCAAAGAATCCCTTTATTAAACCAAAAGATGATGAAGTTATATTTAAACCAAAAGAATGCAACTTTCAAAAGCATACACATGAAAATAAGATACACGTCAAAACAAAATAAGATAGACACATGCACCTATCGACAAAAGCATACACGCAAAAGTCACATGCAAATATCAAAAGCAAACCATATGTCAAACGCATATGCAAACTCAAAACACGTCTTTGTTATATTAAAACACATCTTAAACAACTTTTACTCTTAAACACACGTCAATAGCAAAACACGCAACACATGTCCATGCAAAACAAAAGCAAAAGTTGATATACGTAATGTAGAATAGTAACAAAACAACTCAAGTCAAAAAACACTTTGTGTTTTTGAAACACACCAACAGCATATACTGAAGTGGTTCGACTGTGAAGTGGTTCGAGGAAAGTTGTGATTTGATGAAGGTTTTGGTTTGAACAAAGTTAAGTTGGTTCGACTAGAGTAAGTTGCTCGATTAGTTACTTGGTTTGACTTAGAGAGAGTGGTTCGATCAACTAAAGTGATTCGATCACAAGTGGTGGTTCGATGAGTTGATTCTTTCGATCAGACTTGTCCTTCGATTAGGTAGATCCTTCGATCAAGTAAAGTCCTTCGATGAGTTGAGTCCTTCGATGAGTTGGTTCGTTCGATAGACAGTTCCTTCGATGAGTTGGTTCGTTCGATAGACAGTTCATTCGATGAGTTGGTTCGTTCGATAGACAGTTCCATCGATGAGTTGGTTCGTTCGATAGACAATGGTCCTTCGATCAAAAATAGTCCTTCGATCAAAGTGGTCGTTCGACTAGATCTTGGTGCTTCGATGAGAGTGGCTTGGATGAGAATGGTTACTAGAGTCGTTCGACAAGATCTCGTTCGATCACAGGTCTAATAAAAACTTCGTTCGATCAAAAAAGGTTCGATCATAGGGTTTCGTTCGATCAAATACTCGTTCGATCAAATAACCTCGTTCGATCAATTGGAAGAGTGAGTCTAACTCGACTACCCTTATATCGTTCGATGAAGTTGATGTTGCTTGTTCGACTATGTTGATGTTGCTCGTTCGACTGTGTTGATGTTGCTTGTTCGACTATGTTGATGTTGCTCCTTCGTTCGACTTTGGTTCCTTCGACTATATTGTTCGATCAATGCTTAGCTCGTTCGACTATACTATAGCTGCTTCGACTATATGGTTCGATCAACAACTCAACAGAACGTGACAACATGAAGAAACTAAACAAATGAAAAATACACAAAAAAAAAACTACGTAGTAATAAACAAATGAAACAGTGACAAGAATAATAAAAAAAACAAAGCAAATGAAACACTCCGATTGGAACAGTAACGTGACAAAAAAAAACTTATAAACCCTAGATCAATGTTTGGCTCTTGATACCACTTGTAGGAACCATGATCAATCCTTATCACACACACTAATCAACAATAAAGCACATAAGATAGATCTAGAGAGAGAGTAGAGAAACAAAGTATCATTAATTAAGCACACACTCTTTTCACACACTCATTCAAAAGGCCAACCTCCCAAATGAGGAGGAAGAGACTATTTATAGTGCAAGGCTTATGAGCCACTTGGGCTTTCCATGGGCTTCTCTAAATACAATACATAACTCATAAGCTTAAGTCCAATCCCTATTGACTAAATATACTAATTACACAACGACACGTTTAATACAATAAGTAACGACAATGACCATCGCTTTTTATAAATCCTAACAATTCTAGCAAAAGACAGCAACCCAACAAGACTTAGATACCCTTAAGACTACCAAACCTAAACAAGCAACCTAATCATGAAGATCCATAACATTTATATGATGATCCTTCTCCAACCTTCCTTCTCTTGCCAAATCAAGCACACCAACCAAACCATCCAACATCCTAGCATGTCTATCCACAGTCTCATCCATGGACTCAAGCACATCTCCAGCCACTTCATGAAATGGACTAAAAGTCTGAGTTTCAGCAATCAAAGCTTGACGGTTCTCAGCAGTGATACGCAACTCATCACATAATTCTCCAATACGTTGAATCAATATTTCCAGCTCAGCCCTCTCCTGACCAAAGAAAAACCTAAAACAATCTTGCAGTCGATCCGACCCACAAGCCTCCTTCAGTTGTTCAATGTGCGGCAGAGAAGCCATTCTTTGATTGAGATCTAAAATAATTATGAAAATTCTTTTAGGTTATAATAATAGATAAGGAAATCCTAAAAAAAATGCGTTCCTTATATAAGCGGAGATAATTTTCCATAGTATGTCCGATTCTCTCTTTGATATTTATCAGAATGTTAAATCTTCCAAAGAACTATGAAAAATTCACACAAGACCTCTTTCAGTTCCACTCCCCATGCAACAACACAATGCAATAAAAAAAATTAGAATTATAAATAAAAAAATCTTAGCTAAAAAAATTAAACATCTTATAAAAAAAAGATTCAAACACATTTAAAAAAAACAAAAATGTTTAATAAAATAAACATTAGCACTTATATTGTAACGTTGCATTTATTAATATTATACAACTGTTTTTTTTAATTACTTTTCAGCCATTTAAAACATTAGCCGTAAAAAAAAAAAAAATAAATAAATAAAATAGAAGTGTAAATAAAAAAATCTTAGCCAAATAAACATTAGCGTTGCATTTATTAATATTATACAACTGTTTATTTTAATTACTTTTCAGCCATTTAAAACATTAGCCGAAAAACAGGCACGCCCGCAACGCAGCGTAAGTCGCCTATCTCGTATATACCATATATAGTGTACAACAACGTGGATAAAGGCCTATAGCAAAATTTACTTTAAATATTGTACATGCTATATTTTATGTAAATGTTTTATAAAATGAAACTAAAAAAAATAAATTTTAATTTTGCAGATTTGGAACTTTCGGACGAACAAAGAAAGAACATATGCCTTACATATATCGAGCACATGCTTCTTTGTAACAATAAAAGTTTAAGGAATATCCCAAACATGCCTTTCCCAAACGAAATGTTTTTTATGGCGAATTACAACAGACTGATAGCAGAGGAGTTAAAATACAATCCAGAAGAATTACGAGAACAACACAATAAACTTTTTGGTACATTGACCATCGAGGAAAAAAAATATATAATACTTTAATGGATGCTGTTAATGGCCAAACGGGTGGTATGTTCTTCGTATATGGATATGGAGGCACGGGTAAAACTTATGTTTACAAAACATTATCCGCTGCAATCAGATCACAAGGCGGTATAGTATTAAATGTCGCATCAAGTGGTATAGCCGCACTTTTGTTGGAAGGAGGGAGGACTGCGCATTCTCGATTTGCAATTCCCATCAATGTGGTCGATGATTCTATGTGCCATATCCCAGCAGATAGTGAACTGGCCGAGTTGATAAGGGAGTGCAAACTGATCATATGGGATGAAGCTCCAATGACGCATAGACATTGCTACGAAGCGTTCGATAGGACACTGAGAGACATATGTAGGAAACATCATTCAACCCCATCGGAGCAAGTATTCAGAGGAAAAGTAGTTTTGTTTGGGGGTGACTTTAGACAAATTCTTCCGGTCATCACAGGTGGTTCAAGACACAATGTTGTACACGCGGCAATAAATTCTTCGTATCTTTGGGACCATTGTACAGTGCTACGCTTGACTATCAACATGAGACTTGGAACAAGCACGAACCATTCAGAGCGTAAAGAAATACAAGACTTTGCGGACTGAATATTATCAATTGGCAATGGAACGATCGGAGGTAAAAACGATGGAGAAGCAAACATTGAATTCACGGATGATATGTTGATTCCTGACTCCGAAGATCATATTGGTCCAATAATAGAAGAGACTTACCCGGATGTGGTCAAAAACCTCTATACCCCGTCCTTTTTTCAGGAAAGGGCCATACTCGCTCCTACACATGAGCTTGTGGATATGATCAATGACAGGATGCTTACGCTACTTGAAGGAGATCAAAAAACATACCTAAGTTCTGATTCAATTGGTATTGTTGATGAAGACTCCACTTTTAATCCGGACTTGTACACATGTGACTTTCTAAACAGCATTAAAATATCCGGACTTCCACGTCATTCATTGACCCTGAAAATAGGTACACCTGTTATGTGCATGCGAAACATTGATCAAATAGCTGGATTGTGCAATGGAACCAGACTCCAAGTTCGAAGGCTCGGTACTAATATAATTGAGGCTAAGATTATATCGGGCGGAAGTGTTGGTACTGTTTGCGCTATACCACGTATGGTTTTAAGTCCTTCGGATACCAAAATGCCTTTTAAATTTAATCGAAGACAATTCCCGGTATCACCGTGTTTCGCGATGTCAATTAATAAAAGCCAAGGCCAAACGTTGACACATGTAGGACTATTTCTCCAACGTCCTATTTTCTCGCACGGCCAGCTTTATGTAGCAGTGTCTCGAGTGAAGATCAAGAAAGGTTTGAAAATCCTTTGTTGTGACGAGGATGGGAAATACACAAAATCAACGACGAATGTTGTATATAAAGAAGCATTGTTTCGAATTTAGAAGGTATTTCGACCTTTGAATCACATTAAATTTGTGTTTTTACTTACAGGTTATGAATTAGACATGTATAGTTCCACTCAAGTATCATAAGAATATCAACAAAAAATACAACAATGCATAACCTGTTACAGAAAATGAGGCATTCATTTTCCAGAACAAAATTTTCCATAACAAGCATTTTCCAGAACATCCAACTATCGAGGAATGGTTGTTAAACCTACTACTACAGTTAAAATACCTTATGCACACAACAGTCGTAGGGATACTAATCTAACTTATGTTCATACACCTATTGTTCATATAGACAACCATCAAAATACCATACCCACCCATGTATACCCGCATGGGAGATATTGATAATAAAAATGTTTGGACAACAACTGCTATGATGTTGTGACAAGCTTAACAGACGTGGAAGATCAGAATAACATTTTGTTCACCTTCCTCATTTTCCACAATAATGTTAACAAATCTGAACCGCATCATTTTCCCAACCTTGAACCCACACCTGTTTGAAAACGATCTAAAATTCGCAGTGAACTTCACCTGCTGTTCCCTGTCTGTTCTTTTTGTATCCTTTATCGTACGAACCTTAACGGGAAACCTCTCATCATCATGCATGAGAAGTGCCTGTTTGTATGCCTGCATCTGATGATGGCCAGGAAAATCCACAGGTACAGTCTGTCATTGAAAAAAAAAAAAAAAAAAAAAAAAAGCCTTCAAATATCACAAACTAACTAAATATAACCATCATAAGTAACATAACATGTTCCTTGAATACTTACCACATGGTAGAACTCCAAGACAATTCCATTGAGCTCAGCATAAAACACAGCGTTTTCATCAGTATGGTTGATATGTCCTTCCCATGTACATATATGATGGTCTCTTTTATCTGCAATTGGATTTAACAACAACACACATCATATTAGAAGACACATATTCTATTTAAAACACATCATCAACCATTAAAGTATACAAACCTTCCATGGCATACAGTGGTATTTCACGACCGGGTAACCTTAACAATGTTGGATAAACAGTCTCTGGATATAAGCACGTGCCATTACTGCGAAAGAGCGCCAGATTCAATTTGTTATCTCCCATATTGGTGAATACCATTGGCTGACTTATGCCAATCTCCAACGGTTAGGCTTTCCCAACGGTTACCAAATAACTTGTTGGACCTTACGACACTGTTCGGATCCAATTTAACCCTTTTATGCTTCACCTTAACTTTCAAACCGTTTGCATAAATTTCGAACCGCTCTTTCCATATATCTTGCAAAAAATCTCCCGGTAGAATCTGAATTACACAAACAGGAAGACCAGTTAAATAAATTAGTACATCGATGATTTAAAGATATAAACACATATTTGGTACTCAAATGCATATAACTAAAATCTAATTTGCTTTCAGTTAAAGTAGTTCAAACAAAACTCACAATCAGTTTATGTGGCAAACTTATATTGTACTTACTTTAGTTGAACGTTAAGTCATAATGTATACAAATCTACGCAAATCGAACCAACCTACATGTAAAATACAGAAAATAACACATTCATACCTGTCCTCCAACCATAAATTTGACCAAACACCTTGCAACTCTACGACCCACAACACGTCTGTCGTACCCAGGGCCCTCACTGCCGTCCTCATTATACCCGGTTACGTAAAAAGTGTCTGACCCTCCTTTACAAAATGCAATATTGTAACCGATGATTGCAAATTATCCATAACAAACCTTTCCCACTCATGTCCATAAAGTTGGATTTCACCTTCAACGATCCTGATTAAGCATACATATCTGCATCTGTTATTGCCATTAACGAAGATATACCTTTCATCATTGTAAAACCTCTCTTTAAACACACTTGGCAATTTCTGCAATAACAAAAAAATTTCACAAAAGTATACACTTATAATCCTGTATTACTAAAAGTGGAAGACATCTTCGGGTGAAAATCAACAGTCACATGTATATACAAATGTAAACCTAATATCCTGGGTTGGTTCCCAAATTAAAACGGCACAAGAACTGCTGATCCATCTTGGTTATTTCAATCCTGAAGATTCATTACAGTCAGCCAAATACTACTAAATACGATATTACAAAAGGCACAATCACATTATAGAACCATGACATATTCACTCACTAAACTATGTCCCACCATACTCCACTTATTTCAAGATCAACATTACTTCAAGATCAACATAACTAACAATGTCATACAATTGCAACCTACTAATAACGCTTTTAAACAATATTAAACAACGCCGTGGCATTTTTAAGTCATGATCTAACTAAAACCACCCAATCACCAAGGATTAAGATGTTTCAAAACAACTAAAAATTACCTTCGTCCACAGTAACTCAAAAAATACTTCAGTTACCTTCCTACTCTCTCTCGATTCCTTTATATTTCCTTGCTTCTGATCCACTCGGTTCTTCTTCACATGAGCATGAAGCATTTTGTAAAATATCTCTTTCCTCAAAACATATTTGCCTTTATAAGTTCATACCACTTTCTTAGTAGGTATCGTATTGAACAAAACGTTTCAATATTCAGAACGAATACCATAACTAAAAAAACATTAGTATTAGTTAATAAAGGCTTTTCATGCTTAAATTGGAGACGATTTTTTGCTTCTTGCGTGAAAGAAGATAAAGTGCTTCATATTCATGTGAACAAGAAAGGAGAAGATGATGGCGACATAAAAAACGAATGGAAACATAACTAGCTGAACCAAACAATGAAGTTAGTAGGTAATACAGTTCAAGGACGTAGTTCATTAATAAATAAAGCGTATAAGTAACATCAAAATATAGTATCTAAGATTATAAATTTCAACTCACACTCAAATATTATTAGAATGCAAATGTGTATTTTAATGCATAAATCAAATATCGGCAAAACACTCCAACTAATCAACAAACAAACACAAACCAAACTAATAAAAAATCAAATTCATTTAAACTCTAATGGAACAGAACATGGTACTGCCAGTGTCAATTATGTAACGGAACATGATACTGCCAGTGTTGAAGGTGCTCCAATAGACGAGATTTCATCCATAAAATTAACAACTGTGATATTGTGACCTGTAAGCCCTAACAAATAAACTTTTATTATCTTCTCGCCATTCTAAACTATTTTCTTTTTTTCAAATTGATCAAAAAGAAATAGTATAGCAAACATGTTTCATCAAGATCTACCCAAAAAATAACACACTATTTAAACTCTGATGGGACAGAACATGGTACTGTCAGTGTTAATGATGTGACAGAACATGATACTGCCAGTGTTCAAGGTGCTCTAATATACGATATTTCATCCCTAAAATTAACAACTGTGATATTGTGACCTGTAAGCCCTAACAAATGAACTTTTATTATCTTCTCGCCATTCTAAGCTATTTTTTTTTCCGAACTGATAAAAAAGAAATAGTATAGCAAACATGTTTCATCAAGATCTACCCAAAAAATAACACACTACCAACTGTACTTCTCATATTAAGTTCATAAATAGTAACACATAAAATAATTGCTTAAGTTGATCATAACATTCGATTAAACACAAAAAACAAGACATGCAATTGCAAGATATTAGCTTAAATATACAGATAAATAGAATACAATTAGACAATCAAAATATTCAAGATTTCATTATTTCAATACGAAAATCAGGTAACAAATATTAACAAAACATGAACAAAACTATTAGATCAAGGATATGTATTTCACCTTTTGTTGATCCGGGCACAAATAATTTGAACAGTGAGATGTTGGTGTTTTCGATAATGTGATGATGCTTAGTGTGAATAGCAGCTATGAGTAATTATAACTGATAAGATGAAAAGACAATGTAGCAAGCCTATATGAATAGCCTATTAATGAGTATCCTACACAACTTGCATGTTCTTCAAAGATGATTCTCTTAATAATTTACAAACAGAAGGTCATGCCATAAAATAATAATAATGAAAAAAAAAAAAGAATTTCCATCATATTATTTACATCAAAATATACCTGCATAATACAATTCATGAATGCAGTTAGTAACTCAAGATATAAGATCAGTAATGTAGACTCACGTTTTCTTTATCCGGATACACATTTTTTTTTTTTTTTTTTTTTTTTTTTGATAAAAATGTTTTTGTCTATTAAATTTAATAATAATAGTTATTCTCTTGAAAATGAAAAGACAATGTAAAGGCTAACCTAACCTTCTTTTTGAATAATAATGATTAGCTTGAAATATATTCATTATAAAATATATACCTATAAATATACATCAAAAATGTATTTTCATACAAAAAGACAATATTGCTTACAACTAAGAAACAATTAAAAAAAACGTTGCTTACATCAAAATGTATAAGCAATGTTATTTAATGTGTTAACATGTAAATGACTATTGCGTGCGAATATGAAAAAGGGAAATATTGACAATAAAAAACAATCTAACGACATATTTGGTTGGCCGTATTCTATTGTTTTTATATATAAGTAGTTATATTTTATTGTGTTCAATGTAACGAAATTAAAGCATAATTTAAAATTGATTAAAACCATCCAATCTAAAATTAAAAGTCATGCCCGCCCATTGGGCGGGCTTTGAAGTCTAGTGTGTGTGTGTATATATATATATATATATATATATATATATATATATATATGAATATATATATATATATATATATATATATATATATATATATATCTCTACATTATATATAACAGGAGGCATTACACGTAGATAATTCCAGAAAAGTCCACCTCATTGCCATGTAATTGTATTTTTTGCCATGTCATCACATTATGTCCACCTAAGCAATTCTCTCTACACCAACACATATATTTGTTCAAAATTTCGGATTAATTTAAATGTTCAAAAATTTAGTCCATTACAAGATTCGAACCCGGGTGATAAATACGTTTGACATACATCTCACCACTACACCAACACATTACTTGGAATTTAATTTGCAACTTATAATCTATAAACGTAACTGGAAAAACACGGAAGGAAAAAAACACAACCTAATAACTAAACCCCTATTCAATCTGTTATCAATCTTGCTACCCTTCCAAAAAACCCAAAACCCTAAATTGACAACTTCTGCTTCTCCGGCTAATCATAATATCAGGACGAAAGAAAACAGGTAATTGTGACTTTTTTCTACCTTTCTTCATATTCAAATAATCTGATACGAAGAGTTTTTTTTTTCAGTAATTTTTTTGAAAGATTGATTTAGGAGATTTTAAACATAAAAAAGGTAAGGGTATGTGATTTTCCGGCAATGATTAAATCTTGACTATTGTATCGATTACATATGTGCTTTACCACATTCATTTTTGGTGATATTGACATATCGTATTATTTTAATTTTCGAGTGTTTGACAATTTGTATTTGAACAATTCTAAAGAGTTTTTTCAGTGACTGATTTATATATATCCAATAAACACTTTGAATTTGGAAAAAAAGTAGTATAAATTACGTTATATGCCTATGTACTAATTTGGTGTGCAGTTTTTACAATTTAGGTAGATGCTGTAAGGTCTGCTCTAAATGCAATGGGGTTCAAGGACATTGAAATCGTGGTGGCAGAAACAAGTTGGGCTTACAAAGGTGACCCGAATGAGGCTGGAACCAGCGTTGATAACGCTAAAGACTACAATGTTAATTTGATCAACCACATTACTATTTCTACTTCTGACAATCATTGGTATGGTTGCTTATGGAAGCGGAGTGCTGAGAAATTCATGGTCTAACTTTGGAAGTTTTTTTTTTCATTTATATATATTGGCTGCAAAAAAATTTGTGTCGTTTACCACATTACTAATTAACATTTTGTATGTGAAACTGTTTAGAGGAGGAGGAGACGAGGTGCAAGAAGGCTGATGATTATGAGAAAAAGCCAAAAGCTAAAGCTAAGGTTAGTATTTAGATGTGCTCATGTTTACACTGGGATCTTACTACTTGTGTATGTTGTCTTTATATACAAGAGCAACATTTTTCACCTTTACTAAGACCACATTTATAACTGCAATAATTGTGAGCTGCAGCTTTTTTAGTTTATACAAACATGTTAATATGATGTAGAAATATTGCAGAATAAGGATGAATTTGAAGAGAAGTCAAAGGCGAAAATTGGTAAGTCACTCTTTTTCATCATATATAGTATATATTCATGATGTGTCACTCTACTTTATTTATGAGCTCCGGGTCAGTGGAAGATAAGAAAAAAAATTGCACCTACAGCTTATAACTCAATACCAACAATGATTATTATGTGAAAGTGAGAAACACGTGCAGTCTGTGGTCATTGTACATTGTCAGCTACACAAAGAACTTGAATTTAAGCTCACATTATCAATGCCAAAGAACATGGTTAGTTTCTTTCTTTTTTTGTTTTGGGAAACGTCGCATATTTGCTGCTACTGTTTTGTAGTACAAGTTTCTTTTTTTTTTCTTCTGTTGTTAAGGGGGATTGGAACCTATGCATACATCATCAGAAGATTTCCTGTCGGCTGTGTTCCATAATGTTGCATGCCGGTCACCTAGGGTTCTGGATTTTCGCCAAGGGGTTATTTGTGTTAGTTGTGCTGCTGATTTGCTTTCGGGTATGTGGTGTGTGTAAGAACCTGTTACAAGCATATAGCTGAAAAAAGTTAGCTATATGTGATTAGTATTATATGTGATTCGCTAGACAACAAAGACAATACCAAACATGAAAGACAACATCATATAGAGGCTGTAATAGTTAGGATATTTGAATCGGTTGTGCTGAATGGAATTATGGGTTAGTGCTAAATTTTAGTTTTTTCAGTCTTTGATATTCAGAATACTTCAAGTTTTGATGTTTGTCTCTTATTTGTTCAACTACTACTTAACCAAATGCATATAGTTCCACTTTCTAGGGTTCGCCGTTTGATCAAAACAGGGAATGGGTAAAGGGAAGGTTTCACGTACCCTAGGCAGGTCCAAAAGTTCAGCAATGTTCCTTGGGGTTGTGCATACCTATCAAGTATTAATAACATTATGTTAGAATAGATTGGCATACTGATAATAATACATATTTTATAGTAATAAATTACCATTAGCATGTTAAAGGACGAGAATCTTTATGCGTATCAAGTTGGACCGATAATCTTATCTCAGGTTAATTTATGTACCAATGCACTCTGCTTCATTTGCTACTATTTTCTCATCTTTGTTATCAACGCTTACTGATACTGTTTTTTTATTTCTTCTGACAGCAAATGATGGAGCTTCAGGAACTTTATAATTCACAGCTGCTAATAACTTGCAAGTTTAACTGAGAAGCTTGAGAAGACAGAGGTATGATGTGACAAACCTGAGGCGTAAGAATTATGTCAGGTTAGGTCGCCCGAAATATTTTTTTTTCTGTTTTTTGATGAATGATTACTGAGTCAACTATTACAAACTTATTTCTTTCTGAGATTCAGGTTAGAAGCTGTTCATCTGGTAAGCAAAGGAGGACCCGTTTCCCCTCAAAATTCACCGACAAAAAGTTTATCCCTAGAATGCCCCTTCTAGCTGAAGAGGGATCTGAATCTCCTTCTATTAGGAGATCCATATCCACAGATAGAGGAGCCCACATAAAAACCAGAATCAAGCCTGATATACCCGACAATCCTGCAATCACAAAATCACAATATCCTACACGAGCTTTCATCAACAGATCGCTAGCCACATTACCTGTTTTACCCTCAACTGAGAATAAAAAAGGTTATTTGAGCTCACAGGATAACTTTTCTGAAGCATTACATAATCATCCGAGGATTAATTCTAGGAAAGCTAATCATGAGTAAGAAGAAGAGCAATTTAAGCAAATGCTTAACGTTAGACATGGAGGCATAGGAAAAGTTAAGCTTGAGAATAATCATGTGAAGGCAAAGAGTCAAGTGCCGGTTAAGATCCACAAGTCTGATCTTATACGGACTGTGTATTCTGATATGGATGCTGGTGAAACCATTGAAGAAGGTCGAAGAAGTGACTTTTCAGAGACGGAAAATGAGAATGGATCGACTAAGTTGCACATTCCAAATGGGATGAAAAAGCTTCAACGCAGCTCGTCAAGAAGCTCTCATAATGTGGAAGTCAGGTATTTTAAATCTCTTAGTTGTGGCTAACTATAGTCATTCTCACTCATGCTTATAATTATAAAAGTGTTGTTTGGGGTTGTTTTTGTATCTGAAAGGGGTTTTAATGGGTCAAATCGATATACGTCAACTGAAGGGATAATGGGTTAAACAGGTTGAAGGGCGCCCATGGACTATATTTAAATGCATTTTTTAGCTGCCAATATTTTATGCATACGACTTCATAAATCACTTTACTAAAAAACTCAACCTGGGCGGTTTAACCAATACTAAAGAAGACCAGTTTCAACTTAACCTTCAAAAATACTACATTGCGACTTAACATCTATAATTCTATATTTCTGATCATCTGTTATAAAGTTTAATGTGGTCATCATCTGTGTGTTTTTACACACGTGGAGGAAATAAAATCTCCTGATGTGGACATGTCAGTAATTTCGGATAAGGTATATGGGTTTCTTGCATTCTTAGGATCAGCTAGAGCAAAAAAAAAGGGGGGCGGGTTGTGTAACAGGTCAAAGTCGATACACTCATTTTCATTTAGGGAGACAATCTTTATTGGGGCTAAACAGGTTGAACATTAGTCGTTTGGTTTCCGTATTCGGTTCAAATCATAATTATATTAGAGGATTATTCTCAGTCGAAATATGTATATGTTTGAGGATATAGTTTTCAAACTTCATATGCACTGCTATGTTAATTTTCTTAGACCTTATATGATTTCTTTACATTTTTATGAGTTTTGTATCTGCATATGCACTGATATGCTTTTATTTTGTGACCTGCTATTGTTAATTTTCTTAGACCTGTAGTTGTTTCTAATTTTTGTAATGTGCCTTCATTACTCTACGTGCATAAAATGCAAGATATCCTCATACGATCTAATATATTCTTGACAGAATCGGTCAGGAGATGTTGATGGATGAAAATTTAGCTGATGATAAGATAGAGATTGAGTTGGCACCCGTAGCTGTGCAGTTGGCCTATGTACAGCAGGTAACAAGCACCATTTAACATCGCCAGATATTGCAAAACAAGTTCTAGCTGGCTTCCGGGCTAGCATGCACAACAACTGTATCCATCAAATAAGGTAATTAAACATAGTAACAAAGTGTTTAGCTGTATAGAATTTTATGTACACGTCATGCAAATAATGTAATTAACATATTAAAAAAAGCGTGAGTGAACTGAAAAACATTAGATTAATGCGGCTGAATATTTAATTTTACCTGAGAAGCTGACAATGAAATATAGAAATAAACAGACTGAAATTTATAGTCAGACATGGACCTCGATTATCTGTTTTGCTGCATAAAATCTGATGATCTAATATATTTATCATTTCATTGAGCAGAAGAGCAGGCCTGAGATTATGGTAGAGTGATTGACATCTGATTTTTGTGGGGATTTAGAAACTGTTCCGATGTTGGCTAACTCATGATTAGGCGTTTTTGCTCATAACATTCAGACAGTTAAACGCCTCTAGAGAATTGTAAGAGACCCTCAAGCTGGGTGAGTATTTATATTAATTTATTTCATTGTGCAGGTACAAAATGTTGATCAGTTTTCATCATTAGTAGCATTGAAGACCCTCTTGGATGATTTTCAAACATTACAAAGGTTGGCGGAGATAATGCCATTATATCAGCTGATCAGCCGGTATAGCCTATAGGGTAAGTATGCTAAGCATCCAGGTGTGTGGCGTGGAGTAAACACTCAGGTCCTATTAGCTTGCCATTATACAAAAATTATGGATTTGAACAAGGTGGCTTTAATATCATAGATTTGATACAATAGTTGAGTACAAAGTACAACAAAAAAAAGTAGACGTTGTTTAGAAATCAATCCGACCTAAACCTCTTTTAACTCACACTGATTATATAAAGTTTTGTAAAAAATGGGCAATGACTATTTGTGGATCAACCCAAACCAGCTAATTTTGACCCACATTGGAATAACATGTCATGATCGAAACCCGTGTATGTTTCATAATTTTACAGTTGCCTGTTATGGTCAAATGATCGTCAAGATACAACGAGCCTTTATATGGGTGACAACGTTAATGGTAAGGGAATGATCCAGGTACTCGATCTGACCTATTTCAGCCAATTTCAAAATATTTAATACATTACAAATACGTGCACTCATAGCTATCTCACTGTTCGAATTAATGCATCTTTACTTATGGATCCACTAATGTCATTGGTATAATATACATTTGTCGTTTGAAATGACATCATTTTATCCCCTCCAAAAACGACACCGTTTGCATTTATTTATTTATTTATTTATTTTATACTTGCCACGAAACGAATGAAATAGATTATAGTAAACTTTGGAGTCTCTACAAATAGTATCATCAGAAAAAGTTGGGGCAAAAAATGTAATTGCCAAGGTGAGTTTACATTAATTATTCTATATCTACCGTTTATGCATGCACAAACTGGTATTTCATATCTCAAAACAAAATGTCAAGAAGCAAACATTAGCACCAGCAAACGCTGAGCTTGCTGCTTCATCATCTACTCCATACGTACTCATCATTTATGGAAAAGCACTTTCATACGCTTTAGATGACGACATGAAAAACACTTTATTTGGAACTTTCTATCACATGAACCTTCTAAATTTAATGTAAACTTTATCTATGTGTACAACTTTAGGTAAGAAAGGGCAAAGAAATGGGCCTGAGTCCTAATATACCCTGTAGGGTATTCACAATGCAAGAAACACTTGATTGAGGCTTTAGTTTAGATCGAATGAACAAGAACTAGAGAGAGAAAGTGGGAACTTCTAGAGAGAGAAAGAACTATGTGTGTATTAGATTAGAATGAAGTGAAGTTCCAACCCTTCCCTTGTGTGGGAAGGGGTATTTATACTTACAACATAATATGCCCCTAGCGGGCTGTGGAGTGAGCTGACAGAGGGTAAAGACCCGACCCACTCTACAATACTAAATAATAACTAATCTACTAATAATATTACTGATAGTCCTACGAGCTATGAGGTTCTAATAAGTACTCGGGGTGACCGAGTCTTCAGCTGAATATTCATATTCCTAACAATCTCCCCCTAAGGGAGGTCACCCCAGAATTAATGTTCTGAATTTCAGCACTTCTTCCTTGGATCTTGACATCATAGCTCGTAACCATTGATTCTTCTATTTCATAGATTGTTGTGCAAACATCCGTGATCTTCAGATGACTTCTCTTTTGTCATGGATGAACTTTGAGTAATCTTTGAAATTATCATCCCACTTGAGTCTCCAAGTCATCTTTCAGTAGTAGGCCTCCATGTGATGAAATATACTTAGAGCCGACATGCTCACACGATATGGTGTCATGATCTTCAGCATCAGAGTTAGCAGAAGCTGTGTTGAAGGTCTTTCAGGTTGATCATGACTTCTTTAATGATGATGTGGTGTGAGCATGTGGTGATGGATTGGCATCTTTTCTGCAACCAGCTACAACAGCAACCAGCTACAGCATTCCATAGCTACAATCGCCAGAAGTTCCTGCATACGACAGTTAGCAATAAAACGTCCGGTACTTACAGATTCGGACTTTGAGATTGTTAACAGCATAATGTGAAAACTCTCTCTAATCCTTACCAAGACCGTTCCTAATCGAAAACCCACAGAGGGCTTTTTAAGATCGAACCGTAGCACATCAACGATTAGGTGAGTCGCTGGAGATCACTCCACGACTGTAGACCGTTTGAAACCGCCGTGACCACTAAGCGTAATCCATAAAGAATTACCGAAGTGACCTGCTTTCAGGGCTGCTTGATGTTTACCCTGGCAGGAATTTCCATTCAATCATTGAGAATTACATTAGTAGATTCTCTCATAAATGTTCTGGCAGATTGCTAAGATCTGCGTAGGACTCATAAGTTTACAACTGGTGTCCTTAATGTTGAACACCCAGTGTAGAAATAATTCGTGTTCCTATGAGATCTTTTTATGCATCTCATGGCTCTAGACTTTATAGTGCGTTTTGATTTAGTGAGTGGAGGCTGGAGAGAACTGCCACCTTTTCAATATCATCTAACTCGGAGTGAGAGAGACGATAGAAATGTATTGATCTCCGTGACAAGTGAAACAAGAGTCCTTTGAGGGACCTTGAGTGGCTAGGGAGGGTTGTGCAGCGTATCACTGGGTCCATGATACTTTGTCTTCAATGCCAGCAATCAACTAAGTGATTCTGACAGCATATGTATTGACCCGGTTTCTGCCTAAGTTGTAAGGAGGGCTATTTCTTTTCACCCTTTATCTTTACAATTCTTTTTCATTCTTCAACCCCTTCAGTGCTTACCGAGACTTCATAACTAACACCTTGTTGGGTTTATTCCAGTGTTAGCTCCATCTCAGTCGGCACTCTTCCCTTAATCACACTTTTCTCCTTTTTAATCATACCTAAGGACTTCTACACTAACTAGTGGATTGTCCCTGGGTAGATCCCTCCGGCTCTGGTGGGATCGTGGGAACTTGAGCCTAACCTAACCATCCTTATAACTCCATGCATTAATTAAAATGGTCGGTCTTTGGTGTACTTCCACGATTGCCATATACCAAATCTTTGAAAAATCTCTCAAAGTGTTCATGATTCTGAAACACATTTTTGCAAACACTTGAGAGTTTTATATTTTTCAAATGCTCCCCCTCAACATGTGCTCGAGTGATAGTTTTATAAATTTGCACATGTTAGGTAGAGCTCGCACTTTTTGAATTGATCCACTTTCAGTGAACATGACCGATTCGAGACACGCTTACATCACTAGTTAGACTAGCTTGAAATTATTACCCGGCCTGGTCAAGTCCACAGAAAGTTTCTCGAAATGGTACACTCTACTCAGATACGTCTTTTTCGAGACACGCTTACATCACTGGTTAGACCAGCTTGAAATTATTACCCGGCCAAGACGTATCCTTTCGATTGATGACAGTTCAAGTTTCGTCAATTCATTGGTGAAGTCTGAGCCTTGCTCACATAAGATGCATGCCAAATCCTTTGCTCCCCCTCAATAAGTGCATTGGTATACAAAAGAGTTTAGCACTTACTGGAGAGCTTACTTTCACATCCAAAACATTTTGCTCCCCCTCAATATGTACATTGATATATAAAATGGTTTAACACATACGGGAGAGCTTGAATATATGTTCAAATCATCACATTTTATCATATTTCATATTTAAATCACATTCTCTCCCCCGATCAAAAATTTCAAACCATTTGAGATTTGTGATCCCAATTGATTTAAATAAGTTAGAAAATGTGGGAGAAAATGTGTCCGATTTAATATATTCTGATGATGAGAACATACTACGCTCCCCCTTAATCTAAGAGGGAGATTCACTGCTTATTTTGCACATTTGATTATTATGACACATATGATTTTGACCTTTTTGCGCAGACGATATAATCACCCGCTTTTCTGAGTGAGTTAGTGGTCAACATCAATCATCCATCCACCAACAAATCTTCTCAAGTATTGTCGATCCCTTCTTGGCGAGATCCGAGTAAGTACTTCTTTGTTGAAATGATGGTGGTGGAGGTGAAGGTGTTGTTGTTGTTGTTGCCGATGTTGTTGTCGTGGTGAATTCCGAGCCAATCAATAGAATTTGAACGTCTGATTAAATGGTTAGAATGGGAACTGGCACATTCATTTTGGCTATGGAATCTGCATAAGAATATCAACACAGATATACATGCATACAGATACACTATTCCTTAATAGCTACCCTTCAGCAGCTTGCCACATTATAATACCAAGTTCATCTTATAATCAAACCCCAATCAGGAACTACGTCAAACCACTATCTAGCATGAAGAGCAATTAGCAATCATGAACATGGCAATTCACACAGATTTCAATATTTAATTCAGGATCTTAGGAACATGATTCTAACATAATAGCAATCTACCTAAGCGAATCCTGAGAACATATGCACAATATCAACAACAATTAAGCAGCAGAGACAAACAACATTTGAAACTCATTCACTTAGTTCATACAAATGTCAGTGGAGCATTCAAGAACATCAAACACATCGGGTTTTCTAACTTCTTTCAGATTTTGAGTTTTAATGTGTCTAGGGGATTAAACGAGGATTCCAAAGAGATACAAATGAACCTTCTAGTTATATGAAGCTAGGATACTACAAGCAAATTGCACATAATGTCCTAAACTTTCTAGCAACTAACACACTTGGTCATTTGATATATTTAAGCAATATCCTCTTCAACTAATACCCCATTAACTGCAAAACCTTTTCTAAGAGTCACGAATTAATCAAGAAACCCGTTTGATGATATAAAATTTGAATTCACTCTCCCCCTCAATCAATGACCCGTATTCTAGTTGAGCCTCAACTAAAATCAAGCTTAACCCCACAACTCATCAAACAAGAACTGTCATGAGGTTTTGTAGTCGTTGATTGAGTGACAAATTTTATGCATAATCCAAGTATAAACAAATTTCATACAACACATATTCACCAAGTGTCTCACAAATAATTTTCAGAAGAATCATAGAATGAAAACTATTTGTTATACTAAGAAGATTTCTCTTCTTTTACAAGAAATGATGCACTGAAACGTACATCAAATCAGGAAACATGGATATGAAGTAATCCATGCCCAGGTGAACATCACCCAGTTGGAGGAACATCCGTCTTTTTGGCGATGTTCTTTCCCCAATATGAAGCGCGGGTTGCTATCTAAAGTAATAGCAAGCCATTTAGACATGTTTTAACAATCCATTTTAACTTCTGCTCGAGCTTCATTTAAAGACCCGTGCCATTATTGAATGACATTTCTAAGTCCGTAAATGTTATCGATAAACAGAAGACATGCCTAGGTGGAACTATTTTTGGTATTTTCTATTTTTCAATTTTTATGGTTTTTCTGGTTTTATGTTTCTCTATTTACAATTTTCTGGTTCTATAATTTTCTATTTACAGAATGTTTTAAGATATGTACAGACTATATTATTCAGTTTAAGACGATGATGAAATGAATACCGAAATGAGGATACGTTCAGTATGTTGTAGAAATCTGTGGTCAATCATCTCTTAAACTTTCACCACCAAAGCTTTCGAGGCTCCTGAACAGACGACGGAACTTGAGCCTTCCCAAAGTACAGCTTTGATAGCTTCCCCCCAAACCGACAATCTTCATACTGAGCAGATTCTAAGCTCTCTTTCAAGCTTACATAAGGTAAGCGTACAGCGGAAACCGTAGCAAACCACATTAAGTATTGCTGCTTCTTTTAAAGAATAATCATCATGATTCTCCGTTCGGGGATCCTCAAATAGATCAGCAATGAATCATCTCACATTTGAATAATTCTTCTCATATTTCTTCCCGCTGAAGACTGAAGAAATGCCTACCAAAAGTATCCAGAGACCACTTCCCCCTAAGTAGTTGAATAGATGCAGCCAGTCTCGATATATGAAGCCCAAAAACCCAAAGTACACACTCAATCCCATTAATGAAGTCGACAATGCATCATCAAGATCAATTAAGACCCGAAAATCCCCTTATCTCCTTTCAGGACATTGCAGATGAGAATTGTTACACCAAATTCAGCTAAGTCCCGAGTGTAAGCAATTTATCCCGTATGTAGTCGACATGATAACACCAAGACAGTACCATAATAGCTACTGAGTACCGGATGTACACATTTCCTTCAGTAGGATACCGACTAACCATAGGAACCATCATACAATTGTGTACCTCTTTTATCATCAGAAACTGACATTCTCTTCCCACACTTAGTTGGAATGACACACCAGAAAGAACGAGTTAGAACACTGATTTTCTCTGCGGTTATGACATTTGTCTTCCCGGAATAATCTTCAATTGAGAAGAAGTATAAAGCCCATCATGTGTACTCATTGTGCATTCAGATGTATGTCTCCTTCCCCCTTGCTGGTTTTGATACCTCAGAATCAGCAACACATTTTACGAACATATTCTTGAAATCTTGTGAGAAGAACAACTTAGGCTTAAGTAGATCAAGTGAGAATTAACCGCTGCCGAAACCGTCTCTGACTATCTTTATCAACCCTCAAGTAGGCCTTATGATGAGATAACTGATGGAGCAAACCCGATATACCAAACTTGAGCCTAAAGATAGAATTCCCCATTCTTGTGACTTACGCTTGCACTAATGTTGGAAGAACGGTGTAGAGAATTAGTGCTCCAAGCAAATCTCTAAGTAAATCTCTAAGTACTCAATACCCAACCAAGGTATGAGACATTAACACCTCTTACGATTATCCACAACGACATCGGCGTGTGACACTGAGTACTACAACGTAACTCCTTTAAGTGATAGTTACCCCGACTACTGGTAACTAGATAACCTAAGACTTCAACTTAAATCTTAAGCACGAGCAAGTTATCATAGAAAGTCATGCATCCAACCAACCCCGACTTCAAGATAGGATAAGATCACGCCTTTGAGGAAGTCAACTTCAAACTCGAATAAGTGATACCTGATCAACTCCATGGTCACAATTAGATGCCCAGCTCAAGTGAGTGAACCAACAACAAAATGTACAACGAATCACTTGTTCACACTTCTCCCCCTCAAATATTGCATACGAGGATGCCATCTTTGATTGAACAAGTGCATATGAGGTTGATCCATTGTTCACACTTCTCCCCCTCAAAGATTGCATACGAGGATGCCATCTTTGATTGAACAAGTGCATATGAGGTTGATCCACTGTTCACACTTCTCCCCCTGAAAGATAGCATACGAGGATGCCATTTTTGATTGAGTGACTAAACGTCCAATCGAATGGAAGTAGATCCACTTGATATCTGAATGAGCATGGAGCAAGTATGAAGCCTTTTGATGAGAGTAGTCAGAAACAAGAGTATTCGTCTGACCATTACTCAAATCTCAATCACCATGCAGTTTATTCACCCTTCTCCCCCTCAAAAATTGCATGTGACGACCAACTGCCATTTTTGATAGACCGGGTGAATAAGAATATACTTCAATATACGTTTATCCCCTTGATGACTGAATGAGCATTTGAAGACCACGAAGCTAGATGAGAATGGTCATGAATAAGAAGATTCCTCTTCTTCCGAAGATAAAGCGCACTCAAGCGTACGCCTTTCTTTTCTTTGATGAACGGGGCCTGAAGAAATGTCAGCAGACGCCATAATGTTGACATTGAGACCCGAGGCTTGAACTGTTGTATTCAAACGTCATAGTTGATGAAGACCGAGGCCTGAACTGAGGTGTACAGACGTCATAATGTTGAAGAACGAGGCCTGCACTGAAGAGTACAGACGTCATTGTCGTTGATGTTCATCAAGCTTGAATTGTTTGAACCCCTACATCGTGAGGTATCACTCTTTTCGGCACCCAAACCCTGAGTCTTTCCTTAATAGGAGGGAACGATGTACCTGCACTTAAGTAAAGACTTCCTGCATTGACATTAAGAGTTTGTTTGCATTTATATGGGTTAGTGATATCAGCAGTTGAGCCATTTGGGGTTGCACTGTCAATCTTGGTTCTACACTCAGTGAACATCTTTCTACAAGGTATCCATCTAAGACCCATAATCTTAAAAGTTCTACCTGTTGGTATCCACCTAAGGCACGATCTAGGAGTGTGTGGTTTCTCATGTACAGTGAATGACTTGTTTAGAGAAGACATTTGTCCTACAGCGATCTGCCTACCAGGTTTCTGAGTATGACTCTTTGGTTCTACGGGCTTGTTGTTGTTTCTAGTCTTAGAGGATGGAACCTTGGCACGTGCATTCACTTCCTTCAGGAGTTTTGTTATACAATCATCATGGGTTGCATTGAAAACACATTTCTGACAAGTCGAGCAAACAAAGTGTTTGGAATCAGAAAAAGATCTAGGGTTCTTAGAGTGATCGGCTACGGGAATTGCCTTAATTGGCACGCAACTACTCTTAGAAACAGGCAAATTCCTAGTCTTTTCATGTGTGTTTTTCTTAGCGTCCACTAGGTTTTGATTCTGAACAATGTCTTTATGTCTAACATGTTCCTTTGGTGTCACAAGTGACACACGCGTTGAACTAATCCTAGAAGAACTAGAAGCACTCATGTGATGTGGTTTTGCAACAGCATATTCCTTTTCACTAGGTCTAGATTGTGAAGTGACTGGTTTTGACAAAACTTTTTCCGCATCAACTTGGGAGGCAAACCGTGTTTTTGAAACATTTGACCGTTCAGATCTAAACGCAGTCAGTTGTCTAACATCTGATTGTTTTCTAAGTGGTGGTTTCCCCAAGATTGATGGTTCTGCAAACTTAGTATTCACACCATTTCCTATCGATTTTCTTAATTCGTTTTTCAACGCTGCAATTGCAAAACCCTTTTCCTGAAGTTGAGCCTTGAATTCATCATTTTTGGTAATCAAAGAGGTAGTTTGCTCTACATTCTTAGTTTTTGTTTCTTTGATTTTATCACACAGTTCTTTGCAATGACTTTTCAACGACTCATTATCGTTAAACAATTCAGCCACTTTATGTTCTAATTCTACATTTATTGTTGCAACAACATCATTTTCATGTTTAGTCCTAACTTCATTAAGCATGTCACGCATCTCAGTCAATCTGTTTTTTAGGTTTTTGATCGTTAAGTTTTTTGCTTCTAGCTGAGCTTTCAAATCATTTATCATAAAAAATTCACGGAATTCAGGGAGTTCCGGATTTTTACATGGTAGTGTAGTTTGAAAACGTTCTTCCTTATGTTGTATTTCAACTTCAAGAGAAATACAATGTTTTTCAAGCTGTGAAAATCTTTTTGAAAGTTCATTATAAACTTCTTTTTCAACCATATCATTTGATTTGAAAAACTCAGCCGTAGGCAAAGAACTCGACGTATTATCATGTTCATGTTCAGCATCCTGATCAATTTCTCCCCCCTTATGACTCATATTTGTTGAATCAGAGGTAATATTGCTATCAGTCTTTTCCAACAGATATGTGTCATAAGTAAGTTTAAGATGATCAGTATGTTGTTGTTCATTAGAAAGAGCATAATCTAGATAAGACAAATGTACCACAGCAGATTGTGCTTGGTGATTTTCAGGTACGTAGGTTGTATTCTCACATATTGTGAAATTACCTCCTGTGCTGTCACCATCATCAAACTTGTCTGATCTTGTTCCATTCCCCATTTGTTTAGCCCTTTCATCAATAAACCCATTAACATTACTCATCAATTGTAGTAATGTAACTCTGAACATGTCAACCTCGAATCCAGTGTAATTAGCAAAACACCCTTTTGTTGTCTGACTGTCATAGTCATAGTCCTCAGTGTATTGCGAGTCAATGAACACCTAGAGTTGGTTATTGATCACACTGAAAGCTACTCTGGATCTTGCTTCAGAGAATTCTTCTTTGTCAAGTTGTTGTTCAAGTTGATCTAAATATAGAGTCATTTCGACTGTGAAATCATGAACATCTTGACCAAAGAGTGCTGTGAAAGCCCGTGTGTAACCCATCACATATTCAGATTTATCAAACAGAACCTTGAGATGTGAATGAAGTAGACAAAAACATTCGATGCAACTTTCCTTTGCATTAAGTACCATAAGAGACTGATGAAGCTCTTTCTCTTGTGTATTTAGGCACGAAGATTCCACATTGGTATTATCAGAATCACCCACGTTTATTTGTTGTACAGAACTGGAAATCTCTTGTTTATCATATGTGTCGTACAACTTGAGTACCTCAGATATGAAGGAATCTGAAGTAGTAGACATGATGTAACCGTGCACGGGATTTTACAATTCTATGATTTAAACCGAGAAATAGATTCTTTCGCGGGATTTTACAAAAATCAAGAATGAACCGTGAAGTGATGTTTGATGTGTGTTATGATTAGTGATTGGGTAGACTTGTTGATCTGATTGGTATGGTTGTTGCAAGTTATTATGGCAAAATTTTGGTCTGAAAAACTTAGAAACTCAATAACTTCATTCTGGAGCGATTTCAGGCTTCGAAAGTTGGGTTGAATGAATAAATTAATTCAACGTGTCCACGCCACGGACAAATAGCACCTCTGTGGATACAAACCGCCTAGACAAACCGCATCCACGCTGCAGAGACAAACCGCGTAGACACAAACCGCATACACGCCTCAGAGACAAACCGCGTAGACACAAACCGAGTTCACGCTGCAGAGACAAACCGCGTAGACACAAACCGAGTTCACGCTGCAGAGACAAACCGCGTAGACACAAACCGAGTTCACGCTGCAGAGACAAACCGCGTAGACACAAACCGCGTACGCGCCTTAGAGACAAACCGCGTTGGCACAAACTTCCAAACACGTCGCTTTCAATGCTGTTTGTCCTTTTGCCTAAACTAGTAATAGGACAAGCCGCGTTCTCGATGGGACACAAACCGCGTTCAAGAACACGTCCAAAATACACAAACCGCACCCAAGAACACTTGGATAAAAACCACTCGAATCACCCAAAAATGCCACACAAACCTTAAATCTGTGAATCCAAGCACCAAATACTACTCTTATACTATTCCTAAGCTAGAAAGTACAAGGTATAACAACTTTTAATCACTAAACAAAGCACAACATGAAATTAATGTAACTTAACAAATCGAACCAAAAAAACCTCAAAAACTACACAAATCCGTGAATACCAACTCTCATGGACCTAACCATGGCTCTTGATACCAATTGTAGGGTATTCACAATGCAAGAAACACTTGATTGAGGCTTTAGTTTAGATCGAATGAACAAGAACTAGAGAGAGAAAGTGGGAACTTCTAGTGAGAGAAACACTATGTGTATTAGCTTGAAAGTAATGAGAGTTCCAACACTTCCCTTGTGTGGGAAGGGGTATTTATACTTACAACATAATATGCCCCTAGCGGGCTGTGGAGTGAGCTGACAGAGGGTAAAGACCCGACCCACTCCACAATACTAAATAATAACTAATCTACTAATAATATTACTGATAGTCCTACGAGCTATGAGGTGCTAATAAGTACTCGGGGTGACCGAGTCTTCAGCTGAATATTCATATTCCTAACATACCCATTTTGACCCGTTAACCAACCCATCTAGGAGCGTACAGAACTCGGGGTTAAAGCCGTAAAACCGAATCACAGCCATTCTTTAAGAGACCAGTAAACTACATCCTGTCCGGTACTTGGTCCTAATATTTTCAATTTAGCAATTTAAGTTCAGTCCCGGTTCCACCTCTAACTCTAATTGTTTTTAGTGCAGCCTGTAATTCACAATATTAGGTTGGCCAAACAGTTACAAAAGGGGCGAGTTGGCGACATGGGTGCGTGGAGTATCAAAACTTTATATAGTAATGTGACTTCTCTATATTCGGTGGCACCATAGTTCAACTCTGTTTGTAATTTTTACGCAGCTCATGTTGATACTATGAAAAATTATCCTGCTGCTAAAAAGGTTCCAGAGGAAGGCAGGTAAATATTTTTTTTTCCACACTTTTAATAGCAATTCCAAACACCCCCTTATTTTTCCATCAAGGTTCGTTGAGTATAAATGTTATTTTATTTGTGAGGACGCAAGGAGACATACAGCAAGCTGTGTGTTACTTGCGATCACTGTAAACGTGGGTCACTTTTTACCATTCTTTCAATGCAACTATAATGTCATTTCTTGCTGTTTCAGGTGAGACTGAAACGATATTTGGAAATGAGGGGTGCTGATGGTGGTCCATGGAGGAGGCTATGTGCATTGCCTGCTTTTTGGGTAGGTCCTTTCATCTTAATATGTTCAATATGCATATGAACACTGATGTAGTGGCCTTCTACGCTTCATTTTATACCCGAAAAACCCCACAAAAACGACCAAAAACACCCAAATGGACCATATAATGTTACAAATATCCTTGGATTGTGTTTTATGTGTTGCAGGTACAAAAGGATTGAAAACGGGGCAAATATGGACAAAACCGTGCATATTTTGGAAAAGAGCCGGAAACTGAAGACGAAACAGACATCATTTTAATTCAAGCTCGGAAAATCCCAAAATAGCCTTGGATTATTTCTCACTTGGCAAAAGTGACCCTTGGTGTGATTTGGTACTTGGCAGTTTTGGTCCTTGAAGATTACTGAAGTTGCAAAATATGTCCTTGTGTTATAATCTTAATTGACTAAACAAACAGCCGAATCCACAAAATATTGAACCAACCCAATCCCACTAAACATCTCAACCCATACAACCAACCCACTATAAGCCCACTACAACCCAATTAAACCTCAAACCCATTTTCCCCTTAAGCCTAATACCCACAGCCCATACTCCTTAACCCCATCCCAAACCCACTAACACTAAAAACCCGACCCACTCAATATAAACTAACACCGGTCAAAACAATTCGGTCAAAGCCCCATTTGCCTTCTACTAATAATACAACCGGGTTATATAGTCAAAATCCCCAATCACCAAGTCAAAATCCCTAACATACCTATTCACCTTCTCCTTCAATCCCAATTAATCTTTAAACCGCTGCCTAATCCCCGCTCGCTAACCTCCCTACCACCTCACCACAACAAGCCAAAGAACCCACATGGGTATGTCGTTGGTCCCCCCCCCCTCCTCCACGCTGGCAATCCAAGGCACCAAAAAGAGATCAACGTTTGAGATTTAATGATGTGGTGACCAAGAAACGATCCAATGGCCAAGGAAGAAGCACAAACGCAAGTGGAGAGACACTCTCACATAGAAAACACAAAGACTAGGGTTTTGTAAAATTTAGTAGTATAAATAGAGTGAGAGTAGCAGCCGAGTGAAGTTTTTTTAGTAGGATTTATTTAGCTTTTTTTTTTCTTAAGGTATTTTTATTTTTATTTTTTTTAAGCATTGTAATTTATTTTTAATTTTAATTTTAATCCGGTTTTTATTTAAAGTTTAATTTACTGCTTATGTTTACCTTACTGCTTTGACTGCTTGCTTATTTTATCTGCTTATGAGTTTAATTTTTATTTTGTTTGTCTGCTTTATTTGATGTGTAATGTTCGGTTATTTATATAGTATTTGGCCTGTTTGCTTTATTTGTTGTTTAAGGTTCGTTTTTTTTATATATAGATAAAGTTGTGGCTGTACTTTGATTGTGTTTGTGAGTGGCTTTGTATTCAAGTTCTAGCATGACAGTTTTTGGAACTAGTTTTTGTTAGTGAATTTGATGGCATTACGATACTTATTGTGTTTGAAGCCTTAAACTGTTTGAGGAATTTGCGGCTTCACCTTGATTGTGTTTGTCTGTTCCAGTTTATTTTATTAAAAGCTTATTGTTGTTACTGCTATTGTTCTTCTTTTTTTTCTTTTCTCTGCTGCCTAAAATTATATGTGGTTAGTTATTACTTTGCTTATCTGCGTGTTGTTTCTGCTTAAACAGATAAGCTATAGTTTATTGTGAATTAGTATATTTTTTAAGCTATAGTTTTTACTTAAGTTTTTAAACAGATAAGCTATAGTTTAGGGATCATCAGTTAAAATACTTAACTTGCTAGTTGGATATAAAAAAAAAAAAAAAAAAAAAAAAAAAAAAAAGTTCAAGAAAAAAATATATATATTGCAAAAAGTAGATTTTGTTAAAGTTTAAAAAGTTTTCTTTTAGTATTGTTTGTTTAAAGTATTGTTAAGTTTAAACAGTTTGTTTGTTTAGTATTGTTAAGTTTAAAAATATATATATTGTTTTTTAGTATTCGGTAAAAAAAAAAAAAAAAAAAAAAAAAAAAAAAAATTAGTTTTTTTAAATTAGTTTAAATATTTTTAATCATTTATTTTCTTAAAATTAGTTTTTAAATTATAAAAAATTATTTAAAAGTCAAAAAAAATATTTTTCTTTTTTTTCAAAATTTTCTTTTGCCATTTAGAGTTTATAAAAATTATTTTGATATACATAGGATTAGTTTTTCAAATATTTTACGTTTTTACTCGTTCGTAGTTTATCGTTTACGTTATTTAATTTTCGTTTTAATAGATTTTAGTAACCAAAACAAACTCTCGTCTTTTCAAGCACTTTAATTACGAACCAAAAACGATATTCTCAATTTCACGCCTCGCAGGGAGAACGACCCGGGTATTCGCTTATCCGGTTATTACAATTGGTTGTTTTTGCGTTAACGGTTTCAAGTTGACTTTTCTTCGTGAGAGGTTTGACTTGTGATTACTTTGACCCAAAATCGACACGATACATCAAAATTGGCGCCGCTGCCGGGGAGGTGTGTTTCCACCATCAAGAGTTTATTGAGCAACAAGGAAAAATTAATTGAATTAGCAAAAACTCCGTTAAATGAACACTGCTCAGCGGTTCTCCTAAAAAAGCTTCCGGAAAAGCTTGGAGATCCCGGAAAATTCCTCATTCCATGTGAATTTCCGGGAATGGTTGAATGCTACGCCTTGGCCGATCTTGGTGCAAGCATCAACCTAATGCCGCTCTCTGTTTGGAAAAAACTTTCTCTGCCCGAATATACCCCCACTTGCATGACCCTCGAGCTTGCGGACCGGACCATAACCCGTCCACTTGGAATAGCCGAGGATGTCTTTGTCAAGGTTGGGAAATTCCATTTTCCCGCCGATTTTGTGGTGGTTGATTTTGATGCTGACCCCCGAGTTCCTCTAATTCTCGGAAGATCATTTTTGAGGACCGGGCGGGCTTTGATTGACGTGTACGGAGAAGAAATAACTCTAAGAGTTGATAATGAAAAAGTCACGTTTCAAATCAATCAAAACTCTAAACTGCTAACCACCAAAAGCAACGTTACTGTGGTTAATCAAAAATCTGATCCAGTAATTGCTTCCAAAAGAAGTGATTCGATTCTCTCAAGATTTGCGGTTAAGAGTATGTCTGAAAAACGTGCTGAGCTAAAAGCTATGAAAATTACACCCGGATCAACCAAATGGTTTGAAAGTTGTTCCGCGGATGTTAAGAGTATTCTTGATGATGATGAATCGGATTTGGAGACCACAACGGAAGAAGTGGAAATTGCTAGCTCTAAGAGCACACCACTTGTCCCACCTCCGGAATCGATTTATAGAATTGAGATTGTTGAACCAAACCTTTCCGACTCTTCCCATCCTTCTCCTCCGATTGAGGAAAGTGATCTCTCAAGGGAAGAGCTCGATGTGTTCTTTGATGATGCTCCAATTTCGCTGGAAATTGTTGAGACCAATAGTGATCCCGGGGAAGATGTCTCGTTTTTACAAATGAAATTTGATGAACCATTATTTTTCCTTCCCCCGGAAGATGTTAAAGAAGAAAAGCTTCCTAAATCCGTTCAAGTTGTTGTTTCAAAATCAGAAGAGCAAAGTAGTAGCAGTACCACTTCTAGTATTGATTCTCTTCTTGAGGAGTTCGCCGATGAACTCGCTCACATCGATCCAATCCCACCGGGGGATGAGGACGATGACTTTGATTTTGAATCTGATCTTAAAGAATTGGAATTTTTGCTGAACCGTGATCCGTCTAGATGTGATTCTTATCCCGAGGAGTTCGCCGATGAACTCGCTCACGACGATCCACTTCTATCAGATGATGATGATCTTTTCGACTTTCATGCTGATTTTAAAGAAGTCGAAAAACTTTTATACCATTCTCCATCATCTGATTCTTACACCGAGCTTAATGATTTACAAGATGATGATGACCTCTTCGATTTTGGGGCCGATCAAACCGAATGGAGAAATCTTTTATATGGGAAACCTAGTGATGAAAAAGGCCCTAAAATGGAAACCATAATTGAGGATACTACAATTGTTTCTAATGACTTATCTCCTCATTTTCCCGAGGATGATTTCCTTTTCTCCATTGAGTCTCCCATCGAGTACCCTGCTGAGTTTTCTTGTGAAGACAAAGTGTTTAATCCAGGCATACTCGATGATGGTAAAACTCATCCTTTGATGAAATTGACTCTTGATAAGAATTTAAAGTTTCCCGCCTCATCTAAGGAACTTTTAATTCTGGAGAAAAATGATTCACCTCTACTTCTTTCCCCTCTACTTCTTTCTGGTCAAAAACTCCCGTTCTGCATGGAGTTGTCTCTGATTGAAACTTTACTATCGTTCCCAGCCGGAAACGAAGACAAAGTTTTTGACCCCGGCATCACCGCTTTTATCTTCTGAAGCCGTGGGTATCTCATCGGAGTGGAACTTTCATATGCTTCAATGTTTATCCAAACATCTTGAATGAAAGTCCGATTGAGATTATCTCTTCCACTTGCTCCCCCAAGGACAATTAAATACTGGGTCGAGTCAAGCTCATGTGACTCGGTTAGCAAAAACAAGCGCTTCGTGGGTGGCAACCCATGCTTATCATTCTATCTTCTTTCTATTTTCTAACACCTAGTGTGGGGGAGTTCCTCTACTTGTGCTGTGTTGTTGTATGTTTGCCTCTGTTTTCAGGATTCCCGTAGATTGTGATGATTGACGCGCCTGTTTTCAATCCAGCCGCCCAATATCCTATCTTTGTGTTTATGCTTATCCAGGGATATCTTAAAAATCCTTTTTGTGAAAACCAAGATTTCTTTTCCATACTTAGATTGTAGTGTTTCCTTTTTACGTTCTATAGTGTCGGCTCAGGCCGGTACTTTGAATATTGAGGGCAATATTCATTTCTAAGTGTGGGGGAGGGATTCTTGCGAATTTGACCCAAAATTTCAAAATTTTGAAAAATTTTCACAATTTGTACCTTCTAGTCCCCTAGCACCCCCGTTTTGACCAAAAATTTTAAAATTTTTATCGTATTTTGCATCTAAAAGAAGTGCTTTGCACATTAAAAATAATTTGCTATACATTAATGCTTCGGTATTAATGAAAGTTTAGACTTGATTAGGCTAGAACAAGGGGAATCCCGACTCTGCTAGAGTGTTGATCTAGCTGCTACCCTTAACGTTTAGGCTAAGTTTTTGCGAATTGTGCAAATGAAAATGCTAAGCGTGGAGTAGTTGGTTCTCTTTAGAGCTTATATAAGTAATCTATGGCTTTTCCTCCCAGAAGATCCTAATCTGACTAAAATAAGTGCTATTTTCAAACTTTTGAACGCAAAAACCGTTTTTGTTAAGCAAATAAATTTTTATGCAATCTTGATTTAGAATACTAGTTCAAAGTTTTATTTAAATTTTGGAACAAGCATACTTTCTTACAAACCCAATAAGAATGCAAAATGAAAGTGAGCAATTGCTTGAAAGTTGCAAAGTTAAAGTTTAAGTATGAATAAATAAGTGCTCTAAGCTACGGATTCGAGATCGGGCCTTGGATCCTTAATTCCGAAAGGCGTTTAGGTCTTGGCTACCCTCTTGCACCGGCCCTTGGACCCTTAATTCTGAAAGGCGTTAAGGTCTTGGAACTCTCCGTTGTAACGGCCCTTGGATCCTTTATTCCGAAAGGCGTTAAGGTCTTGGATCTAAACCGTGAAGGTCCGTCGTTTAGAGTACACAAGTAAAAAGTTAGTGAAAAAAAAAAAAAAAAAAAAAAAAAAAAAAAAAAAAAAGTGATGAAAAATGAAAAAAAAAAAAAAAAATGTTTATGTTTATGTTTATGAATAAGTGTGAGAAACTTGCTTCTTCTTAAATTTAAATCGAAAGTTGAACTAGTATTCGTCAATATTGTCTAAAAGTTGGACGGTGATTTAGAAATTGTTGACTTCAAAGATCCCGTGAGCTCCGATACTATTCTCGAGGGTGTAAAAACCTAGCCTCCTAAGTTTACTAAGGATAAGCTGAGAAGAAAGTCGCTACATGGAGTGATCTCACCTTTGAATCTCTAATTTCTAAATCATTGTCGGTTTTTAACCCTGACAAATGTCAATTTTTACGATCAAAACTTTGAAAACAAGCACACACACCTAACTTATGAAAAATTGTGGGAGTGAAAAGTTAAGTCTCGGCTTACATAGGTTGCTAATATAAGTAGTGTTAGCATTTTACAAAAACGTTTGCACAAGGGTTTTTAGACTTAGTTGGGAAGTATAAAAAGAGGATGACGATTACAATTCCCCGGAGTCACCCATTTTGTGTGATTCCCGTTCCATGATGCCATTTTTGATAATCAAGCATGATATTTACGTTTGTTCTCGTTTTAGTTACTTGCATTTTATAAAGACAAAACGGGGTGGTATATTTTTGGTAATCTTGATATTTTTGATCCTTTCATTACTTTATATGATCGGATTGCTAGGGACTAGCAATTGCTTAGTGTGGGGGATTGATGAGTGGCCTTTTACTCATCATTTTATACCCGAAAAACCCCACAAAAACGACCAAAAACACCCAAATGGACCATATAATGTTACAAATATCCTTGGATTGTGTTTTATGTGTTGCAGGTACAAAAGGATTGAAAACGGGGCAAATATGGACAAA